>CM022300.1:211690134-212269689 GCA_011799875.1 Thinopyrum elongatum | reverse complement strand
AGAAGAAGCAAGAAGAAAGATGTAAAAAGAAGAAGTAGAAAAGAAGAAGATAGAAAAAGAGGAAGAAGAAGATAGAAAGAATAGAAGAAGAAGAAGAAGAAGAAGAAGAAGAAGAAGAAGAAAAGGAAGAAGAAGATGAAAAAAAGAAGAAGAAGTAGAAGAAGAAGATGAAAAAGAAGAAGAAGAAGTAGAAGAAGAAGAAGATGAAAAAGAAGGAAGAAGAAGATGAAAAAAGAAGTAGGAAAAGTAGAAAAAGAAAAAAAGAAGGTCGAGGGGTCGATGGTCGCCGAGGGGTCGAGGGTCGCCAAGGGGTCGAGGGGTTGAGGGTCGAGTGGTCGAGGGATGAGGGGTCGAGGGTCGAGGGGTCGATGATCGCCGAGGATTAAAAGCCAAGTGTTGAAACTTGAAACACCCAAACTGACTCATGACAAAAAATCAAAGCGTAGGAAGAGAAACCAAAGACGAAACAATACGTAGTGAGAGGTTGTGCAACTAGGATGATATTCTATAACAGCTTTTTTAACGAATTTGAGAGGATGATGGTGAAGAACTTGAAAGCCATTGGTGTCGTTCGACTTCTTCGCCATCATCCTCTCCAATTCATTCACGTAATGTTCATTTCATTACTAACTAGTATGACTGACACGTCAAAACCAAATGGGCAGTCTGTGTGCCAGAAGGCCGGTCAGACCCCTCCGCTGATGCCAGAGATTGCTCCGGGGACCATGATGAGTTTAATTTGAATGGTCATTAGTTACTAGTATTAACATTTGAGTGTTGTCATGCTAACGAGACATTGCAAATGATCTTTGGTGCAGCGTACCTCCAGACAAGCATCACACGATCCTTCTCCAGGTGGTGGTACCGGCACGAGCCACGCCGGTGCTTCACCTCCGTGACGACGGTAAGTTTTCTGTAGTGTTTTGCTTAACAAATGCATAATGACCTAGACTTAGCTTTATTTCCTCCAAAATGCTTACCATAATGACCTAGACTTAGCTTATTTTCCTCCAAAATGACATAATTAGCTTACTTAGCTCCAAAATGATCCATTTTACCTTAGTTAGCTCTAAAACGATCTATACATAGCTTTGTTTCCTCCAAAATGACCTAAGTTAGCTCTAATATGCTAAGTTATCTCTAATATGCTTAGTTACCTAGGTTTGCTCAATAATGACATACACTTTGCTTACTTATGTAAAAAATGGCATAATTAGCTTACTTAGGTTTGAAATAGCATAACAACCTTGGTAACCTCATATATGTCATATACTTAGCTTATTTTCCTCGAAAATGACATAATAAGCTTAATTAGCTCCAAAATGATGAATTTTACCTAAGTTAACTCCAAAATGACCTAAGTTAGCTCTAATATGCTAAGTTAGCTCTAATATGAATAGTTACCTAGGTTAGCTCAGTAAATACCTATACTTAGCTTACTTATGTCAAAAATGGCATAATATGCTTAGTTAACTAAAAAATGGCATAATTACCTAGGTTAGCTCAATAATGATCCATTTTACCTAAGTTAGCTCCAAAATGATCCATTTTACCTAGGTTAGCTCCAAAATGATTCATTTTACCTATGTTAGCTCCAAAATGATCCATTTTACCTAAGTTAGTTACAAAATGATCCATTTTAGCTTGGTTAGCTCCAAAATGATCCACTTTCGCTAGGTTAGCTCATAAATTATACATTTTACTTAGTTTAGCTCCAAAATGATCCATTTTACCTAGGTTAGCTCCAAAATGATCCATTTTAGCTAAGTTAGCTCATAAATGATCCATTTTACCTAGGTTAGCTCCAAAATGATCCATTATACCTAGGTTAGCTCCAAAATGATCCATTTTACCTAGGTTAGTACCAAAATGATCCATTTTAGCTAAGTTAGCTTGTAAATGTCTTTTTTACCTAAGTTAGCTCATAAATGTCATTTTTACCTAAGTTAGCTCATAAATGTCATATACTTCTTCTTCTTCATTTTCTTCTTCTTCTTCTAATCTTCTTCTTCTAACTTTCTTATTTCCCATTTTACAGATTTCATTCACTTCCCGGAAGCTTGCATTGATGGAGTGCTTGTTATCCCTTTCTCTGTTTCTTTTGTATCGATGAACTATGCATGTATGGTTGGATGAAACTATTGTAATATGTATGGTTGGATGCCTGTATGTGGAACTTGCTATGTATGGTTGGATGGAACTATGCATGTATGATGAAATTATATGTGTTGGATATCTCATATGTTTGCTCTGAAATTGCCCTGTGAAAAAAAAAATATATCATCTATTTGCTGTGAAAATGCTTGGATATAAGAAAAATCAGAAAAAAGAGGCAATGCAGCCTCTTTGCCATCTGCCACCGGCAGCAAAGGTGCATTTGCCGTCTGCCACAAACGGCAAAGAGGCCACGTGGCAACAACCTATGCAATCTGGGAGCTATACCATTTGGTTACTTTGCCGTCTATGGCAGACGGCAAAGAATGTGGACAGTAAATAATAGGCGTTAGCCACGTTAGGTGGCTAACAGCAGCAGCCTTTGACGTCCGCCAGCGGACGACAAACGCCCACATTCTTTGCCGTCTGCCACAGACGGCAAAGGTTCTTTGCCATCCGCTTTGAGGAAGCAGACAGCAAAGAACCTGTTTACCGTAGCTTTCTTTGCCGGGCAGGTTTGCCGTCGGTGGCAGACGGCAAAGAGGTTTGCCATCCGCTTTTGGTACCTTTGCCGTCTGCCATGGCAGATGGCAAAGAAGCTGATTCCTGTAGTGTGCGGACCCTACAGGTTCAAGAACTATGTAGACATGACCGAGACACCTCTCCGGTCAATAACCAATAGCGGAACCTAGATGCCCATATTGGCTCCTACATATTCTACGAAAATCTTTATCGGTCGAACCATTATGACAACATACGTAATTCCCTTTGTCCATCGGTATGTTACTTGCCAGAGATTCGATCATCGGTATCTTCATACCTAGTTCAATCTCGTTACCGGAAAGTCTCTTTACTTGTTCCGTAATACATCATCTTGCAACTAACTCATTAGTCACTTTGCTTGCAAGGCTTATTATGATTTGTATAACCGAGAGGGCCCGGAGATACCTCTCCGATACTCGGAGTGACAAATCCTAATCTCGATCTATGCCAACTCAACAAACACCTTCGGAGATACCTGTAGAGCATCTTTATGATCACCTAGTTACGTTGTGATGTTTGATAGCACACAAGGTATTCCTCCGGTATCCGGGAGTTGCATAATCTCATAGTCGAAGGAATATGCATTTGACATGAAGAAAGCAATAGCAATAAACTGAATGATCAATTTGCTAAGCTAACGGATCGGTCTTGTCCATCACATCATTCTCCTAATGATTTTATCCCGTTATCAAATGACAACACATGTCTATGGTTAGGAAACCTTAACCATCTTTGATCAACGAGCTAGTATAGTAGAGGCTTACTAGGGACACGGTATTTATTAATGTGTTCACACATGTATTTAAGTTTCCGATCAATATATTTCTAGCATGAATAATAAACCTTTATCATGATTAAGGAAATATAATATTAACCATTTTATTATTGCCTCTAGGGCATATTTCCATCAGTCTGCCACTTGCACTAGAGTCAATAATCTAGTTCACATCACCATGTGACCAACACCCAAAGAGTTTACTAGAGTCAATAATCTAGTTCACATCGCCATGTGATTAACACCCAAAGAGTACTAAGGTGTGATCATGTTTTGCTTGTGAGAGAAGTTTAGTCAACGGGTCTGTCACATTCAGATCCGTATTTATTTTGCAAATTTCTATGTCTACAATGCTCTGCATCTAGCTACTCTAGCTAATTTCTCCCACTTTCAATACGTATCTAGATTGAGACTCAGAGTCATCTGAATCAGTGTCAAAGCTTGCATCGACGTAACCCTTTACGACGAACTCTTTATCACCTCCATAACCGAGAAATATTTCCTTAGCCCTCTTAGGTAACTAAGGATAATTTTGACCGTTGTCTAGTGATCTACACTTGGATCACTATTGTACCCCCTTTGCCAAACTCATGGAAAGGTACACAATAGGTCTGGTACACAGTATGTCATACTTTATAGAACCTATGGCTGAGGCATAGGGAATGACTTTCATTCTCTCTCTATCTTCTACCGTGGTCGGTCTTTGAGTCTTACTCAACTTCACACCTTACAATACAGGCTAGAACTCCTTCTTTGACTGGTCCATTTTGAACTCTTTCAAAATCTGGTCAAGGTATGTACAAATTGAAAATATTATCAAGCATCTTGATCTATCTCTATAGATCTTGATGCCTAATATGTAAGCAGCTTCACCGAGGTCTTTCATTGAAAAATTCTTATTCAAGTATCCTTTTATGCTATCCAGAAATTCTCTATCATTTCCAATCAACAATATGTCATCCACATATAAAATCAGAAATGCTACAAAGCTCCCACTCACTTTCTTGTAAATACAGGCTTCACTGTAAGTCTGTATAAAACCATATGCTTTGATCACCTCATCAAAGCGTATATTCCAATTCCTAGATGCTTGCACCAGTCCATAGATGGATCGCTGGAGCTTGCACACTTTGTTAGCACCTTTAGGATCGACAAAACCTTATGGTTGCATCATATACAACTCTTCTTTAAGAAATCCATTAAGGAATGCAGTTTTGACGTCCATTTGCCAGATTTCATAATTATAAAATGTGACAATTGCTAACATGATTCGGATAGACTTAAGCATCGCTACGGGTGAGAAAGTCTCATCGTAGTCAACTCCTTGAACTTGTCGAAAACCTTTCGCAACAAGTCGAGCTTTGTAGACAGTAACATTACCATCAGCGTCAGTCTTCTTCTTGAAGATCCATTTATTTTCTATGGCTTGCCGATCATCGGGCATGTCCACCAAAGTCCATACTTTGTTCTCATACATGGATCCTATCTCAGATTTCATGGCCTCAAGCCATTTATCGGAATCTGGGCTCATCATAGCTTCTTCATAGTTCGTAGGTTTGCCATGGTCTAAAACATGACTTTCAGGACAGGATTACCGTACCACTCTGGTGCGGAACGTGCTCTGGTCGACCTATGAGGTCCAGTAGTAACTTGATCTGAAGTTTCATGATCATCATTAGCCTCCTCTCTAGTTGGTGTAGGCATCACGGGAATAGATTTCTCTGATGTGCTACCTTCCAATTCGAGAGAAGGTACAATTACCTCATCAAGTTCTACTTTCCTCCCACTCACTTCTTTCGAGAGAAACTCCTTCTCTAGAAAGGATCCATTCTTGGCAACAAAGATCTGGCCTTAGGGTATACCCAATAGTTTCCTTAGGGTATCCTATGAAGACGCACTTCTCCGGTTTGGGTTCGAGCTTATCAGGCTGAAGCCTTTTGACATAAGCATCGCATCCCCAAACTTTAAGAAACGACAGCTTAGGTTTCTTCCCAAACCATAGTTCATACGATGTCGTCTTAACGGATTTAGACAGTGCCCTATTTAATGTGAATGCGGCTGTCTCTAATGCATAACCCCAAAATGATAGTGGTAAAATGGTAAGAGACATCATAGAACGCACCATATCGAATAAAGTACGGTTACGACATTCGGACACACCATTACGCTATGGTGTTCTAGGTGGCGTGAGTTGTGAAACAATTCCACATTGTTTTAAATGAAGGCCAAACTCGTAACTCAAATATTCGCCTCCGTGATCAGATCGTAGAAACTTTATTTTCTTGTTACGATGATTCTCCACTTCACTCTGAAATTCTTTGAACCTTTCAAATGTTTCAGACTTGTGTTTCATCAAGTAGATATAGCCATGTCTACTTAAATCATCTATGAAGGTCAGAAAATAACAATACCCGCCACGTGCTTCAACACTCATCGGACCGCATACATCGGTATGTATTATTTCCAGTAAGTCATTAGCTCGCTCCATTGTTCCAGAGAACAGAGTTTTAGTCATCTTGCCCATGAGGCATGGTTCGCAAGTATCAAATGATTCATAATCAAGTGACTCCAAAAGTCCATCTGCATGGAGTTTCTTCGTGCGCTTTACACCAATATGACCTAAAGGGCAGTGCCACAAGTATGTTGCACTATCATTATCAACTTTGCATCTTTTGGCATCAATATTATGAATTTGTGTATCACTACGATCGAGATTCAATAAACCATTCACATTGGGTGTATGACCATAGAAGGTTTTATTCATGTAAATAGAACAACAATTGTTCTCTAACTTAAATGAATAACCGTATTGCAATAAACATGATCTAATCATATTCATGCTCAACGCAAACACCAAATAACATTTATTTAGGTTCAACACTAATCCCGAAGGTAGAGGGAGTGTGCGATGGTGATCGTATCAACCTTGGAATCACTTCCAACACACATTGTCACCTCGCACTTAACTAGTCTCTATTTATCCTGCAACTCCTGTTTTGAGTTACTAATCTTAGCAACTGAATCGGTATCGAATACCCAGGTGCTACTACGAACACTAGTAAGGTACACATCAATAACATGTATATCAAATATACTTTTGTTCACTGCTACTTCTTGAGCTTGTGTTGGTTTTTCCCTTGAAGAGGAAAGGGTGATGCAACAAAGTAGAGATAAGTATTTCCCTCAGTTAAGAACCAAGGTATCAAATCCAGTAGGAGATACAAGCAAGTCCCCAATCTATGCACCTGCACAAACAATCAAACACTTGCACCCAACGCGATAAAGGGGTTGTCAATCCCTTCACGTTCACTTGCAAAGGTGAGATCTGATAGAGATAGATATAAAAGCTTACTAAAACGTAAAACAAAATAAAAGTAAATAAATTGCAGCAAGGTATTTTTGGGTTTTTTGGTTTATGGATCTGAAAATATATGATGGAAAATAGACCCGGGGGCCATAGGTTTCACTAGAGGCTTCTCTCTTGAAGGCAAATAATACGGTGGGTGAACAAATTACTGTCGAGCAATTGATAGAAAAGCGCAAATTTATGACGATATCCAAGGCAATGATTATGCATAGAGGCATCACGTCCGTGTCAAGTAGACCGAAATGATTCTCCATCTACTACTATTACTCCACACATCGGCCGCTATCCAGCATGCAACTGGAGTATTAAGTTCATAAAGAACGGAGTAATGCCTTAAGTAAGATGACATGATGTAGAGGGATAAACTCAAGCAATATGATGAAAACCCCATCTTTTTACCCTTGATGGCAACAATACAATACGTGCCTCGCTACCCCTACTTTGTCACTGGGTGAGGACACCGCAAGATTGAACCCAAAGCTAAGCACCTCTCCCATTGCAAGAAGAACCAATCTAGTTGGCCAAACCAAACCGATAATTCGAAGAGAAATACAAAGATACCAAATCATGCATATAAGAATTCAGAGAAGATTCAAATAATATTCATAGATAATCTGATCATAAATCCATAATTCATCGGATCTCGACAAACACACCGCAAAAGAATATTACATCGGATAGATCTCCAAGAACATCAAGGAGAACATGGTGTTGAGAATCAAAGAGAGAGAAGAAGCCATCTAGCTACTAGCTATGGACCCGTAGGTCTGTGGTAAACTACTCACGCTTCGTCGGAAGGGCAATAGAGTTGATGTAGAAGCCCTTTGTGATCGAATCCCCCTCCGGCAGGATGCCGAAAAAGGACCCAAGATGGGATCTCATGGGTACAGAAGGTTACAGCAGCGGAAAAGTATTATGGCGGACGCTTCTGGTCGTTTGGGAATATTTCTGAATTTATAGGCCAAAGATTAGGGTTGGAGGACTCCCGTGGGGACCACAAGCTAGGGGGCGCCCCCTAGGGCGCGCCCTGAGGGCTTGTGGAGCCCTCGGGACTCTTCTGCCTTCCTCTCCAAGTCCTACGTGTGTCTTCTGGTCCAAGAAAAATCATCGTAAAGTTTTATTCCGTTTGGACTCCGTTTGATATTCCTTTCTGTAAAACTCAAAAACAAGAAAAAAACAAAAACTGGCACTGGGCTCTAGGTTAATAAGTTAGTCCCAAAAATAATATAACATAGCATATTAATGCATATAAAACATCCAAAATAGATAATATAATAGCATGGAACAATAAAAAATTATAGATACGTTGCAGACGTATAATTCACTTTGCCATCCTTCTTATCCGCCAAGTATTTGGGGCAGTTCCGCTTCCAGTGACCATTTCCTTTGCAGTAGAAGCACTCAGTTTCTGGCTTGGGTCCAGCTTTGGGTTCTTCATGGGAGCGACAACTTGCTCGCCATTCTTCTTGAAGTTCCCTTTCTTTCTCTCACCCCTTTTCTTGAAACTAGTGGTCTTGTTAACCATCAACACTTGATGCTCTTTCTTGATTTCTACCTTCACCGATTTTAGCATCGCGAAGAGCTCGGGAATCATTTTCACCACCCCTTGCATATTATAGTTCATCACAAAGTTCTAGTAGCTTGGTGATAGTGACTAGAGAACTCTGTCAATCACTATCTTATCTGGAATATTAACTCCCACTTGATTCAAGCGATTGTAGTATCCAGACATTCTGAGTACATGCTCACTGGCTGAGCTATTCTCCTCCATCTTGTAGGCAAAGTACTTGTCAGAGGTCTCATACCTCTCAACATGGGCATAAGTCTAAAATACCAATTTGAGTTCTTGGAACATCTTATATGTTCCATGGCATTCAAAACGTCTTTGACGCCCTGATTCTAAGCCGTAAAGCATGGCACACTAAACTATCAAGTAGTCATCATATCGAGCTTGTCAAACGTTCATAACGTCTGCATCAGCTCCTGCAACAGGTCTGTCACCTAGCGGTGCATCAAGGAAATAATTCTTCTGTGCAGCAATGAGGATAATCCTCAGATCACGGACCCAGTCCGCATTATTGCTACCATCATCTTTCAACTTAGTTTTCTCTAGGAACATATCAAAAATATAGGGGAGCTATATCATGAGCTATTGATCTACAACATAGATATGCAAAAACTATTAAGACTAAGTTCATGATAAATTAAGTTCAATTAATCAAATTACTAATGAACTCCCACTTAAATAAACATCCCTCAAGTTATCTAAGTGATATGTGATCCAAATCAACTAACCCTTGTCCGATCATCACGTGAGATGGGGTAGTTTTCAATGGTGAACATCTCTATGTTGATCATATCTACTATATGACTCACGTTCGACCTTTCGGTCTCCAGTGTTCCGACACCATGTCTGTACATGCTAGGCTCGTCAAATTTAACCCAAGTATTCTGCATGTGCAAAACTGTCTTACACCCGTTGTATGTGAACGTAGAGTCTATCACACCCGATCATCACGAGGTGCTTCGAAATGATGAACTTTGGCAATGGTGCATACTCGGGGAGAACACTTTTATCTTGAAAGTTAGTGAAGGGATCATCTTATAATGCTACTGCCGTTCTAAGCAAAATAAGATGCATAAAGGATAAACATCACATGCAATCAAAATATGTGACATGATATGGCCATCATCATCTCTTGCTTTTGATCTCCATCTCCAAAGCATCATCATGATCTCCATCGTCACCGGCTCCACACCTTGATCTCCATCGTTGCGTCGGGGTCGTCTCGCCAACTATTGCTTCTACAACTATTGCTAACGCATAGCGATAAAGTAAAGCAATTACATGGCGCTTGCATTTCATACAATAAAGGACAACCCTAAGGCTCCTGCCGGTTGTCGATATTACAAAACATGATCATCTCATACATCAACATATATCACATCACGTCTTGACCATATCACATCACAACATGCCCTGCAAAAACAAGTTAGACGTCCTCTACTTTGTTGTTGCAAGTTTTACGTGGCTGCTAGGGGCTTCTAGCAAGAACTGTTCTTACCTATGCAAAAACCACAATGGTGATTCATCAAGTTTGCTATTTTAACCTTCTTCAAGGACCGGCCGTAGTCAAATTTGATTCAACTAAAGTAGGAGAAACAGACACCCGCCAGCCACCTTTATGCAAAACTAGTTGCATGTCAGTCGGGGGAACCGGTCTCATGTGCGTGGACATGTAAGGTTGGTCCGGGCCGCTTCATCCGACAATACCGCCGAATCAAAATAAGATGTTGGTGGTAAGCAGTATGACTATCACCGCCCACAACTCTCTGTGTTCTACTCGTGCATATCATCTACGCATAGACCTGGCTCGGATGCCACTGTTGGGAAACATTGCATGGAAAACAAAAAAAAATTCAACGCACACGCAAGATCTATCCATGGAGATGCATAGCAATGAGAGGGGAGAGTGTGTCTATGTACCCTCGTAGACCGTAAGTGGAAGTGTTTGTTAACGCGGTTGATGTAGTCGAACTTCTTCGCGCTCCAACCGATCAAGTACCGAACGTACGGCACCTCCGCGTTCAGCACACGTTTAGCTCGGTGACGTCCTCCGCCTTCTTGATCCAGCAAGATAGCAAGGTAGTGGATGAGTTCCGGCAGCATGACGGCGTGGTGACGGTGATGGTGAAGTGATCTTCGCAGGGCTTCGCCTAAGCACTACGAAAATATGACCGAGGGTGTAAACGGTGGATGGGGGCACCGCACACGGCTAAGCAATTGTTCTGAGTTTGCTAGGCGCCCCTCCCACATATATATAGGTGGGAGGGAGAGGGGAGAGGCCAAGAGGCACCCCAAGTAGGTCCGAATCCTACTTGGGCTCCTGCCCTTGGCCGCACCCCCTGCCATATTTGTCGGGGGGGGGGGAGGAAAGGGGGAAGATGGAAGGAAGGGGGAGGCCGAATGGCTCCCCTTTCCTTTCCCCCACTTGGGCGGCTGCCATGAGGGGTGCACCAGCCCCTTGTGGGCTGGTGTGCTCCCCTCTTGTGGCCCAATAGGCCCACTATCCTCCCGGGGGTGTCCGGTACCCCCTCCGGTACAGCGATGACTATCCAGTATACTCCGAAACACTTTCGGTGTCCGAATACCATCGTCCTATATATCAATCTTTACCTCTCAACCATTTCGAGACTCCTCGTCATGTCCGTGATCTCATCCGGAACTCCGACAGCATTCGGTCACCAAATCATATAACTCATATAACACTATATCGTCAATGAACGTTAAGCGTGCGGACCCTATGGGTTCGAGAACTATGTAGACATGACCGAGACACCTGTCCGGTCAATATAACCAATAGCGGAACCTGGATGCCCATATTGAGCTCCTACATATTCTATGAAGATCTTTAGCGGTTGAACCGTTATGACAACATACGTAATTCCCTTTGTCCATCGGTATGTTACTTGCCCGAGATTCGATCGTCGGTATCTTCATACCTAGTTCAATCTCGTTACCGGCAAGTCTCTTTACTCGTTCCGTAATACATCATCTTGCAACTAACTCATTAGTCACATTGCTTGTAAGGCTTCTTATGATGTGTATTACCGAGAGGGCCCAGAGATACCTCTCCGATACTCGGAGTGACAAATCCTAATCTCGATCTATGCCAACTCAACAAACACCTTCGGAGATACTTGTAGAGCATCTTTATGATCACCTAGTTACGTTGTGATGTTTGATAGCACACAAGGTATTCCTCCAGTATCCGGGAGTTGCATAATTTCATAGTCGAAGGAATATGTATTTGACATGAAGAAAGCAATAGCAATAAACTGAACGATCAATATGCTAAGCTAACGGATGGGTCTTGTCCATCACATAATTCTCCTAATGATGTGATCCCGTTATCAAATGACAACACATGTCTATGGTTAGGAAACCTTAACCATCTTTGATCAACGAGCTAGTCTAGTAGAGGCTTACTAGGGACACGGTATTTGTTTATGTGTTCACACATGTATTTAAATTTCCGATCAATACAATTCTAGCATGAATAATAAACCTTTATCATGATTAAGGAAATATAATAATAACCATTATATTATTGCCTCTAGGGCATATTTCCATCAGTAGGTGGGCCGAGGGAGAGAGAGTGGTGGGCCGGGTGCGGCTGGCTTCGGCCAATTTCCTTTTTTTCCTTCTTTTTTTAATTTTTTTGAAATAAACATAGATAAGAAAACTAAATAAAAGAAAAAAACAACAAGAGTTTAACATAGACAAATTATATATCAAAATGTTCAGAAAAAGAAATCCTAATTCATGAACATTTTTGCAAAGTCAAATAAAATCTACAGAAACTCAAATGAGGCAAACAGTGCTACTGTTGCATTTAAAATTCAAATGAAATTACTTTAAAATACCAAAATGATTTCAAATTTACTTTTCTCCACTTTTATATTGTAGGGAATCATTTTACCCTATTTTCCACATATTTTATTTTTGGAGAAAAATAATTTGAATAAAAACCAAATTACTCTAAATTGAAAGTGGGTTTCAAAATACCTTCAAAGGGACTTTCAATTTGATTCTTTTAAACTTCCAAATCATATTTCATATAATTTGAAGATGTCATTTTATATTCTCTCATGAAAATCATTGAGTTGCATAAAGTTTCTGAATTTGAAATATTTTCAGATGGAATTCAAATCTTTTCAAAAACCCTTTTCATTTCAAATGGAAGAAGTCATGTCATCTTCACTCTAGGGTTTTGTGTTTGAATTGAAATTTGAATTTCATTGAGATCAAAATGCAAGGATGAAAGTTTGGGAAAGTCATTTCATTCCCTCTCATTCAACTTTCAAAAAGTTTCAAATTCCACTCAATTTCACACAATCAAACACACAACGACCAAACAGGCAATTAAACTATTTATTTAATATAACATTCCAAAATTTAGAATTTTGGGATGTTACAAACCTACCACACTTAATATGAATCTCGTCCTCGAGATTCGAAGAGGCTAGGAAGAAAAGGTTAGGGTTTGGGGGTGTTCCCATAAATCCATCGACCGGAGAGGTCTGGGGTGCTACCACACTTAAAAGCAAGGCTATGGTTCCGAAAAAATGCATCTACTCCATCGTTTGGGTTGACGGTGTCGGCCATCTCATATTCTCCGGAATAACTCTTTCACTGGTGTTCTTCCGGTAAGGGTATAATCTTTTTCTCAAAATCTTGTGTCCTTTCTTCATGGTAAGGTTCTTCCGAGACTGGGTCTTCATATCTGCCACGTCTGTCGCCAATACTAAAGAACTATCGAAATTCTCATGGTGGTCAACAGTTTATGGTTTCTCCTGCAGGAAATGGGTCTGGGCTAAATCTCACCGTATAACCTATGTTTGGCAACGGTTGCCTTGTACATGGATCAATCGTCCTACCATTCTAAGGCTTAAACAAGGTTTTGATATCGTCGTCCCTCTACTATGGGTAAGTCACTCTAGATTTACCATTCCAAATAGCAAGAGAGAATGACAAGAGTAAGTCGGCATGGTGATCAATCCATCCTGCACCCAGATCATTACCCTGTATAAGGTTTAGCGAATCTCGTAAAGCTAACACTCCGTCATTCTCGCAAGCATTACAGAATCTCTCTTGGCCACGAACTAGATTCGGGTAAATCCACTGATTTTGCGAGCCAAATAAATCATCTATCGTTTCTTCACAACCCTCGGTTTGCGTAACCTCCTATGAAACGTCTGCTGCTCAAATCATAGTTTTCTTCCAAATTTCTTCCTTCAACCAGGTTATGACTGCTCCTTACACATCCTGGGCCTGTGGGTTATGGACCCACTTCAACTATTGTATAGCTTTCACTCATCCTTGGAGTTAAAATTGTTCCATATTTCAACATTACACCTCCTTTAAACCCAATATTACTTCATTCCTTCATACTCTCGGGGTAACCAAGATATTAAAACTCATACTTATTTTGTCCAAACTCCACTCGGCGGAATACATTTTTCCTTTCCATTGGTCAGGTGTTCTCTCAGGGTACTACCACCCTTAAAATGTAATACACAAATCCATCCGTAGACCATATTTCTCATTTCCTCGAAAATGGTCAAAATCTTTGTTCATAGAGTAACAACTCATAAAATTCAACGTATGAAATCATGGCACATTAACTTTATTGATTCATGAATTCATTACAATCTCTGAGACATCCATTACATAACTCAACTCATTGTACTCATGAAAATAAATTTGCTTCCTACTACACTTACTATCAATATCAAAATTCGAACTACTCAGCTCTAGCTTTCATCTTGTCGGGACATTTAGTAACATAATGTCCTTCTTCCCTGCAACGAAAACAAATAACTTCCGATAAGTATTTGGGCTTCTTGGGGATGGTGTCTGCTCTTTGTGTTCTTGGCTTCTTCTCTGCAAATGAATAGCAGGCATGAGCGTAATATCTGTTTAGGCATCCTACATCAGGGTCTTCAATAACTTCCTCCATCATGGATTCTTCTAAACTTTCCCTGAGGGCTTCTTTCTGTTGCTTGGTAATTTCTTGTACTTTGGGGTAAGAGTGACACTGAGCAGGGTAGTGCATAGTTCCTTCACATAGGAAACAATTCACCTGCCTAGTTGGGTGTTCCTCCTCTGGGTGATTTTCCTCACAATAAGGGCATCCATCCTTGTGTTCTTCCTGGGTGTGTCCTATTTCTCCATAGATCTTGCATGTACAAGGCTTCTTCATTTTACCGTCATAGGGCTTCTGGATAAAAGGAGGCCTCAGTAGAATTGTATTGAATTCTTCCCAAGCATTGGCTCCATTCCATCCTTGTATAGCTTGATGTATCTCTCTCCATGTTGCAACACCTTGTGTGAGTTGCTGTAGGATGTATGGAACCATCCACTCCCCTTCAATACGGTACTCTTTCATGCGATCTTCCATTTCCTGTATCCATTGTGCCACCTCCGGCTGTGTCATTGATCTCGGAAATACATGTCCATCTTCATTCATCATCTATTGGGTTCAAGGGTTTTGGGATGAGATACAGGAGAGATAGGGAGGGATACACACAATACAAACAATATAGTTTTGAAAATAGGTTTTTATTTTGTGGCTGTCGGAAAACACACACAAATGAAAGCTCACAAATCATCGTACCTAACATAGGTATATAACAGGGGTTTGGTCTTCTAAAGGTCAAATAAATCTTCGGAGTCTTCAAATTCTTCAAGTCTTCGATATGTCTTCAACTATTGTAGCTTATAGTATTCTAACGCATGGTGAAATCCTATTTACTCCGAAGAGGCCATCAGTTATCCAATATGTTACCCTTCTTGGAGTAGCTTCAGTTGATACTCAGTGTGGTCAAAAGGGTAAAGGGTATATTCTAACTATTTGTGGTAAGAGGGACTATTTGATAAAATCAGAAAAGATGAGAAGTAATGGATCCTTTTGAAAATAAAGTTTTAGAGATATCCTGTCCTAAGGGCTTTTCAGTTTCTAGGGTCACGTCCTACAGTCAAAATGTGCTCTGATACCATATCTATAGCGACCTGACCTCAAACGGTCAAGCCTCTGTGTATCTGTGCCATCCCTGGATCAGTATGCTGGCACACACAACACATCAATCTATATATCAAAGTGCAATCACATGTATAAATAACGTAAAACTGATATACACCTCATAAATCTTAGCGGAAATAGACAAAAGGGTGTGGAGTCCCATCAACGCCATCGGCAAGTTGAGTGTAGATCATAACCCAACAACAAAACTCATTCATCGTAGAAATAATCTTGCAACATGATACGTTGCAGCTGTGTAGGTCAGTACATTGAATGTACCGGCAAGATCACTATAAGAAAAACAGATGATAAAACTATACTATATGTAATATGGCTTTGTGGCTCTGTGTCTGAGTTTTTGTGTAAAAGCTGGTTTTATTTTCTCTACAATAAAGGATAGTCAAGGAAACCTTCACTACAGAGTATCCAACTATGACATGGTTCCGCCAACCGATGTCTCATAGCCCAAATCACCGTAAGTTGCCCACAATTACGTTATCAGTCTAGTGTTGAGAGCTCCAAGATAGATCCAAGTCCAGAGGCTCAAATTGTCCGTAATCATTGACATGGCTAATCGATTAGGTTTTAACCCTCTGCAGAGGTTTGTACACTTTACCCGCAAGATTCGATCCCTCCCTTTTCGTCCTCGCACTTCAGATTTTTAGAGAACAGGATGATCGAAACATGGTCTTCCGAAGAGTTCCTCTAACCACTGTCCGGTGCCCATCCAATCCTACCGTAGTTCTACATCTGCTGGCACCATCCCAGCCAGAGTCACCATTAAGGTCAACCAAGCCAGAGCCCATGGTGACTTGCGATTGCACAGGTAAGCTTCCGGGCATGAAGTATTCTTCCGTCTCTTTGAGCCCGGGTGGAGCTTTACGCTTGATATCATGGCGCTTCTCTGGAATCACTGAGTACTGGGCGCACAAATGTACCCTTCTTAACCATTCTCCACCCAGAGGTATATTGTATTCTTGTCTCTAGTCTTGAAGTCTTGAGGCCTTGAAGATGCAGTCCTTGCAGATGCAATCATGGAGTTGTCGTCATTGGTGTAGAGTCCTCCTTCTTCACACCACTCATGAACTCTCATATCAATCCCTATCTACTAAAGCGTAGCATTAAAATAATTGACGTTCTCGGGCTTGGTATCCGCGGTGTGGGTTCCTACCTCATGCATTCTACTCAACTACAAGAAGTCAATATAACTACGGGAGGGATTATGAATAGTGACACTAAATGCAATAAAAGCATAGGTATGGATAACATGGTCAAAGTGGACTTGCTTGGTATTACTTGATGAAGATAACAACGCTCTCAGAAACTTTCATAAACTATTCGTCACTCCGAGAAAATCTATATAGTCAAACATTGTATTCACATAAGCATACATTCTAGCAAGCAAATCCTAGCACTCAAATTATCATTCAACAAATAAAAGTAGCAAATAAAATCAATGTGGAACATCAAATAAAATCCAAGGAAAAAATACACAAAAAACTATAAAAACCTACTAAGAAAAACCTTTTGACTCAACTACTAAATTGTTTTGTCCTAAGTAACTTAACAACAAAGAAAATACTAAACTAATAAATTAACATAAAAGAAAATAGAAAACAACTAAGTTAACAGAAAGTATTTTTCATAAAATTTTATTTGCAAAAATAAACAAATAAAAAGCTTCTATATAACTCTATTTATGACCTAATCAAATTTTCTAACAAAACTAAAGACAATATTTTTTTATATATAAAATAAATTTTGTCTACTGCTGTCTAACAGAAAACAAAGTATGCAAACAAAAACTTCAACAATTTTTTGACATAGTGCAAAAAGAATCACTCAATTTGGATCTAAAACATAAAACTTATAAGCAATCTAAAATCAGAACTATTCTATTTTTAAATCAGAAACTAAAACAAAAATGAAAATGCTACAGATCGGCTATGGCCACGTGTCAGACTCTGTTTAGATGCTAGTCTGCACTGCGGAAGCTAAACGACGGACAGCCGCTACTTAAGAAAATCGGCTTATGGTGCGGCTAAAAGAAAATCATAGAGGCCGGCTCGATCTAAACCGGAGAATAAACCGAACTGAACTGATCTAATCTAAAAAAAATACCTACCGTTCAGCGATCTAATCTAAGCCGTCATTTATAGATCAGACGGAGGAGAGGGGGTGGCCGGGGATTACCGCGGTGGTTGCCGGAGTTGAGGGCTGCGGCGGCTCGGGCGCGGGCGAGGCGGCAACTCCAGTGGTCGGGGGCCACAGCAGAGGTGACGGGGAGATGCAGCACGTCGAGCATGTCTGGATGGTGGTGGAATTAGTCTTCGGGGAGGTCCGACATTGATGGGGCAAGCTCAACAGGCTTCGGCTCCAGTGGTGGCGTAGGTGGAGATGCGAGCGATGACTTCGGGCGTCGGCGAGCTCGGGGAAGATCTCCAGGAGGTGCGGAAGACAACAACGAAGACAAAGGTGGTGACGGCGAGGCTCGGGAGTGGCTAGGGAAGGTGGGGCGGTGGTGACTGTGGTGAACTCCAACGAGCAATCGAGTAGGCGGCGGGTTTTCTTGGTGCGGGGAAAATAGGGGAACGGGTCGAGGGAGTTCGGCTTTATAGGGTTGGGGTATTCTTGGAGGAGGGCTGAGGGGTTTAGCGATCCCGAGAGGAGCGGGATACGGCGGCGGCACGAACGCGCTTCGGCGTGGCCTGTTTTGGGCGAGGGGAACGGGCGACCGACGCGTAGGGAGCTTGGGCGTGGCGCCGGCTACTGGGCCAGCCTGGCACGTAGGTGGGCCGAGGGAGAGAGAGAGGTGGGCCTGGTGCGGCTGGCTTCGGCCAGTTTCCTTTTTTTCCTTTTTTTTGAAATAAACACGGACAAGAAAACTAAATAAAATAAAAAACAATAAGACTTTTACATAGACATATTATATATCAAAATGTTCAGAAAAAGAAATTCTAAATCATGAACATTTTTCCAGAGTCAAATAAAATCTACAGAAACTCAAATGAGGCAAACAGTGCTACTATTACATTTAAAATTCAAATGAAATTACTTCAAAATTCCAAAATGATTTCAAATTTATTTTTCTCCACTTTTATATTGCAAGGAATCATTTTACCCTATTTTCCCTATATTTTATTTTTGGAGAAAAATAATTTCAATAAAAACCTAATAACTCTATATTGAAAGTGGGTTTCAAAATACCTTCAAAGGGACTTTCAATTTGATTCTTTTAAACTTCCAACTCATATTTCATATAATTTGAAGAAGTCATTTTATCTTCTCTTGTGAAACTCATCGAGTTGCATAGAGTTTCTGAATTTGAAATATTTTCAGATGGAATTCAAATCTTTTCAAAAACCCTTTTTATTTGAAATGGAAGAAGTCATGTCATCTTCACTCTAGGGTTTTGTGTTTGAATTGAAATTTGAAATTCATTGAGATCAAAATGCAAGGATGAAAGTTTGGGAAAGTCATTTCATTCCCTCTCATTCAACTTCAAAAAGTTTCAAATTCCACTCGATTTCACACAATCAAACACACAACGACCAAACAGGCGAAATAGAGAAGGAGCTCCACCCAGTTCTGAACAGGTTTGCTCGCCTCAAAGCTGTCGGGCTCACCATTGAGCATGTATGCGCTGATTTCCTCCGGCGCCGTATTGTGCCACTGCAACAAAGGGACCGTTTTGCTTGGGAGTATAAGAATGCTGCGGACTGGATGCGGCTGTATCCCGGCCTTGCCAACAATTTGACGGTCAAGAACCATGCCTGGCTGTGTGAACAGTTGTTCCACAAGTTCGGCACCTTCCATCTACCGGCAAGTATCATCCCGCTGCATATCAACTCCGCCAGAGACCAGATCCTCAAGTGGATGCCAAACTGCAAGGCCAATGGGGTTAAGGAAGACTGGCCATTGCCCAGCTTGGAGGAGGAGATGATATGGACTTCGAGTTTGGAGGAGAAGGCCACTAGAAAGGAGATAGACTTCACCGAAGGCACGACTAAAGAGGAGCAGAAGTATATCCGCAGCAGGCTTGAAGAAGCTTGAAGGCTTAAGGTTGCCGCGGCTGCTGGCGATGGCGATGAAGGGAACCCTTCAGAGGAGGAGCATGCTGATGAGGAGATTGCAGAGCTTGAGGCGCTGGATGCCGCGGCTGCCGGGGCCGAAGTTTCCGGGGCAGAAGCTGCCAGGGAAGATGCTGCCCCGGTGCCCGAGGAGGAGGAGGGGCTCGAGGCAGGCCCTCAAGCTCTAGAGTAGAAGTGCTAGCTCTGCAAGAGAGGTAGCCAAGAGCCGGTGGCCGGGTCTTCGTCTCGGGCTGCGCCCAAGGTGAAGACGATGACCGCCAAGAGCACCAAGGAGGACACCTCTTGTGGTCATTCAGCTCGCCTTGCCCGAGTCCCGTCACCACCTCCTCGGTAAAGGACTGTGACGGGCGTTGATCCCATGCCATCATCAAGCCCCGTAGCGAGCAGAACTCCACCGCCACTCAAGAGAGGTAGAGAATCCGCCCCGCCACTGGTGTACGAGATGGACGCCATGTTTGATGATTCAGAGTAAGGAAGAATCTCAGAATTCCATAACTCTTAATGCTTTCCTTTGATCCTTGATTGATCTTGAGTTCACTGGCCTCGACAGGGATGAAGAGACCTTGGCCCAACGGGCCAAATGAGCCAAGTTGACGAAGGAGCTAGGGGCGACGCCGGGCACTGGACCGGCAAAGATTGCCGGGGGTGATCCGGCACCGAGCCCCCGGGCCAGCCCTCCGCGAGAAGGCATGGGCCAGACTGCGTCTGCCAGTGGTCACATTGAAATTCTTCTGCCGCCCGCCAAGGGAGCAGGAGAGAACCTTCAGGAAGAAGCCCGGCAGGAGACAGCGGCTGCTTCGACCCCTACCGTGAGCAATACTCAGGGGAGGGAATCCCTGGCAAGGGCTCCTTCTACCGAGTCTGTCCATGCTGAGGTTACCCCATGGAGGAAGTGAATGTCAATCACCTGCCAGCGACAGGCGTCGTCGGGGAAGGAGAGGTCTCTTCCCACCAGCTGCCAACAGGTAAATTATCCACCCTCGAAATCTTGTCGAAAACTTTTGCATTTCTCAATTCTTGATTATTGATCCCTGTATTATTCTTGCCCTCACTCCCTGGTAGCCCCCATTCCTGAAGAGAAAGAACTCTTGGAAGAAGTGGCTGACATAGGGAAGGACGCCGCTGCAAAGGGCCTCAGAATTGCCACCGAGGAAGGGCGCGTCGAAGCGCACAAGGACATCCAAGCAATCCCCGAAGGAGAAGGGGAAAACCATGTAAGCTCGACTGGCCCCATCATGGATGTGGAGGAAAAGATGCCCCTTCAGAGCGATGCATTGCACTTGAGAACGGTTCCCGCCATAAGCAGTTTGGTGATGGTGATAGTCCAACCTCCCCCGGTAGCCCCCGGTTCATCGTCTCTTGCCGGGGTGAACTTTGATGAGGAGATTAGCCGTATCCTTGCTCCCTTGACCCAGAGGGCCCAAGAAGCAAATGTTTTTGCTGACCATTCCAAGGATTTGGCATTTTTGGAGTCAGTGGCTGCAGGGCTTAAGGAAACGCGGGAGAAGTATGACCAGAGGTGGTAGGTAGTCCAAAAGGAGCACAGGGCTCAGGACGTGGCCACCCAGCAACTGAAGGATAAGGCGGAAGAGCTGCGCACTTGGTATAATATCCGATCCCGTGAACTCAGGGATCAAGAAGAGAGGATGGCCGTTGCTGCAGAGAGGGAAAGAGCTCGCGACAACAAGCTGTCAGAGCATGAAGCGGAGCTCAACGCCAAGGCCAAAGATCTTGCTGTTCGTGAACAGGCTCTGTCTGACACTCTACACAACAAGGATGATGATCTTGAAGGCCTCGTTCAGTAGCGAGTCAAGGACCTGGAGGATAGCCATAAGAAAGCTATCGACTCACAAGCCCTGGACGTGGCAGCAAAACTCAAGGAGGTGACTGATAACCTTGCCGCAGTTTCCAGTGCCAAGACAGAGATGGAGACTCGCATGGGGAAACTGGAGGAAGATCTTGCTGGGGGCAAGAAAGAGGTCGAGGCTCTCTAGGAGGAAGCACAGAAGGCAGCCACCACATTAGAGGGGCTGCTATCGCAGCTTGCCACCAAGGATCAAGAACTGAACACTGCCTCTAGCTCCATCGAAGACATGACTGCCAAGCTTGCCACCCTTGAGAAAGATCTTGAGCAGGCCAAGGATTGGGAAAGGTCCTTGACGGAGGAGGTCAACACTGTTGGAGTTCTCTGGAAGGATGCAGAGACCAAGCTCAAGGACCAAGCCGAGTTGTATAACATCTGGATATAGAGCATGGTTGACATAGCCGAGCGCATCTCCTCCCAGATCTCTAGGATGAACATGAAGTGCTGGGCCTTCACTGTCAGTGAGCACGAAGCCCCCAGTATCATGCTGACGCACTTTTTCGAGGGCCTCATTGATGGGCTGAAAACGTATGAGGATGACAGAGCCGTCTGCTTCGCCAATGAGTCCCGAAAATTTGCCCGGGACGCCATCTTCACCCTCCTCGTCAATTATGTGCATCGCCATCCTGACGTCGACATCTCTGATGCTTTCAAAAGGTTGCCTACCGAGACAGATACTTCTGCTGCTGCCCAAGTTGTCGGGCCTCTGGCCGACAAGGTTCTCCGAGTGCCCCGGGTCCAAGGAGGCTGCCGGGACTGATTTCTCTTGCTTCGTTTATCCTGTTGCTGTCAAACAAAAGGACATGATTCGGCCTTGTGTCAGGCTTTGCTATCTTATGGTGTGTAATAGTACTCTTAAGTAGTTGTATGAACTGATGCTGTTCTTCGAGTTTAAATTGCCCACTGCTCTTGTATGATTATAAACCCTGCGCATACTAAGAGCTTGCCGGGGCAGACACTAGCTGTGCCACTGTAGAGATGGGTCCCTAGCGTTTTGCAAGCATGTGTGCCACCAGCAGGTTTCCCTTCGACATTGTCGATGCGGCTTTCCTGGACTGTTGAGCGAACTCAAAATAGACAAGGATGCAAGCGACAATGGAAGAGTCTTTTCATGTTTTGGATTCCTCATGCAAGTGCTAGGATTTAAACTGAAGGAGTTGCGATGATCATAAGGAAGGAGCTTTGAAACTAAGCAAAGTTTCACAACTTATCTTTATCTTTTTTTGAAGGTGGGAATCCTCCTCTCTCACGACAGTCCCGCACATAGAAAGCTGCGCTCCCCATATGTGACACGGTTGTAAGGCACCGTCCCATGTGGAGGGGCTTGCCGGCGTCGAGTGGAAACACATCCCGCTGTGATCTCCTTCCACTGTAAGGCTGCCCTGTAGGCTGGGCTGGAGATCCGACCAATTGGCCTTGGTCCGGGGCTTGGTGGACCGTTCATTCTTGTAAGGAGAACGCTCTTACCGCCGGACTTGGCTCATCAGTGATCAGATCATCCGCCCCTGCGCCAAGATCGCTGCCTCCTCTATTTGAAGGAGACAACGGTGAGGGAAACATTAATGTCGCCCAGGGGTTGTCGTGCCACCCACAGTGCCCGGCCTGTCCGTCGAGTGCTGCGGCATCCGCGACACTCATAGTTTTGGACGGAGGAACCGACGGAGCATGGAGCGGTGTCGTCGCTCTGCTTCTCATCTTGGGAACTGCGGCTGATGCCAAAGGATGGCGAAGATCGACGCACTGGTCACTGCTTCAGGTTCGCACAGGCGACGCCCCCTACCTGGCGCGTCAAAGATGTCGGCGTGGAAGCATGATCACCTATGGGGCAGAGGTGCCCCTTTGTGGTTCGGCATGGGGATGACCATGTTGCACAAAGAGCAGAGGCAGTGGGGGATAGCATGGCAATGGACTCCTTCTCTTTTACCCAGGTTCAGGCTGCTTTGCAGCGTAAAACCCTACTCCTGCTTTGGTGGATTAATCTGGATGTGGAAGAAGGCTCGACACGCTCTGACCCGGCAAGGATGCCTTGGGGGAAGCAACGTGAGCTTACAAATGCTGGGGGTCGAAGTTTTCGAACCCTTTGCTAGGTTGCCTCGGGCCTCCTTTTATAGGCTAAGGGGCATCCACAATGGCAAAATAGTCATTTTGGGTGTGATTAGATAGCTAACAGTGCTATCATACCTAACGCTGGCAGTTAAGACAAAGTGCATTAAATGCACTGCTAGGTGTTGTGTCGAGGGCGAATCCCAGCAAGCCTGTCACGCCGCTGATCTGCCTCTTCATATCAGCTTGACACGCCTCCTAGACGGGTGTCAATAAAGCTAATCTCTTCTCCCCGATGCTGCCACATGCTCAAGAGAGTACACCTGGTTGCTTAACACCTTGACATCGCATGGATGAGTGACCTGGGTGTGACGAGGTGGAGCGGTGGTGTCTTGGTAGGGATTCCTCGTTGAAAAGAGCTTGGCGGGGTTTTAGCCTAAACCTGGACTTGTCCTCGGGGTGGCCTCGACCTGGCCAGGCTCTCCTGCCCGGCAAGGGAGGCTTTCCCAAGGTGATATCTTGCTGTCTTGTTCGTATTAATGCTCTCTTTGATTTGCTTTGGTGAAGAGGTGGTTCGCCTAAAGGCTCTGTCGGTCTGTGCACGGGTCAGGGGGAAACAAACACCCCTGTTTGTGTACACTGACACCCTGTCCAACAATCGGTCGGGAAAGGCCCATGGCAGCCCCAACGGACTGTTGGTCGGGAAAGGCCCATGGAAGGCCCAACAGGATATTTGTCGGGAAAGATGTGCCATAGCCGACAGAGCAGTCAGCCGGGAAAGGTATGTCAGTCAGGAAAGGGTTTTCCTGTCTGGACTTACCCCAACAGACAGTGTCGGTCAACAATAGTCTTTCCTGTTCGATTGTCTGTCGAGGGAACTCGTATTCCCGACCAATCTGTCTGTTGGGGATGTAGTGCTGTGGTGTAGTGTATAAGTTTTTCTTTACCGATTTCCACTTACCAAGAGCGATTCACTCCCCGACAATGACATCAGAAAAGAGTCTTGATGACCCACAAGTCTAGGGGATCAATCATAGTCCTTTCGATAAGTAAGAGTGTCGAACTCAACGAGGAGCAGAAGGAAATGACAAGTGGTTTTCAGCAAGGTAATTTCTGCAAGCACTGAAATTGTCGGTAATAGGTAGTTTGATAGCAAGATAATTTGTAACAAACAAGTAATGGTAATGGTAAATAAAGTACAGCAAGGTAGCCCAATACTTTTTTTAGCAAAGGACAGGCCAAAATGGTCTCAGATAATATGCAAAGCGTTCTTGAGGGCACACGGGAATTTCATCTAGTCACTTTCATCATGTTGGTTTGATTCGGGTTCGCTACTTTGATAATTTGATATGTGGGTGGATCGGTGTTTGGGTGCTATTCTTACATGAACAAGCCTCCCACTTATGATTAAACACCTCGCAAGCATCCGCAACTACGAAAGAAGTATTAAGATAAAATCTAACCATAGCATTAAACATATGGATCCAAATCAGTCCCTTATGAAGTAGCGCATAAACTAGGGTTTAAGCTTCTGTCACTCTAGCAACCAATCATCTAATAACTACTCCACAATGCATTCCCTTAGGCCCAAAGATGGTGAAGTGTCATGTAGTCGACGTTCACATAACACCACTAAGGGAATCACAACATACATATCATCTAAATATCGAACACATATCAAATTCATCTCCCGTGGCCTCAAGAACAAAGGTAACTACTCACAAATAATATTCATGCTCAAGATCATAGGGGTATTAAATAGCATAATGGATCTGAACATATACACCAAATAAAGCATATAGTAATCAACTACAAGATGTAATCAACACTACTAGTCACCCACATATACCAATCTGAGGTTCTGGTACAAAGATTGAACACAAGAGATGAACTAGGGTTTGAGATGAGATGGTGCTGTTGAAGATGTTGATGGAGATTGGCCTCCCAAAGATGAGAGGGTTGTTGGTGATGCTGATGGCTTTGATTTCCCCCTCCGGGAGGGAAGTTCCCCTGGAGGAATCGCTCTGCCGGAGGGCAAAAGTGCTCCTGCCCAAGTTCCACCTCGAGACGGCGGTACTCCATCCCGAAAGTCCTCTCCTTATTTTTTCTAGGTCAAAAGATCTCATACACTAGAAGATGGGCATCGGAGGTGGGCTGGGCTGCCCACCACCCACCAAGGCGCGCCTGGGGGCCTGGTGCACCCTGGTGTCTCATGGTCACCTGGCAGCCCCCCTCCGGTAGTTCTTTTCTCCAATATTTATTAAATATTCCAAAATAATTCTCCATAAAATTTCAGCTCATTTGGGGATGTGCAGAATAGGTATCTCTGACATAGCTTTTTCAGGTCCAGAATTCCAACTGCCGATATTCTCCCCCTTTGTGTAAACCCTCCATATTATGAGAGAAAAGGTATTAGAATTACTCCATAAAGTGTTATTATGCATAAAAACATTATAAATAACAGTAGGAAACACATGATGCAAAATGGACGTATCACGTTTGCGCGGAAGTGCAACGATAGTGCGAAGCGGTAGTACCGCCTATTCGCGGTAGTACCGCCTATTCGCGGTAGTACTACCCACCACTACCACTGCGCTGTCACTCCCTCCAAGTCTTGATGCACTCTCAGCGGAAGTGAAGCGGCAGTGGAGAGCAGCACTACTCCCTATAAGCGGTAATACCGCTTAGGTGGGCGGTAGTACTGTTGTAGCAGTTCTACTGCTTCTCCCCTGTTCCTGCTCTACTTCTGAGTAACCCCGAGCTGCAACCCCAGCGGTAGTACTGTTGGGGCGAGCGGTAGTACCGCTCCGGCTGCACTACCACCTTGTGGCTTCGTGCCATTGCACTTCTTTTGGGTTACTACCGCCTAAGCGGTAGTACCGCTCTGTGCGGGCTGGGAGCAAGCTAACGGTTGGATTTTCCCCTCCTATAAAAGGGGGTCTTCTTCCCCCTTGGACCTTATCCTTCTAGCTCGTGTTACTCCCCCATTGTTGACCTTCTTCGAGCTTGCTATCTCTCAATCCCTCCAATGATTCTTGCTAGCTTGAGGGAAAAGAGAGAGGAGATCTAGATCTACGTTTCCACCAATCACTTTCTCCAGTATGTGAGGGGAAACCCTTGGATCTAGATCTTGGAGTTCTTCGTGTTCTCTTCTTCGTTCTTCCTCTCATTTTCCTCCCTAGCATTACTTGCTTTGGTAGGATTTGGGAGAGAAGGACTTGGGCACTCTGTGTTCTCTTGCCATTGCCTTTGGTGCATCGGTTTTAGTTCTCTACAGTGATACGTGGAAGTGAAGTTGGGAAGCTTGTTACTCTCGGGTGTTTGGGCACCCTAGAGCTTGTTCCTCTTGGGTGCCTTGGTGCCCTAGACGGTTGGTGTTATTGGAGCTCAATCATTGTGGTGTAAAGCTCTGGGCAAGCGTCAGGGTCTCCAATTAGGTTGTGGAGATCGCCCCGAGCAATTTGACGGGTACCGGTGACCGCCCCCAAGGGTTGCCAAAGTGTACAGGTTCGGTGACCGCCCCCAAGGGTTGCCATTTATATGGGTTTGGTGACCGCCCTCAGGGGTCCCTTAGTGGAATCACGGCATCTTGCATTGTGCGAGGGCATGAGGAGATTACGATGGCCCTAGTGGCTTCTTGGGGAGCATTGTGCCTCCACACCGCTCCAAACAGAGATTAACATCTGCAAGGGTGTGAACTTCGGGATACATCATCATCTCTGTGTGCCTTGGTTATCTCTTACCCGAGCCCTTTACTTAGGCACTTTACTTTGTGATAGCCATAGTGTTTCATATTATATATCTTGCTATCACTTAGTTGTTTATCTTGCTTAGCATAAGTTGTTGGTGCACATAGGTGAGCCTAGTTGTTGTAGGTTATGTGCTTGACAAATTAACTGCTAGGTTTATTCCGCATTTGTTCAAGCCTAAACCATAATTATTTCAAAGCGCCTATTCACCACCCTCTAGGCGACGTCCACGATCTTTCACCACTATTATGGCAACATTCATGGCATAGTTTTGTTCAAATGATATCATATTTTGCACAAGGGTGAATCTTCTAATGGCAAACAATGTTGCCGAAGGGAGTTTTCATTTTTTTGCACAAAATATTCATTTCCATTTTTCAAGTGCCCAAAATGAGTTTTTTGTGAAGGACCTACCAAATATTTGTTGCAAAACTAGATCACGTCATTTTTCAAAAATATTAGACCTTATTTAATGTCCAATTGACCAAATGGTTCGGTGTCAAAAGCTTTCGATCCGCCTCTTGTGAAAAAGACAAATTTCCACCGATTTAGGAGGAAGCGGGTCAAATTTGAACTACAATTGCCTTATAGTTTGCTCTTTATTTTTTCCAAATATCATTTCTAGGTACATAAGTATCTATTTAACCAGAGATACTCCAGAAGTTTTGCAAGATTCAATCCCAAGCTACGAAAGGTCATGCCCACCGTTTTGATTGCATTTTGAAACGGGCATAGGAAAATAAAAAAAATTGAAAACCTTCACAATGTGTCATCATATGTGACCTAGTTTCGAGGAAAAATAACAAACTTAGTCTATAGGAAATGTCTTGAACAAGTTTTCTCAGAAACGAGCTATCATGTATGAAGATCCATGGCTTTCAAGGCAAATGGCCATTGTTATGGCAACATTCATGTCATAGTTTGTTCAAATGATATCATATTTTTCACAAGGGTGCATCTTCTAATGGCAAACAATGTTGCCGAAGGGAGTTTTCATTTTGTTTGCACGAAAATTTCATTTTCTATTTATCGAGTGCCTAAAATGAGTTTTTTTGTGAAGAACCTACCAAATATTTGTTGCCAATTTGGACCACGTCAATTTTCTAAAATATTAGGCCATATTTAGTGTACAATTGACCAAATGGTTGGGTGCCAAAAGCTTTTGATCTACCTCCCGTGAAAAAGACAAATTTCTACCGATTTAGTAGGAAGCGGGTCAAAGTTAAACTACAGCTGCCTCATAGTTTGCTCTTCATTTTTTTCCAAAAAATCATTTCTAGGTACATAAGTATCTAATTAATTAGAGATACTCTGAAAGTTTTGCAAGATTCAATCCCTAGCTACGTACAGTCATGCCCACCGTTTTGACAGCATTTTGCAATGGGCATAAGAAATTCAAAAAAAAAATTGAAAACCTTCGCATTGTGTTATCTTATGTGACCTAGTTTCCAGGAAAAATAACAAACTTGGACTATGGCAAATGTCTTGAAAAAGTGTTGTAGGGTGAAACCCTTAGATGGATCTTTTCACACTTGGAGGGGGAGGATGCTCCGCATCAAAAAGTGTTCTCAGAAACGAGCTATCATGTATGAAGATCCATGGATTTCAAGGCAAATGGCTATTGTTATGGCAACATTCATGGCATAGTTTTGTTCAAATAATATCATATTTTGCACAAGGGTGCATCTTCTAATGGCAAACAATGTTGCCGAAGGGAGTTTTCATTTTGTTTGCACGAAAAATTCATTTCAATTTTTCGAGTGCCCAAAATGAGTTTTTTGTGAAGGACCTACCAAATATTTGTTGCAAAATTAGACCACGTCAATTTTCTAAAATATTAGACCTTATTTAATGTCCAATTGAACAAATGGTTCGGTGTCAAAAGCTTTCGATCCACCTCTTGTGAAAGAGACAAATTTCCGCCAATTTAGGAGGAAGCGGGTCAACTTTGAACTACAATTGCCTCATAGTTTGCTGTTTATTTTTTCCAAAAATCATTTCTAGGTACATATGTATCTATTTCATCAGAGATACTCCGAAAGTTTTGCAAGATTCAACCCCTAGCTACGTATGGTCATGCTCGCCATTTTGACCGCTTTTTGAAACGAGCATATGAAATTAAAAAAACAATTAAAAAAACAATGAAAACCTCCGTATTGCGTCATTATATGTGACCTAGTTTCCAGAAGAAATAACAAACTTGGACTATGGCAATTTTAAAAAATGTTCTCAGAAATGAGGTATCATGTAGGAAGATCCACGACATTCAAGGCAAATGGCCAATGTTATGGCAACATTAATGGCATAGTTTTGTTCAAATGATATCATATTTTGCACAAGTTTGCATCTTGGAATTAAAAACAATATTGCCGAAGGGATTTTTCATTTTCTATGCACGAAATATTCATTTTCCATTTTTCGAGTGCCATAGATGAGTTTTTTTGTGAAGGACCTATCAAATATTTGTTGCAAAATTGTATCAGTCCATTTTTCTAAAATATACCACATTTAATGTACAATTGACCAAATGGTTGGGTGTCAAAAGCTTTTGATCCACCTCTCGTGAAAAAGACAATTTTCCGCCGATTTGGTAGGAAGCGGGTCAAATTTGAACTACAATTGCCTCATAGTTTGCTCTTTGTTTTTCGCAAAAATCATTTCTACGTACATAAGTATCTATTTCATTAGAGGGACTCAAAAGTTTT
Organism: Thinopyrum elongatum; assembly: GCA_011799875.1. NCBI lineage: Eukaryota > Viridiplantae > Streptophyta > Magnoliopsida > Poales > Poaceae > Thinopyrum > Thinopyrum elongatum. Next base: position 212,239,813 of record CM022300.1, on the reverse strand, counting down.
GCAAGATTCAACCCTTAGCTACGAATGGTCATGCCTGCCGTTTTCACCGCATTTTGAAACGGGCATAGGAAATAAAAAAAATCAAAAACCTTCGCATTGTGTCATTATATGTGACATAGTTTCGAGGAAAAATAACAAACTTGTAAATAATTAACATTTTTAAAATCAATGATTTCTTTTTTGTAATTGACTATCATTTTTTGTGAACATTTCAAGAAAAAATCATGAATTTTTTTTGAATTCACAAATTTTTTTCAAATTCACGAACATTATTGCAATACATGGACATTTTTTTAAAAATCATGAACATTTTTTTAATCCATGAACATATAATTATTTCAGGAACATTTTTCCAAAAAACACATTTTTTGAAATTTGGATTTTTTTGAAATGCTCAATTATTTTAAAGAAAAAAGTAAAAACAGAAAAATAAAATAAAAAACACGCATTCGCACCTAAAGCAATTTCTAATAGGCTATGGGCCGCATGCCCACTCATCGGACCGCAATGGTATTAACGAAAAAAAAAGAAGGATAGGCCTCGCATGACTTTGTCCCAAGCCCAGGAAACGAATATATCCTATAAGAGGTGTGTCTGCGGCATATTGTCACATAGGACTTGGTAGCCTAGTGGTCTGGGGAGCTGTGGAGCTAGGTGAGGTTGTGGGTCCGAATCGTCCTCACGTGGCATTTTTATTTTTTGGTTTTCTAGTTTCATTGTAGCCATGGGGGGTCCATAGGTCAGTTTAGTGTGTACAACTGTTCGGTGGTGGGACCCGTGTGTTATGGTGGGTCCTACCCGTAGTGGTAGATTCAAATCTAGTGTTATCCAGACACGTAAAGCGGATATTGACACATGTACGTGACACATAAGCAATAGTTGACACATAAACATGACACATAGGTAAAATAGATGAAGTGGCACCCAGTCCTAGCAATGCACCACAATTTATGAGGCCATGACCATCTAGATTGGTCGTAATCAGCTAGAAAGAAGGCCATCGACCACTGCACTCTGCTTGACGACCATTTCGTGTAGCGTAATTGCGACCTTTTTGGCTAAAATGGTCGTTATGATGTAGGGTTTGGAGCCTTCCAATCAGCTTACAACCAATTGGTTCAAAATGGTCATAGATTTATGACTATTTCTTTCAGGGTCACTGAGAGAAGGTCACAACTTAGCATATTTCTTGTAGTGTGAGCAACAGGCTCCGGCAGGAACCCAAGTCCTTGTCGTCGAAGCTGGCGCTTCCGCAACAGAAGATATGCCTTTAGTCCTTGTCGTCGAGCCACAAGCTCCGGCATGGGCACAACAGATTGTCCAGTTGCTTCAAGCAGGAGAACTTCCCGAAGATCAAGAAGAAGCTGAAAGAGTAGCCCGTCAATCTAGTATGTACCAGTTCATGGGCATTGATCTATACAGAAAGAGACCAAATGGGGTGAAATTGAAGTGTATTTATCGGGAAGATGGACAGAAGCTCTTGGCAGAGATACATGGAGGCATATGTGGTTCGCACATAGGATCAACGGCCCTTGTCGGCAAAGCTTTCTGGCAAGGCTTCTATTGGCCCACTGCTCTCCAGGATGAAACTGAGCTAGTAACCAAGTGTGAAGCATGCCAGTTTCATTCAAAGCAATTGCATCGGCCAGCTCAAGCTCTTCAGACGACCCCTCTCTCCTGGCCCTTCTCCGTCTGGGGGCTCGACATACTAGGCCCCTTCCCCTGCACTGGCGGGGGCTTTGAGTACTTGTACATTGTGATGGACAAGTTCGCAATGTGGCCAGAAGTAGAATCAGTGAGGATGGTGACAGCACAGTCTGCCATCAAGTTTTTCAAAGGACTTGTTTGCCATTTTGGAGTACCCAACAGGGTCATCACCGACAACGGCACATAGTTCATGAGCCGCCCCTTCATGCAGTACCTCAAAGACCTTGACAGCAAGATTTGCTTAGCATTAGTTGCTCAACCAAGGAGAAACATCCAGGCGGAAAGAGCAAATGCTAAAGTGCTACATGGTCTCAAGATGAGAACTTTTGACAAGCTGCACAAGTGTGGAAGACGTTGGATTGATGAGTTGTCGGCAGCTCTTTGGTCACTCAGGATGACACCAAATCGAGCTACTGGCTAGACACCCTTCTCCCTAGTCTATGGTGCAGAAGCAGTGCTCCCCACATAACTCATGTACGGGTCACCTTGAGTGCTCGCTTATGATGAGCTTGAAGAAGAGCAGCTACATCAAGATGATGCCATGCTCCTTGAGGAAGATTGTCTTCAGGCTGCTGTACATGCTACATGTTATCAGCAACCTTTGCGTCGCTACCATAGACATAAAGTTCATGCCCGGAGTCTTGAGGAAGGTGACCTTGTTCTTCGACGGATCCATTCCGCCAAGAATTCAGACAAGTTGACACCAAAGTTGGAAGGCCCTTATCGGGTAGTACGAGTCACTAGGCCTGGTGCAGTCTGCCTAGAGACCGAAGATGGCACACCTGTGCACAACTCATGGAATATTGAACATCTTCGCAAGTTCTATCCATAAGGCACGGATTGCCAGGCTACCCAGAAACCACCTTCTGTACGAGTCTGTCGCCGAGTCATGTAATCCTTTGTACAAAGCCAGGCGCAGATCCTGTGCATAGTGAAATAAAGCTAAGTGTTTCACAACTCTTGTCAATTCGCATGTTTAATTGTGCTTGCTTGTATGAGATGTTGTGCTACATTTTCCTTCTGTGAATGTTAACAAACAATCAAGGTTCCATACATCTACTTTCTCTTCTTTCTTTTTCTCAAAAGGGTAGAAGGTTGCCTCGCGTGCATGTTTGCTGGGGGGAGTGATGGTATGGATACCGACAAGTGATGTTCAAGTTAATATTCCACGACAAGAAGTACAACAAAGGAAAGTTAAGTTGAGAAACTTTCAAACAAATTCTTTGTTGTAGAGCTACTTTCCCTTGAATATTTTTGGCTTTTCTATTGAAAACCTGCACCCGAATGAACCCTATCATGCTTAGCTGCGCTCTTATTTTGTTTTGAGTCTGCTCAACAACTTAAGTAGCTGCACTAAAATCATCAGGATACCATGCCGGCAGCGGCATTTCCAGCAGGCTGCTAGGGATCCGTTCCTCAAGCGCTCACAGCAAGTGTGCGCACTGGCAAGTTTCCAAAATAGTGTAGTGTATAAGACATGCAAAAATATACCTGAACAAGGGGAAACAACATACATTTCATCCATACACAGAAAGTTTATATTACATCAATAACTTGCCGCAGTTCTAATTTAAGATAGTTGTCTTTTAGATGGTCTGCTGGCGACAAGATGAGGCACGACAACCAGTCCCTATGCTGGCCCTCAACCCTCTTCACCTTGCTCACCTTGTCGACAATCGGCTTGACGGCCTCTTCAATCGCCTTGGCGTCGTCATCTTTCGGCAAGGTTGCGAGGACGTTGGTGAAGTTGATGCCTTGGTTTCGATAGCCAACCTTGATGAGTACCTTGAAGCGGACAGCTTGGCAGAGTTTGCGGGCTTCTGCAGCAAGGGAAGCGGCTCGTTTGGCTTGGATCTATTTAAGGGCGTCCACAACACTCTCGAAGAACATGGCCAGCCTGGCGCTGGTGCTCACCCTGTTGTTGGCGGATAAGCTAAAGTTCTGCAGACCCATGCTAGACAGTTGTGCAGTGGGCTTCTGAGCTGCATCGACAAGACGCTCGGTCCAGATCTTCATGCCCTTCTCGAAATCATTGTAAGTGCTGGCGATGCTTGTGAGCAAGTCCCTCTCGTCTTGAAGAGCTTTTATCAGGGCTTTCTCCCGGGACCTGCTCTCTTCAAGGTTCTTCTCATGCGTCTCCACCTTCAACTTCAGATCGGCAATGGATTCATTGTCTACGGCAAGATCTTTGTTCTTGGCAGAAATGGTAGTTTGCATCACCACCAGGTCGTAAAGCACCTTTTCCCTTTCGGCCTTGAATGTTGAGATTTGTTTGCCGAGGTCCCCAAGATCTGTCTCCAGCTTCTTCATAGAACTTGCCAACTCATTCTTGGCGGCCTCTACAGCTTCAGCAGCATTGACGGCCTCCTTGAGCTTGCCAGCGTGTTCTGTAGCCTGAGCTTCAAGTACTTCTTTATGCTTCTGCTCCAACTCTAGAGTGCACTGCATGGCAAGTGTCTCAATTTCTCATCCTTGCTGCTGAGCTTGGAGGCTAGCACCGCCTCGCGCGCGGAAAGGTCCTCTTCATGGGCGTCAAGGCCAACCTTGCGCATGTTCAATGCAGCATCCTCTATTGCCATCCTCTGCTTGGCCTCCTCATGTGCCTTCTCAGTATCAGACTTCTCCAACATGAACTTTTCCTAGTCCTTGGTCAGCTGGTCCCTATAGCTGGTCACCTCTTGGACAACTTCGGCATACGAGATTTGTGTATTCTCAACATGCTTCTGAAAATCCGCTTCTGCTGCTCCCATGACTGCTGCCCTGGAATCCATGCTTTCTGTTCGGCTACAAAAAAGTGCATGGAGTTATCGGAAGTTACTGCTCATGGCCTTGAGGAGTTGTTCTTCTTTGGATCCTCTCCTTTAGTTGGTGCCCCAGCACTTGCCATTCCTAGAAGGTTGACGAACAAGTTGTCGCCAACCTTGAGGTATCTACTTACCGGGGGCTCTTCAGAGGTTGAAGCTGGATCCTCGACAACAGCCTTTCCGACAATTGACGCCCTCATGGTTGGGTTAGAGCCAAGCGCTCCTGCGGCAGGAATGCTGTCAGTGCCCCTTGTGGACTCGTTGCTAGCCTCCTCAGCCGTCTTCTTGGTGGCCTCTTCACGTGCAGCATTCGCAGCCTTGTCGACAGTAATTCTGTCAGCCTCCATGACAGCGTCCTTGGCGATCCTTGGAACATCAACATTGGTGTTCATGTCGTCAGTTGGGGGTGGATCTGAAGATGGAGGAGAAATACCAATTAGATTCAAAACCAAGTTCAAGAAAAACAAGTGCTCAAAAGCAAGTGGATTACCTGTGTGGGACTGCCGAGGAGTAACTTCTTGTCCTCCGGCAATGTCAGTTGCCGTCGCGTGGCTGCCAGGACTCATACTTGCTCGCTCCTCAACACGAACGGGCTCATCAATGGAGGCCCTTGCCGGAGAGCCATCTCTGGGTGGTGTAGTTGATGAGGGCAGCACATCAAGATTTGCTTCTGACTGGTCCTCTTGGTGCCGCTCCTCTCCTACAAGCTCATTGATGTCAGCAGTGAAGATCTCCACACTAACACTCACCAGTGGGAGATGAGTGAAGAACTCACACTGGGGGCTGTGCTGGGGGTTGCGTTGATGGCTGGGCCCCGGGATGATGACGATGGTGTCTGGATCAGTCGTAGTGCTTGCCGGTGGCTCAGTACCCATCGAGGTCTTTGCCCTCTTCGCATGCCTCTGCACCAACATTTCTGCATCTCTGTAGGAAACGAAACAAGACAAAATGAAGCAATTCATGTCAACAAATCAAGAAAGTCAAATATTAAAGGATACGGCAATAACTCTTACTCCTCTTCTGCTTCACCCTCGTCGAAGGCAGAAATATTGAAGTCAATATCTGTTTCAGTGTTGGTGCCAGGAAGTGGGGTAGGAGTCCTCTCGCGCTTGGTCGCGGCAGCAGCAGGTCGAGATGATCCTGCTTCCTCCGTGACTGGAGCAACAGTACTTGACGAGCCTGCCATCCCAGTTGTTGGTGCGGCTATTTGTCTTTTGCGCCTCATGGGTTGCTGGCGAACGCCTTATCGTTGCGTGGTCTTGTGGGCTGCCTTCTTGCTGACGGCTCCACTGTTGGAAGATGGGCGCACGGGCTCACCAGATGCAGTCTTTCGAAGGACGCATGGTTTTCTTGCTGGAGCAGGGGGCTCCTCATGTTGCTGCTCCTCAGGAGCGTCTTCGTTAGTAGAGTCCTCAGCAGCCTCATCGCTCTACTCCCTGGCAACCTCACCTTCTTCGGCAAGATTTCTCTGTGACGCCTCTCCCTGTTTGCTAGCATCTGGCGTTAAGTGACCAAAATTACCAGCTTCTGTAGCTAGTTGTGCCTCTTCTGCTCGGCTAGCTATGCAGGCAATCTCTTCATTGGTGGTTGCACAGATGAGCCCTGTTTCTTCCCTGACGGCCTTCTCCGTCAGATTGTCAAAAAAATCTTGCACGCGCTCTGCTGAAGGCTCAGCCCAATTTCTGACAACTCCATGAGCGTTGCACTCCAGCATCATGGTGATGATGGAACTCAGGGCAGAGTTTTTACACAAGGGGACAATCTTTGCCGGCAACTGGAACTTGCCGTCTGGCCTGAATAGAGCATGGCACAAAGCAGTATGCTGCAAGACTGTCAAATTGCTCTTCAATCCTGGGTGCAGCCTCATGATATCGGCAACATTTTTGGACTCCCACGCCGGTCTTCCTTTGTTCCGCAGTTGGATATTCGGCAACGGAGGAAGGCAGCGCCCACCATCTCAATGGTGAGCCCGGCAGTTTTGAGGCGATGGATCCTCGTGATCGCAATTGTGAGCTTCTTGTAATCAGGGGCAAAGTGTTGGGGAATGTTGCATGAAAATAAAAATTCTACGCACATGCAAGATCTATCCATGGAGATGCATAGCTACGAGAGGGGAGAGCATCTACGTACCCTTCTTGATTGCCAAGAGGAAGCGTTTATCAACACGGTTGATGTAGTCGTACACCTTCACGATCCATACCGATCAAGCACCAAACGCACGGCACCTCCGCATTCAGCACACGTTCAGCTCGATAACGTCCTCACCTCGATCCAGCAAGAGAGGCAAAGTAGTAGATGAGTTCCGGTAGCACGACGGCGTGGTGACGATGGTGGTGAAACTTCTCCGCAGGGCTTCACCAAGCACAACGGACGTGGACGGAGGAGGAACTAGAACTAGAGGGATACGGGGCGCCGCACACGGCTTGGGGATTCGTGGTGTGTGTTGCCGCTCCCCTCCTCACATATATATAGGTGGAGGGGGCAGAGGAGGCTGGCTAGGGCGCCCCCAAGGGTTCTGGCAGCCAGCCCTAGGGGCCTGCCCTGGTTGCGCCCCCTTTCCTTCCTATGGCGCATGGGAGAAGGCAGGAGGGGAGGCGCCCCCTTTCCTTTTTCTCACGTGGTAGAGAAGGTAAGAGGGGGCTGGCCCTCTTCCCTTCCTTCCCTAGGGCCGGCGCCATGAGGTGGGGTGCGCTAGCCCCTTGTGGGGTGGTGTGCTCCCCTCTTCTTGGTCCGTTAAGCCCAATAACTCCCCGTGGCCTCCTGGAACCCCTTCCGGTGATACGATAAATATCAGGTGCATTTCGAAACTCTTCTGGAGACCAAATACTATCATCCTATATATCAATATTTACCTTCGGACCATTCTGGAGCTCCTTGTCATGTCTGTGATATCATCTAGGACTCCGAACAACATTCGATCACCAACTCACATAACTCATATAATACTATATCGTCAACGAACATTAAGCGTGCGGACCCTACGGGTTTGAGAATGATGTAGACATGACCGAGACGCTTCTCTAGTCAATAACCAATAGCGGGACCTCGATGCCCATATTGGTTCCTACATATTCTACGAAGATCTTTATCGGTCGATCCTTTATGACAACATACGTAGTTCCCTTTGTCTGTCGGTATGTTACTTGCCCGAGATTCGATCGTCGGTATCTCCATACCTAGTTCAATCTTGTTACCGGCAAGTCTCTTTACTCGTTCTGTAATACATCATCTTGCAACTAACTCCTTACTCACTTTGCTTGCAAGCTTCTTGTGATGCTATATTACTGAGAGGGCCCAGTGATACCTCTTCGTCATACGGAGTGACAAATCCCAATCTCGAGTCAAGCCAACTCAACAGACACCTTCGGAGATACCTGTAGAGCATCTTTATGATCACCCAGTTACGTTGTGACATTTGATAGCACACAACGTATTCCTCCAGTATCCGGGAGTTGCATGATCTCATGGTCGAAGGAATATGCATTTGACATTAAGAAATCAGTAGCAATAAACTGAATGATCATTTGCTAAGCTAACGGATGGGTCTTGTCCATCACATCATTCTTCTAATGATGTGATCCCGTTATCAAATGACAACTCATGTCTATGGTCAGAAAACCTTAATGAACTTTTGATCAACGAGCTAGTCTAGTAGAGGCTTAATAGGGACTTGGTATTTGCTTCTGTATTCACACATGTATTTAAGTTTCCAATCAATACAATTATAGCATGAATAATAAACCTTTATCATGATTAAGGAAATATAATAATAACCACTTTATTATTGCCTCTAGGGCATATTTCCAACAGTATCCCACTTGCACTAGAGTCAATAATCTAGATTACATAGTAATGAATCTAACACCCATGGAGTCTTGGTGCTGATCATGTTTTGCCCGTGGAAGAGGTTTAGTCAATTGGTCTGCCACATTCAGATCCGTATGTACTTTGCAAATTTCTATGTCTCCATCCTTGACCTTTTCACGAATGGATTTGAAGCGTCTCTTGATGTGTTTGGTTCTCTTGTCATACATGGATTCCTTTGCTAAGGCAATTTCTCCAGTGTTGTCACAAAAGATTGTCATTGGACCCGATGCACTGGGTATTACACCCAGATCTGATATGAACTCCTTCATCTAGACTCCTTCATGCGCTGCTTCTGAAGCAGCTATGTACTCCGCTTCACACGTAGATCCCGCCACGACACTCTGTTGGAATTGCACCAACTGATAGCTCCACCATTCAATATAAATACGTATCCGGTTTGCGACTTAGAGTCATCCGGATCTATGTCGAAGCTAGCATCGACATAACCCTTTACGACGAGCTCTTCATAACCTCCATAAATGAGAAACATATCCTTGGTCCTTTTCAGGTACTTACGGATATTCTTAACCGCTGTCTAGTGATCCACTCCTGGATTACTTTGGTACCTCCCTGCCAAACTTATGGCAAGGCACACATCAGGTCTGGTACACAGCATGGCATACATAATAGAACCTATGGTTGAGGCATAGGGAATGGCTTTCATTCTCTCTCTATCTTCTGCCATGGTCGGGCTTTGAGTCTTACTCAACTTCACACCTTGTAATACAGGCAAGAACCCTTTCTTTGATTGATCCATTTTGAACTTCTTTAAAACTTTGTCAAGGTATGTGCTTTGTGAAAGTCCTATTTAGCGTCTCGATCTATCCCTATAGATCTTGATGCCCAATATATAAGCAGCTTCACCGAGGTCTTTCATTGAAAAATTCTTATTCAAGTATCCTTTTATGCTATCCAAAAATTCTATATCATTTCCAATTAACAATATGTCATCCACATATAATATCAGAAATGCTACAGAGCTCCCACTCACTTTCTTGTAAATACAGGCTTCACCGTAAGTCCGTATAAAACCATATGGTTTGATCACCTCATCAAAGCGTATATTCCAACTCCGAGATGCTTGCACCAGTCAATAGATGGATCGCTGGAGTTTGCACACTTTGTTAGCTCCTTTAGGATCAACAAAACCTTCTGGTTGCATCATATACAACTCTTCTTTAAGAAACCCTTTAAGGAATGCGCTTTTGACGTCCATTTGCCAGATTTCATAATCATAAAATGTGGCAATTGCTAACATGATTCAGACAGACTTTAGCATCGCTACGGGTGAGAAAGTCTCATCGTAGTCAACCCCTTGAACTTGTGGAAAACCTTTCGCGACAAGTCGAGCTTTGTGGATAGTGATATTACCATCAACATCCGTCTTCCTCTTGAAGATCCATTTATTCTCAATGGCTTGCCAATCATCGGGCAAGTCCACCAAAGTCCACACTTTTTTCTCATACAAGGATCATATCTTAGATTTCATGGCTTCAAGCCATTTATCGAAATCTGGGCTCATCATAGCTTCTTCATAGTTCGTAGGTTCGCAATTGTCTAACAACATGACTTCCAGGACAGGATTACCATACCACTCTGGTGTGGTACATGTTCTGGTCGACCTACGAGGTTCAGTAGTAACTTGATCTGAAGTTTCATGATCATCACCATTAGCTTCCTCTCTAGTTGGTGTAGGCATCACGGGAACAGTTTTGTCTGATGTGCTACTTTCCAATTTGATAGAAGGTACAAATATCTCATCAAGTTCTACTTTCCTCCCACTCACTTCTTTCGAGAGAAACTCCTTCTCTAGAAATGACCCATTCTTAGCAACAAAGATTTTGCCTTCGGATCTGTGGTAGAAGGTATACCCAATAGTTTCTTTAGGGTATCCTATGAAGACGCACTTCTCTGCTTTGGGTTCGAGCTTATCAGGCTGAAGCCTATTGACATAAGCATCACATCCCCAAACTTTAAGAAATGACAACTTAGGTTTCTTGCCAAACCATAGTTCATACGGTCTCGTCTCAACGGATTTAGATGGTGCTCTATTTAACATGAATGCGGCTATCTCTAATGCATAACCAAAAATGATAAAGGCAAATCAGTAAGAGACATCATAGAACGCACCATATCTAATAAAGTACGGTTACGATGTTCAGACACACCATGACACTGTGGTGTTCCAGGTGGCGTGAGTTGTGAAACAATTCCACATTGTTTTAAATGAAGGCCAAACTCGTAACTCAAATATTCGCCTCCGCGGTCTGATCGTAGAAACTTTATTTTCTTGTTATGATGATTCTCCACTTCACTCTAAAATTCTTTGAACTTTTCAAATGTTTCAGACTTGTGTTTCATCAAGTAGATATACCCATACCTACTCAAATCATCTGTGAAGGTTAGAAAATAATGATACCCGCCGCGTGCCTCAACACTCATTGGACCGCATACATCGGTATGTATTATTTCCAATAAGTCATTAGCTCGCTCCATTGTTACAGAGAACGGAGTTTTAGTCATCTTACCCATGAGGCATGGTTTGCAAGTATCAAATGATTCATAATCAAGTGATTCCAAAAGTCCATCCGCATGGAGTTTCTTCATGCGTTTTACACCAATATTACCTAAACGACAGTGCCACAAGTATGTTGCACTATCATTATCAACTTTGCATCTTTTGGCATCAATATTGTGAATATGTGTATCACTACGATCAAAATTCAACAAGAATAGACCATTCAACAAAGGTGCATGACCATAAAAGATGTTACTCATATAAATAGAACAACCATTATTCTCTGATTTAAATGAATAACCATCTCGCAATAAACAAGATCCAGATATAATGTCCATGCTCAACGCTGGCACCAAATAACAAATATTCAGGACTAAAACTAATGTCGAAGGTAGTTGTAGAGGTAGCGTGCCGACGGCGATCACATCAACCTTGGAACCATTCCCGACGCGCATCGTCACCTCGTCCTTAGCCAATCTTCGTTTATTGCGCAGCTCCTGTTTCGAGTTACAAATATGAGCAACTGAACTAGTATCAAGTACCCAGGCGCTACTACGAGCATTAGTAAGGAACACATCAATAACATGTATATCAAATATACCTTTGTTCACTTTGCCATCTTTCTTATCTGCCAAGTACTTGGGGCAGTTCTGCTTCCAGTGACCATTTCCTTTGTAGTAGAAGCACTCAGTTTCAGGCTTGGGTCTAGCTTTGGGCTTCTTCATGGGAGCGGCAACTTGCTTGCCATTCTTCTTGAAGTTCCCTTTCTTTCCCTTGCCCTTTTTCTTGAAACTAGTGGTCTTGTTAACCACCAACACTTGATGCTCCTTCTTGATTTCTACCTCCGCCGATTTCAGCATCGCGAAGAGCTCGGGAATCATTTTCGTCATCCCTTGCATATTATAGTTCATCACGAAGCCTTTGTAGCTTGGTGGCAGTGAATGAAGAACTCTGTCAATAACACTCTCAACTGGAAGATCAATTTCCAGCTGAGTCAAGTGGTTATGATACCCAGACATTTTGAGTATGTGTTCACTGATAGAACTGTTCTCCTCCATCTTACAACTATAGAACTTGTTGGAGACTTCTTATCTCTCAACCCGGGCTTTAGCTTGAAATAACAACTTTAGCTCTTGGAACATCCCATATGCTCCGTGTCGTTCAAAACGTCTTTGGAGTCCCGGTTCTAAGCCGTAAAGCATGGCACACTGAACTATCGAGTAGTCATCAGATCGAGCCTGCCAGACGTTCATAACATCTGCATCAGCTCCTGCAGCAGGTCTGTCACATAGCGGTGCATCAAGGACATAATTCTTCTGTGCAGCAATGAGGATAATCCTCAAATTATAGACCCAGTCCGTGTAGTTGCTACCATCATCTTTCAACTTAGCTTTCTCTAGGAACGCATTAAAATTCAAGGGAACAGTAGCACGGGCCATTGATCGACAACATAGATATGCAAAAACTATTAAGACTAAGTTCATGATAAAGTTTAGTTCAAATAATCAAATTACTAATGAACTCCCACTTAAATCAACATCCCTCAAGTTTTCCAAGTGATACATGATCCAAATCAACTAATCCATGTCCGATCATCACGTGAGATGGGGTAATCTTTAATGGTGAACATCTCTATGTTGATCATATCTACTATATGACTCTAGTTCGACCTTTCGGTCTCCATTGTTCAGAGACCATGTCTGTACATGCTAGGCTCGTCAATTTTAACCCAAGTATTCTGCATGTGCAAAACTTGCTTACACCTGTTGTATGTGAACGTAGAGTCTATCACACCAGATCATCACGAGGTGCTTCGAAACGACGAACTTTAGCAACGGTGCATACTCGGGGAGAACACTTTTATCTTGAAATTAAGTGAAGGGATCATCTTATAATGCTACCATCGTTCTAAGCAAAATAAGATGCATAAAGGATAAAGATTACATGCAATCAAAATATATGTAGCATGATATGGCCATTATCATCTTGTGCTTTTGATCTCCATCTCCAAAGCATCGGCATGATCTCCATCATCACCGGCATGAGACCTTGATCTCCATCATTGCGTCGGGGTCATCTCGCCAACTATTGCTTCTACAACTATTGCTAACACATAGTGATAAAGTAAAGCAATTACATGGCGCTTAGTGATTGACACGCAGGTCATACAATAATTAAAGACAACCCTAAGGCTCCTGTCGATTGTCGTACTCATCGACATGCAAGTCATGAACTTATTACAAAACATGATCATCTCATACATCAACATATATCACATCATATCTTGACCATATCACATCACAACATGCCCTGCAAAAACAAGTTAGACGTCCTCTACTTTGTTGTTGCAAGTTTTACGTGGCTGCTATGGGTAACTAGCAAGAACCGTTCTTACCTACGCAAAACCACAATGGTGATTATCAAGTTGCTATTTAACCTTTTGCAAGGACCGCCGTAGTCAAATCCGATTCAACTAAAGTAGGAGAAACAGACACCTCAAATCCACCTTTATGCAAAACAAGTTGCATGTCAGTCGGTGGAACCGGTCTCATGTGCGTGGACATGTAAGGTTAGTTCGGGCCGCTTCATCCCACAATGCCGCCGAATCAAAATAAGACATTGGTGGGATGCAATATGAACCTCACCGCCCACAACTCCTTTGTGTTCTACTCGAGCATATCATCTATGCATAGACCTGGCTCATGATGCCACTGTTAGGGAACGTTGCATGGAAAACAAATTTTTTTTTTATGCACATGCAAGATCTATCCATGGAGATGCATAGCTACGAGAGGGGGAGAGCATCTACATACCCTTGTAGATCGCTAAGCGGAAGCGTTTATCAACGCGGTTGATGTAGTCATACACCTTCACGATCCGTACCGATCAAGCACCGAGCGCACGACACCTCCGTGTTCAGCACACGTTCAACTCAATGACGTCCTCGCCTTCTCAATCCAGCAACAGAGGCGAAATAGTAGATGAGTTCCGGCAGCACGACGGCATGGTGACGGTGGTGGTGAAACTTCTCCGCAGGGCTTCGCCAAGCACAACGAACATGGACGGAGGAGGAACTAGAACTAGAGGGAGAGGGGGCGCTGCACACGGCTTGGGGATTCGTGGTGTGTTGTCCCCTCCCCTCCTCACATATATATAGGTGGAGGGGGGAGAAGAGGCTGCTTGGGCGCCCCCAAGGGGGCCGGCAGCCAGTCCTAGGGGCATGCCCTAGGTGCGCCCCCTTTCCTTCCTATGGCGCAGGGGAGAAGGAAGGAGGAGAGGCACCCCCTTTCCTTTTTCTCACGTGGGAGAGAAGGTAAGAGGGGGCTGGCCCTCTTCCCTTCCTTCCCTAGGGTCGGCGCCATGAGGTGGGGTGCGCCAGCCCCTTGTGGGCTGGTCTGCTCCCCTCTTCTTGGCCCGTTAAGCCCAATAACTCCCTGTGGCCTCCCGGAACCCCTTCCGGTGATCCGATAAATACCCGGTGCATTCCGAAACTCTTCCGAAGACCAAATACTATCATCCTATATATGAATCTTTACCTCCAGACCATTACAAAGCTCCTCGTCATGTCCGTGATCTCATTCGGGACTCCGAACAACATTCGGGCACAAACTCACATAACTCATATAATACTATATCATCAACGAACATTAAGCGTGCGGATCCTATGGGTTCGAGAATGATGTAGACATGACCGAGATGCTTCTCCGTTCAATAACCAATAGCGGGACCTGGATGCCCATATTGGTTCCTTCATATTCTACGAAGATCTTTATCGGTCGAACATTTATGACAACATATGTAGTTCCCTTTGTCTGTCGGTATGTTACTTGCCCGAGATTCGATCGTCGGTATCTCCATACCTAGTTAAATCTTGTTACTGGCAAGTCTCTTTACTCGTTCCGTAATACATCGTATGTCAACTAACTCCTTAGTCACTTTGCTTGCAAGCTTTTTGTGATGCTATATTATAGAGAGGGCCTAGAGATACCTCTTCATCATACAGAGTGACAAATCCCAATCTCGATTGACACCAACTCAACAGACACCTTCGGAGATACTTGTAGAGCATCTTTATGATCACCCAGTTACGTTGTGATGTTTGATAGCACACAAGGTATTCCTTCGGTATCCGGGAGTTGCATGATCTCATGGTCGAAGGAATATGTATTTGACATCAAGAAAGCAGTAGCAATAAACTGAATGATCATTTGCTAAGCTAATGAATGGGTCTGATCCATCACATCATTCTTCAAATGATGTGATCCCGTTATCAAATGACAACTCATGTCTATGGTCAGGAAACCTTAACCAACTTTTGATCAACGAGCTAGCCTAGTAGAGGCTTACTAGGGACTTGGTATTTGCTTATGTATTCACATATGTATTTGAGTTTCCAATCAATACAATTATAGCATGAATAATAAACCTTTATCATGATTAAGGAAATATAATAATAACCACTTTATTATTGCCTCTAGGGCATATTTCCAACACAAAGTCGCTCGAATCTTTGCGGCGAGTCACCTTTTCTTGCCGGAGCAAGCAGAAGGGCTGGGGCTCATTCTCCTTGATCCAGCACCACTCAGCTCGCCATTCTTCCCACTTTTTATGAAGATTTCCATCTGGGTATATTTCCTTGTTCCACATCCTAGCAATCTAGGTGATTGAACCAGAAAGGGTATCTCCCATCTCGATGCGGGGAATGAAATAGTGGCGGAAGAGGGCAGTGTTGGGGGTGACTCCGGCAAATTTTTTGTAGAGATAAGCTAAAACTGACATGCAAGTTACAACACTTGGCCTAAAATCGAGAATACGGAAGCCAAATGTGTACATGATGTCATTGAAGAAATCAAAGAAAGGAGGACAGAGTCCGTAGTAAAAATACGCGACAAAGAAAGGAAATTTGACTGCGCTGGCCTTAACGGACCCAGGGAGCTCGTGAGGAGCGGGGTGAGCTGCTGTTTTCCTCTCCCACATGTATGCATAACAGTCCATGAGGTAACGCTTGTTGAGCACTGGTGAGAAGATGGCATGTTTCTTTCGCACCTCCACCAAGGCTTCCGTGTCCGCGCTGATGGTCTTCATCACCTTGTCCTTGCTCGCCTTTGGCGCCATGGCGGCTATGGAGCAGGGGGCTGAAGCCGAGCAGGGGTGTACAGGTGGCAGATGGATGCGGTGTACTCTGTTTTGGGCGCAAGGAGGAAGACGATGGCTGCTAGGTTGGGAAGGAGAGGAGGTAAATGAGCAGCGCCCGACACAGATTCCTTTTTATGGGGAAGGCGCGGGCTGGCTCTTTACTGTCCGACATGGATGTACTTTTGCAGGCACATTACCTCTATAGTTGTTTCATCCACCCTCCCATATCCCGCATATAATGCACATCGTGGAGGGCGTGGTTAAAGAGAAGATTATGACAGATTATGGCAGTTATCCTCTGCAACGCGTTCTTGTGCATTGTTTGGCCTAGTCCAATGATGCCTCGCATGCGTGTATGGCCCAGGCCCGGGGGCTTCTGTCGGTGTAGTAAGATTTGGGTCCTTAGTACACCAGACTTATGCATAGGCAGTGGTAGCCTTCCTGACGGCAAGGCTTGCCGGGAGGCAACTGAAGACAAGATCAAAACTAGTTGACAAGATACAAAGAAGACTTCCAGTCAGGTGATCGAAAAGTACTACATGAGAGTATAGAAGATCAAGGCTGAGGTTGCTGGCAAGACCCATGCCAACAAGCAAGTGAAAACCCGGCAAGCTCCGAGCCCGGCAAGAATCCCACTACCTTGCCACTGCTCCACCTCATCAACCAGGTTGTCACTTATCGTATAGGTGTCGAGTGGGCAAGTAGATAGGTGAGTCCTGTCTGGGCATGTGTCTGCTCGCTGTTGAAGACACAACTTTAATGACACCCATCCCAGGATCATGTCAAGATGATAATAGGTAGATGGACGAACGACACAAAAGGAGAGACAACTCTTGCTGGGAAGCTCCATCAACATGACACCTCACGGTGTAATTAATGCATTTGTCCTAACCCGTCAGAGTTAGGTATGTGACACTATAGCCACTATTCACTGCTACTTCTTGAGCTTGTGTTGGTTTTTCCCTTGAAGAGGAAAGGGCAATGCAGCAAAGTAGAGATAAGTATTTCCCTCAGTTGAGAACAAAGGTATCAATCCAGTAGGAGGAACACACAAGTTTCCAATAATTGCACCTACACAAACAAACAAATACTTGCACCCAACGCGATGAAGGGGTTGTCAATCCCTTCACGGTTACTTGCAAGGATGAGAACCGATAGTGATAGATATAAAAGAGAAGTAAACATGCTAAGGTTGATTTAGAAGCTCTCCGTGATTGAATCCCCCTCTGGCAGAGTACTGGAAAAGGTCCCCAGATGGAATCTCATGAAGATAGAAACTTGCGGCGGCGGAAAAGTATTTTTGGTGTGCCCTCTGGTCTACGGGGAATATTTGGGTAATTATAGAAGAAAAAATAGGGTTGGAAGTGCCATGGGGGGCCCACAAGCTTGGGGCACACACCCCTGAGCTTTTGGCCACCTCGTGGCTCTTCTGGCCTCCTCCCAAAGCTTCCAGGGTGTCTTGTGGTCCAAGAAAAATCATCAAAAAGTTTCGTTCCATTTGGACTTCGTTTGGTATTGATTTTCTGTAAAGACAAAAACAAGGAAAAAATAGCAACTGGCACTGGGCACTAGGTTAATAGGTTATTCCCAAAAAATGATATAAAATAGCATGATAATGCATATAAAACATTGAAGATTAATAATATAATAGCATGGAACAATAAAAAAAGTATAGATACGTTGGAGACGTATCATTCACCTGATGTAATTACCACTTTGCCATTATGGTGACCCCTTTCTCTATAAAAGGAGGCCCATGGCTACCTTTTCAAAGGTCGACACTTTGCACAAACACACGCATAGTTGCACTTCCCGTGCAACCTTACCGAAATTGCGCTCCCTTGTACTTGTGCTCATACATCCAATACACCAAAGCAGGAGTACGGTTTTACGCTTAACAGCGGCCCGAACATGGGTAAAGTTGGTGCATTCTGCTAGTTCTGCTCTTTGTGCTTGTCGATCTCCTCAGTTGAACCGCAAAGGGGCGTTCGCTAGTCCCATAGATCGTCATTCACACGACATCTTTGGCAGGAGTAGGGTTTTATGCTTAAGAGCCCCGAACCTGGGTAAACTTGGTGCGTTCTACTAGTTCTGCTCTTTGTGCTCATTGATCTCCTTAGTCAAACAACAAAGGGGCCTTCGCTGGTCCCATAGATCATCATACGCACGACATCTTTGGCGCACCAGGCAGGGGAATCGCTTGCGCAAATCTGAACTAGCAGTTAGCGCGTCAGAAGAAGCCCGGGCACGATCGCAGTTTCCAAGTGTGGCTACTTCCAGATCAGTTGGAAGCAAGAACACCTCTCGTTCCTTGCATCTTTCCATGCTGTCTACGCCAGAAGAAGCCCTGGCACATGCTCAGTTACTCTTGGAGTTTCCTCCTGCCGCGAAGAAGATGGAGGAATGGAGAGCCACCATCTAGAGTCTTGTTGGATTCGCCAACAATGACAAGCCACGGCAGGCGGGGCCCTCCCAGCAGTAGCCCACCGCTCCAGTGCGCACTACTGCTGAGAGGACTTTAGGTGGTGCAACCATGGTGTAGAGCCAGCAGGTCGACGGCCACGCCGACATGTCCATGGCGTTGTATAATTCGTGAACTCACCGCAATCAACACCAAATTCTTCAAGAACGGCGCGGAGAAGATGCCCGTACTAGCATCGAACGGTGGCGGGAAGCGCGTCGTCAATCCGACAGGCGCGCAAGGACTAGTTTTGATGAGCCAGCACTAGGGTACTCTGGCTGCTTACCTTGTGAGGTAGGGTGCCTAGCATTTACTCGTGAGCTGCGGCGAGTCCAGTGGCCCAATTCCCGGAACTTCAAGCCAGAAGTGCCGGAGAAGTACGATGGAAAGACTCATCCGTCAGAGTTTCTCATCATTTACACCATTGTAGTGCAAGCTGCTGGCAGACGGGATGACAAGATCCTTGACAACTACTTTCTGTTGGTGCTCAAGCCCAACATCAGATCATGGTTGATGCACATGCTGGAGAATTCCATCTCCTGTTGGGCAGATCTGTGCCATGAGTTTGTTGGCGCCTTTATAGGAGGCCACAAAGCTCCTGGCCAGGAAAGTGATCTGCATGTGATCCCACAGAGAGAAGATGAATCACTCTGCAAATACATACAGAGATTCAGCCCTATACAGCACAACATCCCCGACAACCATCCCGCAACTGTGATTTCCGCATTTCACACAAATGTGCGGAATCGCAAGATGCGGGAGGAGCTAGCGATGAATAAAGTGAGGGATGTCGCCGTGCTTTATGCTCTGGCCAACAAGTGTGCACGTGCTGAAGAGGGGAGAAGACTCCTCGGGGAGGATGCTGCCACAGAAGTCGACTATGAAGACAACAACGTAGCTACCGCCCAGAAGAAGAAAGGCCGCAAGCGCAACAGGAGTGCAAGGGTAAGTCAGTGCTAGATTTAGAGAGATCCGGCAATAGTGGCGCCGCAGAGAAGACTAAGACCGAGATCCCCAGAAAGGATGTTGCCGGGTGCGCCTCGTGTCAAGCCTTGGTGGCCGGCGACCAGACTGGGGGCTCTGGCAAGCAATACTTCAAGATCCACCGCACCAAGAGCCATGATCTCCAGGAATGCTGACAAGTAGAGCAACTTGCCGAGAAGCAGAAAGCAGAATACGAGAAGAGGGATAAGGAGAAGGTCCAACAAGGTGCAAGTGGGTCCTGCAAGAAACATGGTGGCCGAGGAGGTCGCTGCGGCAAGGCCAAGCACCAGAAGGAGAAGCCTGCTAGAGGTCCTGACAACAGGGAAGAAGATGATGAGGAGGACAAAGAGGACGATAATGAGTCCAGTGAACAGGAGTTCCAGAAGACCACAGAAGCAATGTGCACCGACAGAGGCACATCTTTGCACTCCTGTCACCGCTAACTTAAACATTGGGTGCGTGAGGTTAATGCAGCGGAGCCGGCAGTAGACGCCAGAAAAAACTGAGCTGGTCCAACATGCCCATCATCTTTGATGCCGAGGACCATCCTGATCGCATAACTGCGGTCGTGTGGTTGTCGTTGTTGGTTTCACCAATAATATGCAACCTCAAGGTGACAAAGATGTTGGTCGACGGTGGGGCTGGTCTCAAATTGATCTCACCAGAAGTGATCAAGTGGCTGCAAATCTCCGATGAAGATCTAAAGAAGACGAGTACATTCCAAGGGATAAATCCAGGGCGAAGTCAGCCAAAGGGCAAAATCACCTTGCCGGTGACGTTTGGCAGTGAGCTCAACTACAGGACTGAGAAGATCATTTTCGATGTCGTCAAGATTCCATTGCCGTACAATGGGATCCTTGGCCGCTCGGCACTGGCAAAGTTCATGGCAGCGTCGCATTATGCGTACAACACATTGAAGATGCCAGGGTCGATGAGCGTCATCACCATCCATTCTGACAAGAAGGATGCGCTGATCTGCATAGATCAACTCTACCGGGAGGCAGTTGTAGAATCTACCACCTAGGCACTTGCTCCTGCCGACAAAGCTCCCAGGGGGAAAAAGAGGAAGAAGACCGACAGGACCACCGACAAGAACTCCAGCAAACGCACCTCTTCGGAGTGCTGCGCTCCCATCGAGGACGTACCAAAGAGCTTAGCCGGCAAGAGCAAGAAGAAAAAAACAGCTCCACCAGAAACAAAGATGGTGTCCGCCAAGGAGGACGGCACGGGGGGAACTTTCACCATAAGTTCCACCCTTGATGACAAATAGGAAAGCACGCTCATTGCTTTCCTGCGGGCGAATGTCGATGTGTTTGCATGTCAACCATCTGACATCCCTAGTGTTCCCAGGGAACTAATTGAGCACCACCTTGCCGTCTGTTCTCATGCGCGGCCTGTTAAGCAGAAGGTGCGGAAGCAAGCTTTGGAACGATAACAGTTTATTGCCAAGGAAATCAAGAAGTTCGAAGCAGCAAGTTTGGTCAGAGGAGTGCTCCATCCAACATGGTTGGCCAATCTAGTTGTTGTGGGCAAGGCAAAAGGGAAATGGAGGTTGTGTATTGATTACACTGACATCAGCAAAGCTTGTCCCGAAGACCCATTTCCCTTGCCGCGCATTGGCCAGATTGTTGACTCCACTGTCGGGTGCAACTTGTTGTCGTTTCTTGACGCCTACTCTGGGTATCATCAAATTTTCATGTCAAAAGAAGATGAGGAGAAGACCACATTTATCATTCCATGTGGCACATATTGCTTTGTACGTATGCCTTTCGGATTGAAAAGTGTTGGTTCAACATTTGCAAGAGCAGTTCAGATTGGTTTTGAGCCCCAGCTGCACAGAAATGTGGAAGGATATGGATGATATAGTGGTCAAAACCAAGGACAAAGCAACACTGATACAAGATCTAGAAGAGACATTTACTAATCTGTGCAAGATCAATCTGAAGCTCAATCCCGAGAAGTGTGTGTTGGGCGTTCCATCCGGAAAACTTCTTGGGTTCTTTGTTTCTCAGTGTAGTATTGAAGCCAATCTTGACAAGATCAATGAAATTGAGCAGATTGAAGCACCGAAGCACGTCAAGGATGTGCGCCGCCTTGCCGGCAGCATTGAGTAGGTTCATTTCCATATCTGTTGAGCGCGCCTTGCCATTTTTCAAAATCTTGAAAAAGGCAGGTGCCATGAAATGGACTCTAAAAGCGGAGGCTGTGCTGCAAGATTTGAAGAGGTACCTCTCTTGTGCGCCAGCACTGGTTGCTCGAAGGCCACAAGAGATGTTGCTGCTATATTTGGCGGCAATAGATCAAGTGGTCAGTGCTGCACTAGTGGCTGAGAGGGAAGCTGAAAATGAAGAAGCAGCAGATGCAACACCGTCAAGCGACAAGCCGGAATCTTCTCTGGCAAGTCCTGGTGCCGACAAATAAAGTGCAGATCAAGTGGATGGATCAGAACAACGAGTAATGCAGAAGAAGAAGTTGGTGCAGCGACCAGTTTATTTTGTCAGTTCCCTTCTCTAGGGAGCTAGGTCAAGATATTCTGGCATGCAGAAATTGCTTTTTGGTCTTCTTATGGCCTCAAGGAAGCTACGCCACTATTTTGAAGTACATCAAATCACCATCGTCACTCGCTTTCCAATGCAAAGGATCTTGAGAAATCCAGATGCAACCAGCAGGATTGTTGAGTGGGCGTTGGAACTGTCAAGCTTTGACCTCAAGTTTGAAAGTACTTCAACTATTCAAAGCAGGACCTTGGCGGAGTTCATTGCAGAATGGCCGCCAACCAGACGAAGAAACACCAGAAACCTCTCTCCCTGGCAAGGAAACAACTGAGGATTGGATCATGTACTTTGACGGAGCTTTTTCGCTGCAAAGCGCCGGTGCTGGAGTGCTGCTTGTTGCACCCACTAGAGAGCATCTCAAGTACACGATTCAGTTGCATTTCCCCAGGGAGAAGGCGACAAACAACACTACTGAGTATGAAGGACTGCTTGCCGGTCTCAGGATTACGACAGATGTTGGAATCAGAAAGCTCATTATCAGAGGCGACTCACAGTTGGTTGTGAAGGAAGTTAACAAAGATTACTAGAGCCCATTGATGGAAGCATATGTTGATGACATGAGGAAATTGAAGGAACACTTTGACGGATTGCAAGCAGAGCACATTCCTCATGTGGAGAACGATATAGCTGATGATCTGTCAAAGCGTGCCGCATTCAAGCTACCTGTGGAACCGGGAAATTTTGTGTTCCATTTGACTCAGCCATCCGTAACACTATCAACAGGGCAGAGCAAGGCTACCAGATGCTGCCGGCAAGGATGTTGCCGAGAACAATGACAAGCTTGCCAGTGACACTACAAGAAATATGCCAACTTGCGAGCATTAATATTGGTCACTGAATGGTCATTGTTTTCCATTTATGACCTTTTTGTGACAAAAAATAGTTGGTCAAAAGCTGACCGTCTTAAATGAAACTTAACGACCTTTTTTGTGAAATGGCCGTAGACGGTTACAACCAAAATAAAAGGTCATAGATTTTACGACCAATTGTTTTGGTCACTGGCTACCTTCCCACACCATGTCAGATCCAACGTGGCAAGCTGACATGGCAAAATTGTGACCAAATGAATTCGTCGTAGATTAGAATCAGCCAAATCCAGTTTGATGCTTTGCATGGCCGAGCCCAACAATTCAGCTTATTTTTTCCCTTTCATTTTTTGTCAACCACATGGGCCAAGCCCAACAAATTTTTTATTTTCTAGGCCACAGCCTTTTACCGTCCACTTTTTTGGGCCTCACGCCTTTTGCACTTAATTTTGAAAATGGCCCCACTTGTTAGTTTTCTGTTGTTATTTTTTCATTTCTATGGGCCCCTGTTCTCAGGAATGTTGTTTAGGTCCCACACATCAGTTCTCTATTTGTGCAATTACTAATATTTTTATTCAAACAGAGCCTATAAGGCATAATATTTAATACAACAGCCAAACAAAGTACATTACAATCATGCACACTACAAATTTGGTATTCAACTATAAAAATACAACTAAACACACACATAACTATCTCCAGTGAGCTAGAACACATTACTAGGTGCGGGTTTTCTTCGAGATTCTTATTTCTAGAGCTCAACTTATAAAGAATGAAGGACAGCATCTACGGGTTATAAATCAGAAAAGTTAGCAACATAATCAAGTTAAGTTGTGCACACAACATTCTCCTAACAATGAAAAATAGCTGCAAAATTTGAGATCTAATAAGAAACCATGCATATAACATTCCCATAATAGCAAAAGTGAGATATATTTGTAAAGGCCAAATGATAAGTACCAACCCAGTGCAAGATAACACATAAACTATGTCAAGTTATCCAGCTTTCCTAAATGTGTGTCTCACATGATACATGCATCAAGCACTAGGCCATCAAGCAGCAGGATGAGTAGATACCTGACCTCGTGTCAATGATATGGATGGTGCTGCTGTTGAACATCTGGTCCACATCATCGTGGACGCTGGATGTTGTCGGTACTTGTCCATTTAGAATTCCGCCATGCGCTCCTGCCGTCGCCTGTGAGGAAGACCTAGCCAGAGAGGATCTGTTAATTATAAAATACTATTAGCATTAAACAATGATAGAAACATGCTTTAAGATAGTAAACTAGTGAATATATCACTTAACTAAACTATTTTATGCCTTACATGACAATGGCTGGATTAGTAAAGTTGTTGAAGCAACAGTAAGGTGATCATATAACCTAGAGTCAGGAATTCTATGCTTATTGTTAAGAAAAAATGTTACAGGTTAAGCCTTTGTTTAGCAGTAAGTCTAAGGGAATCAACTGTGCGTTTGGTGAGAATATAGCAATAGATTAAGAGCATATTGTTCAGCATCTCACAGATAGTAGCACAGTGCCACATGCAACTATTGGCATAAAGTAGAGATTCTACAATACATAGTCAGATATGAAGGATCAAGCAAACTGTTCTGGAATAGATAAATTATAGAACAAGCATGTATTCACCATCCTACTGGTAGCAAGGACATAAAGATAATCACTTAACAAGCAACACATACATGATTAAATCACATAACTAAGTACAATCCAATATCCCAGCTGAGAGCGAACATGTATTCAACATTTCCGGCATTTCAATAGAGAGTGGTTCTCTGTTCTTACCACGACATGGGGAGAGATGTCCCTCGATGATGCCCTGCTTCTCCAGCTCAGACTCAAGGCTCAACTAGCTCCACGGTGTGGACGACGCCCCCTCCTTACTCCGTCCAGATGGCGGGGCATGAAATCAGAAGCCATGCACATTGTTATTTGCGCAAATGCAACAACAGTATAAGGAACTGGTATCAAGCAGAGCACAAGTTGAGAGAAAGTTACATTCTAGGAGCCGACCTTCCAAGGGAGTAGCATGGTGCATCATTGCGGTGCCTTCATCTGGAGTTGCAGGTCGGGTTGTGAGCTGCTGCATTGCTTCCCCATATATAGCACGCCTAGGTTCTCCTAAGATAGCAACCCGAAAAAAAACATGATTAGGGAGCTGGTACATCAAAAAAGGAATCCATGCACGAATGACATATACAACTAAAAAATTAGGATATCACATATTATTAGAATTGCATATTAGATGGCTGTAAGATTATTGTTGCTTCATATAAGATGTTTAGTTATTTAACAATCAGTATACTACGGGAATTTTGTTTGCCATGTCACCCAATGTTTACTATCAAAAACAGAAATTATTCACTGTTAATGCATTTGAGCAATAAGATAACCAACTCACGTTCCGTCCAAGTGAGATGATTTCAGCCCTTCACATGATGCATTGTTATCCATGTTGCTATAGTTGGTTACTTTACTTGAGAGATTGCATTTCTGCATCTTTATAGTTTCTTCACCTTTCATCATGGACAAAAGGCAGAAAACAAAAACATACGACATACAACCATTAACTTTCCTACAAAGCTGTATTCAAACAACTGACCAGGAGGATATATATACATAGAAAAGATAGTATATATACACAGATTTAATGCATAAAGCTTATTAGGCTTCAAAAGCAACACAAACCTAATTTTTCTAGGGAAATAGTAAAGCCAAAGTTTAGCTAGTTATTTGCCTAGGAACAAAATTAACATGGTTGCTACTCTTCCTCCTGCACAACACAACAACGTAATAATCACCCATCAGCTCACGATTACTAGTTGGAACTAATGAACAAAGGTTGTGAACGATTTTATGTACAGTCATGGTTCTGGACATGAAAACATTTGACAGTTAAAACCCAAGGACTGCTTGGGGTATCTTCCTACGAGATGGACTGGGACAAGCACGTCGGAGGGGCCTTACCGGATGCATGGAAGTGGCGAGCATGTCAGAGGAGATGGCCGAGGCAGGTACCTGGTGCTGTTGGGTCGATGCGGCCACCGGCGACAGCTATCACCTCCTGTCTGGGTCCTGACGCCAACAGTCCATGTGGTCAAAAAATAGGAGCATTAGAGGGAGAGAGGGATCTGGGGATTTAGAGAGAATGGAATGGGAGAAGACCTTCACGCGTGCATCTACTTGAGAAAGCTGCTGCTCGTGGGACATAATGTGGCCGTTGTGCGAGGATCCTATCGACGTCTTCACTGTCCTAGTTGTCGGAGACCCGTGGCCGGCATGTAGTGCCGCCACCGCAAACCCAAGGCAGGCCACGCATGCGCCACGGTCCGGCCAACTCGATGGTGTGGCGCGCATCGAAGCACGCAAGCGCGCGTCGGCAAGCAAGCTGGCCGCGACTCCGTGGTCACTGTGCGGCGGTGCATCTGTTACCGACAATGTTGAGGCGGGCGGCGTGCTTGATCTGCCACGGGAGGATCAACAGGAGGGGTGGAGGGGCCATAAGAAGGGAGGAGGCGCTAGGTCTGGGGGAGAAGGGAGCGGCGATGGCAGGACGTGCGGTAGCGTCATCGATCTGAATCGAGGGAGAGGATGAGGGGGGAGTGATGGGAGACGAGGAGGGCGAGGCGATGTGATGGACGTGGGAGTTAGGGTTTGGGGTAGTTGGGCTGTGGGTGGGGTTTTCTTTTTTTCTCCTTTTTTTCTTTAGATAAATGGGATGTATGGATGGATGTGTGCCATGTCATCGATCCATGGCACAAATGTTTCAACCAATGAGAACAAAGCTTATGTAATTGTATTTTTTGCACAAGGGTGCATCTTGGAATGGCATAGTTTGTTCAAATGATATCATATTTTGCATAAGGGTGCATCTTGGAATGGCAACCAATGTTGCCTAAGGAAGTTTTCATTTTCTTTGCACGGAAATTTCATTTTCTATTTTTCGAGTGCCCAAAATGATTTTTTTGTGAAGAACCTAGTAAATATTTGTTGCAAATTTGAACCAAAATAATTTTCTAAAATATTAAACCATATTTAGTGTACAATTTACCAAATGGTTGGGTGCTAAAAGCTTTTGATCCACCTCTCATGAAAAAGACAGATTTCCGCCGATTCAGCAGGAAGCGGGTCAAATTTGAACTACAACTGCCTCATAGTTTGCTCTTTATTTTTTCCAAAAATCATTTCTAGGTACATAAGTGATACATCCATTTTGCATCATGTTTTCTTACTGTCATTTATAATGTTTTTATGCATAATAATGCTTTATGGAGTGATTCTAATGCCTTTTCTCTCACAAAATGCAAGGTTTACACAAAGAGGGAGAATACCGGCAACTGGAATTCAGGACCTGAAAAAGCTACGTCAGAGACACCTATTCTGCACATCTCCAAATAAGCTGAAACTTCATGGAGAATTATTTTGGAATATTTAATAATTATTAGAGTAAAGAACTACCGGAGGGGGGCCACCTGGTGACCACAAGACACCAGGGCGCGCAGGCCCCCCAGGCGCGCCCTAGTGGGTTGTGGCCATCCCAGCCCACATCTGGTGCCCATCTTCTGGTACTTAAGGTCTTTTAACCTAGAAAAAATTTAAGGAGAGGACTTTTGGGATAAAGTGCCACCGTCTTGAGGTGGAACTTGGGCAGGAGCACTTTTGCCCTCCGGCGGAGCAATTCCGCCGGGGGAACTTCCCTCCCGGAGGGGGAAATTGAAGCCGTCGTCATCCCCAACAACCCTCTTATCTTTGGGAGGCCAATCTCCACCAACACCTTTAACAGCACCATCTCCTCTCAAACCCTAGTTCATCTCTTGTGTTCAATCTTTGTACCGGAACCTCAGATTGGTACCTATGGGTGACTAGTAGAGTTGATTACATCTTGTAGTTGATTACTATATGGTTTATTTGGTGGAATATTATATGTTTAGATCCATTATGCTATTTAATACCCCTCTGATCTTGAGCATGAATATCATTTGTGAGTAGTTACTTTTGTTCTTGAGGCCACGGGAAAAATCATGTTGCAAGTAATCATGTGAATTTGATATGTGTTCAATATTTTGATGATATGTATGTTGTGATTCCCTTAGTGGTGTCATGTGAACATCGATTACCTGACAATTCACCATCTTTGGGCCTAAGGGAATGCATTGTGGAGTAGTTATTAGATGATGGGTTGCTAGAGTGACAGAAGCTTAAACCCTGGTTTATGCGCTACTTCGTAAGGGATCGATTTGGATCCATATGTTTAATGCTATGGTTAGATTTTATCTTAATACTTTTCTCGTAGTTGCGGATGCTTGCGAGGGGGTTAATCATAAGTGGGAGTCTTGTTCAAGTAAGAACAGCACCCAAGCACCGGTCCACCCACATATCAAATTATCAAAGTAGCGAACACGAATCAAACCAACATGATGAAAGCGACTAGATGAAATTCCTGTGTGCCCTCAAGAACGCTTTGCCTATTATAGGTGACCATTTTGGCCTATCCTTTGCAACAAAAGGATTGGGCTACCTTGCTGCACTTTATTTACCGTTATCGTTACTTGTACATTCCAAATTATCTTGCTAACAAACTACTTGTTACCGACACTTTCAGTGCTTGCAGATATTACCTTGCTGAAAACCACTTGTCATTTCCTTCTGCTCCTCGTTGGGTTCGACACTCTTACTTATCGAAAGGACTATGGTTGATCCCCTATACTTTTGGGTCATCAATACTCTTTTCTGGCGCCATTGCCGGGGAGTGAAGTGCTCTTGGTAAGTGGAAATCGGTAAGGAAAAATTTATACTACGTGCTGAAATTTAGTGTCACTTGTTACTATGGAAAGTCATCCTTTGAGGGGCTTGTTTGGGGTATCTTCACCTCGACCGGAAACACAAAGAGTTGCACCTTAACCTACTGCACCTACTGAAAATATTGGTTATGAAATTCCTTCGGGTATGATAGAACAACTGCTAGCTAATCCTTATGCAGGAGACGGAACTGAGCATCCCGACATGCATCTTATACATGTGGATGAAATTTGTGGATTGTTTAAGCTTGCAGGTTTACCCGGCGATGAAGTCAAGAAGAAGGGTTTCCCTTTATCTTTGAATGGAAAAGAATTGACATGGTATCGGCTATGCGATGATATTGGATTTTGAAACTGGAACCGATTGAAATTGGAATTTCACCAAATTTTTTATCATATGCATCTAGTTCATCATGATCAGAATTATATATATAATTTTTGGCCTCAAGAAGGAGAAAGTATCACTCTAGCTTGGGGGAGGCTTAAGTCAATGTTATATTCATGCCCCAATCATGAGCTCTCGGGAGAAATTATCATTCAGAATTTTTATGCTCGGCTTTCTCATAATTATCAATCCATGCTCGATACTTCTTGTACTTGTTCTTTCATGATGAAGACTATTGAATTCAAGTGGGATCTCTTAGAAAGAATTAAACACAATGATGAAGATTGGGAACTTGACGAAGGTAAAGAGCCAGGTATTAAGCTTGAGTTTGATTGTGTTAAATCTTTTATGAATACCGATGCTTTTCACAAGTTTAGCACTAAGTATGGACTTGACTCTGAGATAGTAGCCTCTTTTTGTGAATCATTTGCTACTCATGTTGATCTCCCTAAGGAGAAGTAGTTTAAATATCATCCCCTATTAAAGAAGAAATCAAAGAACCGGTAATAGCTAAAGATGAAACTATCATTTATGATGTTGATCCAGTTGTGCCTACTGCTTTTATTGAGAAACCACCTTTCCCTGTTAGGATAAAGGAACATGCTAAGGTATCAACTATGGTTCACAAAAGTAATATTAAAGCATCTAAATCCTCTGAACAAATCAAAGAAGAACCTAGTGTTGCTATGGTTAAAGATCTCTTGGTACAAAATATTGACATGTTATTTACATCTGTGATGAAGCTGCTAGAATTGCCAAACCCGATGAAAAAGATGAACATAGACCTGTAGTTGGCATGCCTATTGTCTCAGTTAAAATAGGAGATCATTTCTATCATGGTTTATGTGACGTAGGTGCTAGTGTGAGTGCTATTAGTTTTATCTTATACCAAAAAATTATGAATGATATAGCACCCGCTGAAATAGAAGACATAGATGTTACTATTAAACTTGCTAATAGAGACACCATCACACTGCTTGGTGTTGTTAGAGATGTTGAAGTCTTGTGCGGGAAAGTAAAATACCCTACTGATTTTCTAGTCCTTGGTTCCCCACAAGATGACTTTTGTCCCATTATCTTTGGTAGACCTTTCTTGAACACTGCCAATGCTATGATAGATTGCCAAAAAGAAACTATCAGTGCTAGCTTTGGTGATGAGTCTCATGAATTTAATTTCTCCAAGTTTAGTAGACAACCCCGTAATAAAGAATTGCCTAGTAAAGATGAAATAATTGGTCTTGCTTCTATTGCTGTGCCTCCTACTGATCCACTAGAACAATATTTGCTAGACCATGAAAATGATATGCACTTGGGTGAAAGAAATGAGATAGATAAAATATTCTTTGAACAACAACCTCTCCTTAAACACAATTTGCCTATTGAAACTCTAGGAGGTCCTCCTCCACCTAAAGGTGATCGTGTGTTTGAATTAAAATAATTGCCTGACACTTTGAAATATGCTTATCTTGATGAGAAGAAGATATATCATGTTATTATTAGTGCTAACCTTTCAGAACATGAAGAAGAAATATTATTAAAAGTTCTAAAGAAGCACCGTGCTGCTATTGGATATACTCTTGAAGATCTTAAGGGCATTAGTCGCACTCTATGTCAGCACACGATTAATATGGAGCCTGATGCTAAACCCGTTGTTGGTCACCAACGATGTTTAAATCCCAAGATGAAAGAAGTGGTAAGAACTGAAATACTAAAACTTCTGGAAATAGGTATAATCTATCCCATAGCTGATAGTAGATGGGTAAGTCCCGTTCATTGTGTCCCTAAGAAAGGAGGTATTACTGTTGTCCCTAATGATAAAAATGAACTTATTCCATAAAAAAATGTTACTGGCTATAGAATGGTAATTGATTTTAGAAAATTAAATAAAGCTACAACAAAAGATCATTACCCTGTGCCTTTTATTGATCAAATGCTAGAAAGATTATCTAAGCACACACACTTTTGTTTTCTTGATTGATATTATGGTTTCTCTCAAATACCTGTTTCACAACCTGATCAAGAGAAAACCACTTTTACTTGCCCTTTTGGAACCTATGCTTATAGACGTATGCCTTTTGGTTTATGCAATGCACCTGCTACCATTCAAAGATGTATGACTGCTATATTCTCTGATTTTTGTGAAAAGATTGTTGAGGTTTTCATGGATGATTTTTTCGTTTACGGAACTTCTTTTGATGATTGCTTAAGCAACCTTGATCGAGTTTTGCAGAGATGTGAGCAAACTACTCTTGTCTTGAATTGGGAGAAGTACCACTTTTTTTTTGACACCTGAAACAGTAGGAGAGGCTCCTACTATGTATATTAATTAAAGTATCAAAAAGGTTTTACAGAGTCATAACCTTACATCCATCGCCATGATAAAAGTTTGGGGTGGGGTAGAGAAATAAAGGAGAAAAAGACTATACTAAGAAGTACAAAGGACTGAAGGAAGGAGGGTATAAACCCTTTGTGTTTCTCTTTGGCTCTGTGTGTGAGGAGAGAGAAGTCCTCCTTCAATCTTCTTGCCCATGAGCTGATAGTAGGGTCAACACTTCGGAAGTGTTTATTATTTCTCTCTTTCCACAAGCTCCTAGAGGCGTACAGGAATATCTCCATGAACATAAGGTTGTTCCAAACAGATTTGGCTTCCTGGATCCAATGTAGTCTATCCCCATGGGATGTCCGATGGATGTTCAAAGTGTCCCAACAGGCCACACTGAACTGGCAATGAAAGATCTTGTGTTCGAGGGTTTCTTCATCAGTACGACCGCATAGGATGCACCCATAATTATCTCCAATATTGTAATGTCTTCTCTTGAGCATATTTCTGGTGTTAAGGTGATCAGAGAGAAGCAGCCATCCAAAGACCTTGATTTTCATTGTGGCCGAGGATTTCCAGAGCCATTTGTAAGTTTTGTGTGCTGTAGCGTCCCGGAAATAGAACTTGTAATATCTTTTGGCTGAGTAGACATCAGAACCCCGGGCGTAGACCCATGAATCCCTCTCATTTGCATCACTTTCATTGCCTACATGAGCTGTGATTTCCTGAATCTGGCGCAGTTCATTATGAGCTTGCATGGAGAGCGGTAGGTGAAAGGTTTCATTAAGATTGGTGCAACCTAGGAAGTCTCTGACCAAAATATCTTCAAGTTTAGCATATGAGAACGCACAGGGGTGTGATTCCGCGAGGATCTCATCCATCCATAGGTCTTTCCACATAAGCACTATGTCTCCCCGATGAACTATCACACTTGAGATGCCTCTATAAATTGGAGTAAGTTTGAGGACATCTTTCCACCAGAAGGAGCCGCATGGGTCTGAGGCATGTGGTATTTTGTCAACATAGTAGGTGGACCATATCAATTCTACCCATGGCAGGTCCCAATGATTGTAGAATTTATGGAGGTATTTCATGAGCATAGCATCACTTTGTGTTTGTAGATCAAGAACTCCGAGTCCTCCACACTCCTTTGGTCTACATACCATTTGCCACGAGGCCAGAGAGTTGCACTTATCTCCATTATCAGTCTTCTTTGTCCAAAGGCATTTTCTTCTGATTTTATCAAGGAGCTCAATAATTTTTTGCGGTAGTTTCAAGGTGCAAAGCGCAAAGATTATCAACGACGTGATAACAGAGTTTAGCAGTGATAGTTTGCCTCCATAAGAGATCATCGACAGGGTTGATGATAGTCTTCTTTCAACTCCATAGACCAGAGGCATGAGATCCTGCACTGTCGGTTTAGAAGTACCCATGGGCAATCCAAGGTAAGTAAATGGTAGCTTCCCGACCATACATCTGAATATTTGCGCTATATGCCAAGCAGTGACTGCATCACAATTCATGGGCACTAGGGTTGATTTGTGAAAGTTTATCTTGAGCCCAATAGATGTTGCATAGTCAGTGAGGATTTTCTTGACAAGTGTAGCTTGGTCAGAGCATGCCGGGAGTAACATGATTGTATCATTGGCATATTGTATCACATGATAGTCCGTTTGGTTTGGGCGGTGGAAAGGCAATTTAAGCTCATTTCTTCTAAAAGAATCATTGATAGCCGCTTGTAGCAGGTCTGCAGCGAGGACAAATATGAGGGGAGACAGTGGGTCACCTTGTCGAACTCCACATTTGCAATGAAACTGTCTACCTGGAACTCCATTTAGGAGGACTGAGGATTTAGCAGTGGAGAAAATGGTTTTAATCCACCCCAACCATTTGTCATTGAAGCCCATGTGCTTCATGATTTCCAACATTGCATCATGTTCAATAGTATCGAAAGCTTTTGCAAAGTCCAACTTGAGGAGAACAATTGGTTGTTTTGATGTTTGTCATTGGTGGATGTATTCGAACGCCCACGCTAGGCAGTCCTGGATGGACCTCTTCTTCAGGAACCCATATTGGTTTCGATGTATAATCTTCAGTATAAGTTTTTGCAGCCAATTTGCAAGAAGTTTTGTAATGACTTTTAGACAACAGTTGAGTAAAGTAATCGGTCTGAAATCATTGACTCATTGTGGTGCAGCAACTTTAGGGATGAGAGTTATGTAACCATCATTTATGCTCTCCAAGTTGAGTCCTCCTTCAAAGAATTGGTCACATAAAGCATAAAAATCTTCCTTTATTATGTGCCAACAAGACTTGAGGAACAAGCCGTTGAAGCCGTCTGGACCTGGAGCCCTATCGGCCGGCATTTCTTTGATTACTAGGTTAATCTCCTGCCTAGTAAATGGGATAGTGAGTTCATCCAGCCCATCAATTCTCTTAATGATTGTTTCAAGATTAAATTTCATCTCATGCTTGGAGGAGGTCCCTAATCTCTCTTTGAAAGAATGGTAAATATAATAGATTCTTTGCTCGCGTGATCGTCAGCTAGGGTTCCATCCTGGAGAGTTAAGGACGCTATATTGTTTCTTCTGTATCGTTCTGAAGCCATGGCTTGAATTTTTTTTGAGTTTTCATCTCCAAAGCGAACCCAACGTATTGTGCAACGTTTTTTCCAGTATTGCCTTTGATACGGCAATAGTCTAAGAATGTGGGCTTTGAGTATATTCCTAGAATTTGCCTCAGGAGTGGTCAACTGCCTTCTGTTTTCAATTGTATCTAGCTCTGCCAGAGTCTTGTTGGAGTTATCAATGGCAATGGATAGGCGGGATATATTCTTACTCAAATTTTTCAGACAATAGCGTAAATGCTTGAACTTTCTGCATAAAATGGTTGCACTGTTGGTTGCTCTGATAGGTTTATCCCATGCTTATTGTACTATCTCCATGAAACCAGGGTGTTCAATCCAGAAAGGCTCGAACCGAAAAAGTTTACTTCGTGGAATTGTCGTTTCAATTGTGACCACGCATGGGATGTGATCGGACACTGGTTTACCCAAGGGTTTAACAATAGTTTTAGGGTAAGAATGTGTCCAGTTACAAGTGGTAAAGAACCAGTCGAGCTGTTCCAAAAGAGGATCCTGCTGCATATTGCTCCAGGTGAATGTACAGCCTTTGATTGGTAACTCAACAAGGCATTGTGATCGTATGAAGTCATTGAAAGTGATCATATCATTTATATTCCCACCCGGTTTATTACGATTATCTGGACTTTGGATATAATTGAAATCCCCCACGAGAAGCCAGTCTTCAGTGACCGGAATGTTTAAGGAGAAGAGCCAATTAGTGTAGTTGATGCGTGGGTCACCTTGGCAGGGTCCATAGATATTCACTAGAGTCCAAGCTTGAGAGGATTGGGTAGATTGAAATTTAATCACCAGAGCAAAACTTCAGAAGCAATCACCGTACCAGTAAAAACTGAACTATTCCAAATGGTGGCTATTCCACCCGAAGCCCCATTGGAAGGAATATAAGAAAAATGATCAAAACGACGGGGGCAACAGGACTTGATAAAAGCATGGTCTATTACAGACTTTTTAGTTTCCTGCAAACATATGACCGAACAGCCACTAGCAGCGATAGCATTGGACAGGGCTAATTGTTTGTCGCCAGAATTTAACCCGCGAATGTTCCAACATAAAACTTTCCAATTAATCAAAAGACCCATGATAATAAAGTGCCTGGAAATTAAGAAGAAGAAGATGGCCCCACCTCCTTGGGTGCCAAGAGGGCTTCTTCAGAGAGTTCTTCAGCCGGAATGGCGCACTTGAGGACGCCCACCTATTGGATTACCTGGATGGGGGTGGGAGGAGGCACGGCTTCATCATCCAGCTCCGTGATGATGACAGAAGAAGGAGCAGCAGGAGTACGGCGTGGCTTCACTTTGGAAGTTTTCTTCTTGACATCAGTGAGAGCCTGGACCCAAAAACCATCATACTTATTTGATCAAGCACTGCGACGGAGGCTGACCGCACATTCAGGAACCTGAATCTTTCCACGGTGACTAGTGACTGAATCTCTGGTGCAATTGTCAGGCAGAGTGAAATCTGAAGGAGGCAGTTCCACAAGATTGGTGCTATCCTGGGGCAGAGCAGACATGATTTCAGATACCTCAATAGCAGTATAGTCCAGCTTTGCATAGTGGTGATGGACTCCTCATTGTTCCTGTTGATCTGGTGTCCTGCATTAATAACAAAAGAACCATTGTTGCTGGAAACATCAACATGAACATGCAGACTACTTCTAAAACCAAGCCCCGAGCTCCAAGGACCAAAAGTGGCCATAATTGGTCTGATGGCCTGCATGGGAGAAGTGCCACTTTATGGTTAATGAAGGCATTGTCTTGGGGCATAAAATTTCTGAATGAGGTATTGAGGTTGATAAAGCTAAATTTGATGCAATTGAGAAAATGCCATGTCCTAAAGATATTAAAGGTATTCGAAGCTTCCTTGGTCATGCTGGTTTCTATAGGAGATTTATTAATGATTTCTCTAAAATTTCTAGGCCTCTCACTAATCTTTTACAAAAGGATGTTCCATTTGTTTTTGATGATGATTGTGTAGAAGCCTTGGAAACACTTAAGAAAGCCTTAATTTCTGCACCTATTGTTCAACGACTTGATTGGAACTTGCCTTTTGAAATTATGTGTGATGCTAGTGATTATGCTGTTGGTGCTATTCTAGGACAAAGAGTTGATAAGAAATTAAATGTTATCCATTATGCTAGCAAAACTCTAGACAATGCCGAAAGAAATTATGCTACTACTCAAAAAGAATTTTTAGCAGTTGTGTTTGCTTGTGATAAATTCAGATCTTACATTGTTGATTCCAAAGTAATTGTTCACACTGAGCATGCTACTATAAAATATCTTATGGAAAAGAAAGATGCTAAACCTAGACTCATTAGGTGGATTCTCTTGCTACAAGAATTTGATTTACATATTAATGATAGGAAAGGAGCTGAGAACCCCATAGCTGATAACTTTTTTAGGTTAGAAAATGGTCTTGATGACCCACTACCTATAGATGATAGCTTTCCCGATGAACAATTAGCTATAATAAATGCTTCTTATAACACTCCTTGGTATGCTGACTATGCTAATTACATTGTTGCTAAATATATACCACCAAGTTTCACATACCAACAAAAGAAAAAACTCTTGTATGATTTAAGACATTACTTTTGGGATGACCCACATCTTTATAAAGAAGAAGTAGATGGTATTATTAGACGTTGTGTACCTGAGCATGAACAGGAACAAATCCTACGGAAATGTCATTCCGAAGCATATGGAGGACATCATGCAGGAGATAGAACTGCACATAAGGTACTACAATCTGGTTTTTATTGGCCTACTCTTTACAAGGATGCCCGTAAGTTTGTCTTGTCTTGTGATGAATGCCAGAGAATAGGTAATATTGGTAAGCATCAGGAAATGCCTATGAATTATTCACTTGTTGTTGAACCATTTGATGTTTGGGATTTTGATTATATGGGACCTTTTCCTTCCTCTAACGGGTATACACACATTTTGGTTGCTGTTGATTATGTTACTAAGTGGGTAGAAGCTATTCGAACTAGTAGGGCTGATCCTAACACCTCCATTGACATGCTTAAAGAAGTTATTTTCCCAAGGTTTGGAGTCCCTAGATATCTAATGACTGATGGTGGTTCACACTTTATTCATGGCGCTTTTCATAAAATGCTTGCTAAATATGATGTTAACCATAGAATTGCTTCACCCTATCATCCTCAATATAGTGGTCAAGTTGAACTTAGCAATAGAGAAATAAAATTAATATTACAAAAAACTGTCAATATGTCTCGAAAGAATTGGTCTAAGAAACTGGATGATGCACTTTGGGCCTATAGAACAACTTATAAAAATCCTATGGGTGTGTCTCCTTATATAATGGTTTATGGAAAAGCTTGTCATTTGCCTCTTAAGTTAGAACATAAAGCATATTGGGCAATCAAAGAACTCAATTATGACTTCAAACTTGCCGGTGAAAAGTGGTTATTTGATATTAGCTCACTAGATGAATGGAGAACCCAAGCTTATGAAAATGCCAAGTTATTTAAAGAAAAAGTTAAAAGATGGCATGATAAAAGAATCCAAAGTGGGAGTTAAAAGTTGGAGAATATGTTCTTTTGTACAACTCTCATTTTAGATTTTTTGCAGGAAAACTTCTTTCCAAATGGGAAGGACCATATATTATCGAAGAAGTTTATCGCTCTGGAGCTGTCAAGATTAATAATGCCGAAGGTACTAACCCGAAGGTGGTCAATGGGCAAAGAATTAAGCACTATATCTCAGGTACGCCTATTAATGTTGAAAGCAATATTATCCAAACCATGACACCAGAGGAACACATAGAAGAAACCTTCCAGAACACTCCAGAACCCTGAAAAGGAAGAGGTACGTGATACGATAAGTAAGCGGACTCCAAAAAATCTGCAAAAATATTTTCTGTTTGTTTTGGAATATTAGAAAAATTAGGAAATTGAGAAATAACTGGGAAGGCAATCGAGGTGGCACGATACACCAGGGTACGCCTGCCCTTCCTGGCGCGCCCTGGTGGGTTGTGGTGCCCTCGGGCACCTTCCCGACTCCGTTTTCCTTCCATATTGCTTGTTTGCCAAGATAAAAAATCTTTATATATACCCTCGAATGATTTGACCACCGTATCGTAGAAAAATCCTCTGTTCTTGTTTCATGCTATTTTTCTGACAGATCTGAAAATATGTCATCTCAAGATTCGGAGGGAGAGAGCTTTGTCGCAGACTATATTGCAGACCCTAAGGTTTATGGGGATGTGGAGCATTACGGCTAGACCACGAAGGAAGAAGAAGATTATGACTTGAAGGGAATGAAAGAGACAAGCTCAGATGAAGACGAAGCCCCACTACCTCAACCTGGGGACATGCATGTGGAATTCAATAAGTCGAGTCCCCCTAATAAAGCAAAGAAACCTAAGATCCAATTTATCCCTTTTCATATTCTGCCGGAAAACAAGCAAGCATTATGCAAAAAGATACTAAAGCTTGAGCAGGAGATCAAGGGCTTGAAGGAGAAAAATTTCATCCTCAAGCGTAAACTGAGGAAGAGGACTGCATCACCACCACCTTCATCATCTTCCCCACCAAAGGAGACTTGAGTACACAGGTATGGGCACTCCCCTTGGCTTGTGCCAAGCTTGGGGGAGGTGCCCCGGTATCGTATCACCATCACTTTTACTACCTTTACCTATTTTTAGTTCGGTCTTTAGCTATTTCGTGATCTAGTTGAATAAAAATTTAGTATGATCTATTTTTGAGTGTTAGTTTCATGATCTATCTATCTATGTAATCGAGTGAGAGTTATATAATAAAGTTTAGTTTGAGTTTTTGCTTCTTTACTTTTATGTTTAAATCAAAATGAAGGAAATAAATGAAAAAGATCATATGCTAATCTTATGGTAAGTAATGACACCACATAAGGAAAAGTATAAGTGGTAAAATTTATTGAAGGTTGACAAACATAACATTGGTCAATGATGCAATTCATGAAAGAATTAATAAGGGATGAGAAGATTTACATGCAAATACACTATCTTGGACATCTTTTATGATTGTGAGCCCCCATTAAATATTATATGCCAAAATTGTTGACGTTGGGCAAGGAAGACAACGTAATGATTTATGTCTATTCATATTCACATAGAATTTATATTGTCATATATCCTTGAACATGTGGTGCTTGCTCAATATCTTTGCTAGCCAAAATTCCGCATCAAGTAGAGATACTACTTGTGCATCCAAAAACCCTTAAACCCAATCACATTTTTCGAGAGTCCACCATACCTACCTATGGATCGAGTAAGATCATTCAAGTAAGTTGTCATCAATGCAATAAGGCAATAAAAATTGCATCTAAATGTGTTTGATCATTTAGTGTAAGAGAAATTAAGCGTTGTACGAACTTGTGATGGCAAAGTAATAAAAGTGACAGACTGCATAATAAAGGTTGCTATCATAAGGGGCAATATAACATGATGTTCTTTTGCATTAAGAGATTTAGCATACAAACCCAAAAGCGCATGACAACCTCTGCTTCCCTCTGTGAAGGGCCTATCTTTTACTTTTATGAATTTACTTTTTATGCAAGAGTCAAAGTATTCTTCTCTATTCTTTTTTTATTTTCTCTTTTGCAGGTGAAGAAAGATCTAGGCACATATATCCAGTTGGATGTGGGTGAGCATGAGTTATTATTGTTGACATCACCCTTGAGGTGAATAAGTTGGGAGGCAAAACTATAAGCCCCTATCTTTCTCTGCATCCGGTGGAAACTTTTTGCTCATGTGTAAGCGGTGAGTGTTAGCAATCATAGAAGATTAAATGATGCACTACTGCAGGATGCTGCTAACGCGACACTACGATGAGAGACCGTTTGACGAAACTATGTGCGATGCATTAATTGCAAACGGTGATGTAAAATAACCGTCAAAAAAGATGCAACACGTTTGCGATGAAGGATACATCAAACACGGTTCAAATTTTAGTTGCGTGTGCGATGCGGGGCATATGGTTCAGTTCAATGAACTATTTGCGATGAGGCTGAGCAAAAGAAACGGGCAGCCAGATGAAGGCATGTGCGATATACGGCGTACAGTTCACTCGGATAAACTGTTTGTGATGATGCCGAACAACAGAAACAGGCAGCTAGATGAAGGTGTTTGCGATATACGACATACAGTTCACTCGGATGAACTGTTTGCGTTGAGCCAAGAGAACAAAAACGGTTTAACTTAACAAGATGTGTGTGATACGCAGCAAACAGGCCTATAATCGGAAATGTGTGGGAAGACCAATAACAACATAGACGATTCCTGTTAACAAGCCGTGTGTGTTGTGAGCAAACGATTGCTGGTATACAATTGTCAGTGATTGATGAAATCATCACTGACGGGTTCCATTGTTTAGTCCGTGTGCGATGTGATTTGCTCTGTCTACAGAGCAACAACATATATACTTAAAAAGACAGCATTGCATAACCAAATTAAGCATACAATTACACAAGTGACTACACACATAACATTTCCACACACCAAAGTAAGCAATTACATGCATACTAAACTAGGAGAAACGAGGATCTAATCATCTACTTGTTGCGATGATGCTTGCCATTGGTCTACTCCGGCTGGATCCGTGGCCGTTTTGGGGAAGGAGGCACTTCCTCATGTCAACGATCCGCCTGTACATCTCGTAGCTCGTGTACGCCTCCTTGGCTACATACACGACATGAGCTTTGTCAAGTTTCACCATCTAGGCCGAGTGCCAGGCACGCTTGTCCTTGTTGCAGGAATCCTTCATGTCTCTTTAGTAGGGATTGATGATGGCCTCGGCGAGGTGAACCAGTGAGTCCTTCTCATGCTCATTGCTGCCCAGATCTTGTATTGGCCCTGGATGTCGACAAGATTCTGGCAGGCGATGCCCGAATTCTTGAGCACCTTTACATCATTGGTGATGTCCACCGTAGCGAACATGTAGTGGGGGCTATTGACAAACCTGGCGAAACGCTCACAAGGCCTTGTGGCCAGGCAGTAGTGGTAGACGAGGACGTGATTGTGCACGACATCTGGGTGACGGCGACTTTGGGACGAGACCCGGCATGAGCGCGGGTGTACTCGAGGTCGAACCCGACCACCTTGTACTTCTCCTCAGCAAGCAACAGCTCCATGATGTGAATGGAGTGCTCCACCCAGACCGGGTTGTTGGTGTACACCACCGAGAGCTCCGTGAACCTTCTGTGGGTGTCCACCATGGCATGCATGGTGAATTGCTGCTCGTCGTCGGCAGCCGCTCGGAGCGCCATTGGAGCCGCGCAAGATACCCTCTAAGAATTTGTCGTGGTGGGTGTGCTTCTTGCAATGGTGGGGCGCAATTGAAAGGTTGAAGAGACACAGGGGTTCAATTGTCGCTGTAATAAATGGTGGCCGGCCGGCCTGTAATCGTCAAGTCTTGTCACGGCGTTCATAGCGGAGGATTCCAGTGCACGCTTGACAACACCGCACGCGTTTCATTTGACCACGCGTGGGCTCGAAGAGGTGCCAAATGTATTGTCGGTGAGCCTGTGCCTGCGCTACCGCGTAGTTTACCGCGCAAGCTTCCCGCCCGGCTAGTTTGGCCACACGTCGGCTAGAAGAGGGACAAATCGTGGGCGTTTATTGGCAAAAAGCTTTGTAAAAACGAAGTGTGTGGAATCACTTTGGTCATAAGTTTACCCGTGGGTGATGAGGTCAAAGTTACACAGAAGGGTGATGATGGACACTCGAGTGCGATAATTAATTCTGCGCTCTACAGGGCACACGGTTGGAGAAACCAACTGTGTGCAATAATGTCGAAGATCGCAGTCGAGTTAGCTGTACAGATCATGTGCTATGAGATCGACAAGGTAAACATATTCGAGAATGGTTAATAAAATCTAAGTCCATTGCATATTAAGGTCAAAATAGTGCTACCAATATACAATGCCATTTCAACGATTGTACCACAAAAGATCGAAATATTACAAGGTTCAAATTCCAGAGTTATATGGCTCAAATTCGAAGGTTACAAGGTTCAAACTGATATTAGAAATGAAATTCAGCTCATCAACTGCAAATGCTCGCGCTGATCCGCTGAACATGGATATAAAAGAGGTTCAAACTAATATTACCACTTGTAAGGCTGGTTTCGAAACTTCATAATTTTTGCAAAGGGGTCAGCCACTGAGAAGTCATGTATGGGGTTGACACGATGACTTCCGATTACTCTCTCATCTGAAGTTCCAAAATGAAATTCAGCATTTTTGGAGCCTATTCCTTTCTGCCGCAGTCGCCGGTGCTGATCAACAAACCATTCATTTTTGCGAAATAAATGTAGGGCAAACCTCATTACCTTCAACACCCTTGCTCTAACAACAAAGAACCTGGCAAATATAATCTCCGGTAAAGTCCCTCGGTAGGAGTTCAAAGTAATTTCCAAGAGATGCAGATCTAAGCATTCGATGTGATTGTTATATTGTATCACATTATCCACCACCAGGCCTAATCTTATCTGCAAAAGAAGAAAACGTGTTAGTGCCTACATGAAGTTTTGAACACTACTACAGGCCTATTTGGTTTGCAGGATTTGTAAAATGCACTAATGTGCCATCTTTGATCCGACATGATTAACATGGGCATTTGATTACAATCTAGAAAAATGTAGCCTTCTTCACAAGAGGTTGTAGTGGATGAAAAGTTCCCTAAGAAAACTAGTACAGATGAATCCAAAGGAGAAATGCTTATGGATTGTAACCATATGGATCAAGCAACCAATCTGGGGGGGAACATGTATGTACTGAAATCCTCCAAAAATCCTTCAGAAATCATAGTAAATTGTCATTGTAAACTTGGAAAAAGGTGTCACAAATTGAACTCCCTTATGGTTAACATTTAACAGGAAAGGAACATCACCTCGATATATAGCTTCTCCAGGCACGGAAAGCATCTCAGGAAACTGACAACTTGCTCCAGGCTGGGGCCGATAGATTCTAGTGCCAAGACATTCACTGTGCGCAGTTTCGGGATCAAGCTTGTCGGAATCATTTTCTGGATGACACACGAACATACATCTTCAAAATTAGAAATAATGTTAATTTCTAGAAGAAGAGGTAGAAGGCGGCTGTTGTACCTGAACGGGTGTGGAACCAATAACAAGTTCGGAGTATTTGTCAGACGAGTAGCCCACCACTGTCAATTTCGGCGCAGAAATGACATTGATTCTTGTTGTACTTTCTTGATCAACTATAAGTAATCTCTCAAGTGAAGGTGTGTCCTCAATGACCATACCATGGTACACATCTTGTGATGTCTTCTTGCAGCACCAGCAACACACATAAATAGTCCGGAGAGTCATGGAGGTGATGTGGAAGCTACTCAACCCATTGATCGCCTGAAGACGAAGGTACTCGAGTGCAATACATCCACGCAGCAGGCATTCCATGCCACCATTTGGGAGGCAGACGGCGACAAGCTCGAGGTGCTTCAGTCATGGTAGAATAAGAGCGGGCGCATCATTAGGGGGGGGAATGGCAGTTCCTGAACTTGGCGACGTGCAGCGTGGGCGCGAGGCGGAGCGTGGACGTTGGCAGCGAGCGCATATGCCCATCATCAAAAGTGAGCTCCTTGAGCTGATCTAGGGTGGGGGATCGGAACCAGTCGTCAAGCTTGGCTCGGTCCTTGCCGTTGGAACGAAACTTGCCCATGCTAAGGCCTCTGGTTGGGCCAGGGTGACTGCCGAGGATCTTGGAGAACGCATCCAAGCTTTTGTGATAGCCATGGCAGAGCTCGTGGGTGTCAATGCAGTCGAGAGGGGTGGAGTTCCATAGGGGGTGCCACCACCAGGAAAGGACGGTTGTCCGTGCCCCATATTTGATTGGGAGGAGGGAGATGATGACTGTCAACATATCGTCGGGGAGGCTGCTGATGAAGTCTAGGCCTGCTGGAGTCGCTTGCGGTTCTTGCTTGACCCACTTACGCTTGTTGGCAGCCCCGTTCTCCACCTCCGGAGTCTCCTCATCAGCGGCGCTTTCTCATAGAAGTGGGAGTACAGGGAATATTTAGTTAAAACATGGCAATAGAGAAGTGTATTGGTAACTAGAAGTTAGTAGGTAGGAATAGAGTAAGAAAATGGAATAACAATTGGTTGCTTAAATACTACACAATTCCTTTGGTATTGCTGGGTAAGTCAACATGCAGATACTTGAAAAGAACACTTACTTCGAACAAAGTCTGGATGGATGATATGATCGGGGAAGTTAGTATATATCTCATGACCAGGGTCTTTTATGTGCAGTGCAATTTTAGTGCCAGCTTTCAGTACATAAAACTTAGAAATTT
Organism: Thinopyrum elongatum; assembly: GCA_011799875.1. Classification (NCBI taxonomy): domain Eukaryota; kingdom Viridiplantae; phylum Streptophyta; class Magnoliopsida; order Poales; family Poaceae; genus Thinopyrum; species Thinopyrum elongatum. Next base: position 212,195,491 of record CM022300.1, on the reverse strand, counting down.
CTGTCCAAAGGCCCTTGGCAAAATAGGAGTGACCACATTCATCAAGTCTTACAGAAGCAACGATTGTAAATCCATGGTTTGTGTTCAGTATGACATCCCTGCAGCCTTGATTTATGTAAAGGGAAAGATTGTGTACTACAGATTCTGTTGCATAGCAAGGGACGCACTGCAGAAAAATGGTAGGATTGTTAAAGAATATGGTAACATGCAAATATGGCAAAATTGAAAGAACTGTATAACAGTTGAAATCAAAGGACAAAAATCTATAATTAAACAATAGGGTAACCATGATGTCATGGAAATATGAGAGTAATCAAAAGAACAATGCATCATTAATTTGCCTAATATAGAAAGAAGAGGAAAAAAATCCCCTTTGACGTATATGCTACATGTGGCACCTTTTATCCAAATGCAACAATATATAGTATATGTTCAGGAAAGTAGGCCATGCCAACCGATTTAGGGTGAGAATGAACATACGGCGCGCATCCTCAAGTCATCTGGTACGGTGAGATGGAACTCCATGGATGTCTGGGCGAGGCCGCAAAGTACTGATGTGTCCGTGCACTGTACACCCTATGAATGAAAGAAAATCCTCAAATCAGCTCGAATAAAAATGAATTCACGGCGATTTCGGCCGGGTGATTAAAGGAGGCATATGAACTAGGATAAGAGATGAGATAATATCTCATTAAATTAGTTACCTTGTTCTCCATGAGAAAAAACCCTCAATACAGCGGATTCCCCAACCGGGCGGAGCTGGGTCGACTGCGAGCAGCATCGAGAAGGTCGATGGCGATAGACGAAAGCAAGCGGAAGTGGCGAAATGCGGTGGGGTTTGCCGGCAGCCTGGCGGCGGCGACATGCGTCGAGCTAAGTGGTTGTCATGCCGATAGGCGGTGCCATGCATAGACGCGGAGGAGCTTGTGCAGGTGTGAATGGGGACCGGAGGGGGTGGCGGGTGGGGTGAGGGTTTTTGTGACGTGGGGATGGTGAGGGTTTTCTTTTTTCTTTTTTAAATTGGGTGGTGAGGGTTTTCTGTCCCACAAAGAGTTTCGGAGGCAATGGTTTGCTAGAGCCAACCGTGTGTGATTGATGTAACAGGGAAAATGAAAGTCATTGCACACGGTTCCAATTTTGGGAACCGTGTGTGATTGACGTACTACCTCCGTCCTGGTTTATTGGTCCCCTTTGTAATTTGTGCCAAATTATGACCAAAGATTTAACTAACAAATGTTTATGCATGTCACCAAAAATTATATCATTGAACACTATGTTCAAATACGCATCCAACGATATAATTTTTGCTGACCAGCACTAACATTTTGCCAATTAAATCTTTGGTCAAAATTTAACACAAATTACAAAGGGGACCAATAAACCAGGACGGAGGTAGATTCCATCAACCGAACTGATTGCATCCATATCCCACCTTTAGACATAAGTAAACATAGATTAAACATACTCAGACATATATAATAAGCATACACAAGCATAGTTCAACCATAAGTACATAGTTCAACCGTCATTAAGCATAATCAAGCGTACATAGTTCGATCCCACATCTCATCTCATCTACCGGCACGATCCTGATGCTTCTCCAGGTACTCGGCATACGCGGCATGTGCCACACTACGAGAATACTTCTGCCTGAAGGAGCCAATGGCTCGTCCTCTTGCATGCGCCAGAACACTTTGATACGCGTCATGAAGCTTTTGGTTGCAAAATGGGTATCGATAGCGGCCGTCCCAGGTCCTAATACGCCTGTTATGCATTCCCGCATAAAGCTCCCTGAGGATTTGCCTCTTGTACCTCCTATGGCCATCTTCATCCTCGCTGTCAACATCGTCAGACAGCACCTATACATATAGTAAAAAAAATGTAGCGTCAAATTAATGTTTACAAACTAATCTCTAGCGAACATTTGGCAGTTGCCAAAATTTGGTATCAAATCAATGTTTACATGCCGTAAAGTAGGATTAGGAATTTATGGATTTTTTGGCTATTTTTTAGACATATCCAAAGATTATGGTTTGATTTTTAAGCACAATCATCTATGTACAAACCAATCTTGAAAAAAATGGCACAAACATATATTTAGGTCATTAAAAAATCAATTGTCAAGCCCTGGCTAGGAATTATTAGCACGAAACACTAACCCTAGTCAGAGTATTAGCAAAAATCATTTGTACAAATGAAACAACTAATCACTTATCATTTCGACCATTCAAACAATATATACACTACACGGATCTAATGAAACTTACTCAGATTTCATGGATTGAGAGAACATAACCATAGGATTTCTATTTCAAAAAGGGGGAGGCAGGAGTAACCAGAGAAACCCTAGGGTGTATTTGACACATAAGTGGGTATAGATGACTAACCGGTTGTCTGTCGTCATCGGAGTCATCGCCGGAGTGGTCGCTGGTGTCGTCGCCGAAGTCGTTGTGGCACCCCGGCTCAAAGTAAACCGGAACGCCCCGTATTCCGGCCCAGGGACAAGTCCTCTCGAATACGGCACTGTTGGCATAGAACAAATCAGCTCTTTATTACAATGGATATGGTTACAAAGGGTATATGGATTACATTGGCACGGCGACACTATGCCTGCCCAGGGTAACTCTATGCTAACAGCGGAGGAACTCTCTCGGCAGCGAAACAGCAACGACGGTGATGGACTCCACTCCGCAGGGACTCTGGCTAGAATGCGTATCCTAGGTCGCAAACTCGGGATCCTCGACAAGCAAGCAATCATGGCATGACCTGCAAACTGGCTTGACATGCCAGGTGAGTACTTTGAATGTACTCGCAAGCTCACAGCAAACTTCAGCATTAAGGCAAGACAACATCATAGCAGAGTAGATGCATTAAGGTAAAACATATTTAATCCATACTCCGAATAATCTTAGGATCCAACCCGAATCTAATCCAAGTCCAATCCCAATCATGTGGTCATTCGACCACTCATCTCATTGCCATCCCATGGCTAACATATCATATACATGATACCAACTGTATCACAAGTCTGACAAACTTACTCTCTTTCTGGCTGTCTCACAACCCTCAGAATACTCACGATCCATCGAGTACTTCCGATCATAAGACGAGTTCTTCCATCATTATCACTACTATGGTTGACCAACTAGTGAGGTCTGGACGGACTGTCCAATACCGTGGACACTGCTATTCGAATAGTTTTTACACTCTGCAGAGGTTGCGCACTTTACCCACACCATGGAGCACTGACCTCGTGATCCCATTCGGGTGGACCAGTGTTGCTCCAACGAAACTCGCCTGACCCGTGACTCTCCCATCGTACCACCGGCATTCATACTCCCCCGGAGTCCTGCCCTGGGTGGCCCCTGTGTCACCTCGTGACACCTGCCACCATCGTGGCCAAACTAAATTGTCCCAAACGGGGACCTGGATCCAAATAACTCAACTAGGCTCACAAGGTTATCACCGCCTACCGGGCCAGGGTAGCGCACACGCAAAACCTTCCCTGTCGGGCGGTACCGGTGAAAGAGCACGCGATCAGTCCAAGTCAAGGCCATCCCATAACGGCAAATGTGGTTGCACGGATAAGTCCGGACAGGTGACTCAAGGTCAACCGACTAAATATCATATCTCCGAATAATATTTCTGTCATAGCTGACCTTCCGATAACCAGTATGCTTAAGCCACTGCTACTAACTCATCTCCATGAACGGCCGGATGAAATCCACAATAATCATAGACAGTGATCTCAAAATCATAGTATCACAAGTGGGTAAGCTACTAATAACTAATAATCCGGTACTCAGCATGACAGTCACCTATCCGAGAAATAACTCCAACATTGCATAATCCAATTCGTTTCACAGATACTTCATTCTTGCTATTAAAATAAATAGTTAAACTATGATATTGCAATGCGATGATGCAGATGAGAGTTGTGGCTTGCCTGAGGATGAAGGAACCATCGGGAAGAAGTGCGGAGAGTCCGCGGGAACGATTGCCGGAAACAGTTCTCTCCCGGAGGGGGCTGTTTACGGCAAGGGCAAAATGATCATTTTCACAGTGGGACCACATAGTGAAAATGATACCAACGGATAGAGCTTGACGAGACGAAGAAGTGGGCGTTGGTTTCACCTGAATTGGAGTGGTGGATAAAAAGATATAGCCGTTTAAAGTACAGGGACCAATCTATAAATATTCCTTACAAACAGGTCCCTGGCGGCTGAAAACAGAAAGCGCCCTTTCAAGAAATACGTCTTCGCAGTAGTGAAAGCGTACTTCCAGCAGAACTCGCACGAGAATATGCTTTCGTGTAAAGGAAGACGTAATCCAGAGGGTTACGCCTTCACTTATCCACGTCAGCGTATCGGGGCAGCGAGTGGAGTGGCTGACGAGTGGGGTCGCGGGGCCCACTGGCCAGCTGGCGTCGCCATCGTCTTCCCTTGCTCGCGCCCGCGCCTGGCCGTGGCAGAGCCAGCGCCCGACGGCGACCGCGTGCAGCTCCGGCCACGTCCCGCGCCATGCGACCTACCGACGTGATCAGCGGGGCGAGCCGCACCCGCATGTACCACTCACGCATCCCGGGGAGGTCGGAGTCGAGCAGAACAGCAACCATGGCGGATGGCGGCGACGGACGAGGTTGAGCTCGAGGCTATGGTCGAAGAGAGGAGGGAGAGAGATGCTGGGGAGGTCAGTTGGGGACTAGGTGGGGCTCTGGTGGGGGTAGAACGAGGGGAGGTGCTCGGCTCCGGGCGAATTGGAGAAGATGGCCACGGCGGCCATGGCGGCAATGGGTGGCGAGGAGCAACTCCGGTGATGGTTGAGTGGGTCGGGGAGGACCAGTGGAGGGAGGTGGGGTTGGTCGTGAAGATGAGAGGGGCTCGGGGGCCCTTTTATACGCGGGGCGACGCGGTGGCCAAGCACGGCCGCGGTGACACGTACACCGGCACGCCGGAGCTTCGGGAACCCGCACGGAGGAGGGGAGAGACGTCCAGAGGGCTCGCAGAGGAGCAGGGTAGGAAGGACTACAATCCTGTGAAATTTGGAGGGAAATGGACCAAGGGTTAATGTAGTTGCTTTGCAACTGACCAATCTGGTCCAGAAACTAGATCTTGATGTGCCACTCACATAGAGTAGCAACTAGAGCTTAAATTTGGTATAGTTTGATGATTTGGTCATATGAGAGTGCCATTAAAATTTCATGCCATTTGGACAAGCCAAAATGGTACTTCCTTCATAGCTATCCTCTCTAACCAGAATCCTAGAAAAATTATAGGGAATTATTGGGAAGATGAAATGAGCCCAAATCTTGTGGAGATAGGTTATATGGGTAGAAGAATGCTCTGGAAAATTTTCAGCAATTATGGAGCAATATAAAATATAGTTGCTTCACAATGTGAAAATCTGACCAAAAACCAAGATTTGATGCTATGCTCACATATATGATTTGATAGGGTTGAAACTTGGTGTAGAGTCATGGTTTGAGCATATTAAGATGCTTGCAAAATTTCAACTCATTTGGATACTCCTAGCTAGCACTTGCTTCACCAAGATTCCAGTTGCCCAGAAACTTTGGAAATTAGCCAAGAGAGATTTAATATCCAAATGAAGTTGAATTTTGGTATGTGGCAATGATATGGATATGAAAGAGTTCACAAAAAGTTTGAGAGCAAGCAAGCAAATATAAATGGTACCTGCTTCTCAATCTGACAGATAGGGCAGAATCAGAAAAGGAATATTTGTGAAATATTTTTGAACATGGCAAGGAAGGATTTGACATATTTGTGGAATATCTGACCCAAACAATTTATGAGAATTATTTGGGAAATTTGGGAATGATGGAAATGTGGGTTAATTCACAACTCAGAGCTGACAGGGTTATTCCTTTAATAAAAAGGAATATTCCCAAGGAAAAGAATATTGAGATTGGTCCAAGATGGAAATGACACGGTCTTGGGATGGTTTTGAGGTTGGCAAGCCACTAGGGAAGAAGAATGAGGGGTGATCCCTCCAGGTTTCAGAACTACTAAGCCACAGAAAAGCGAATCCGGACCAAAATCAAAAGAAAAAGAAAATGGGCAAAATCCAGGGTGTTACAGTCGTCGGCGGAGTCGTCACCGGGATCGTCGCCGGAGTCAGTGTGGACCTTCGGCTCTGGCTGTGGAAGCACGACGCCGTCGACGACGTCAGGGTGCAACGAGACCTCGGCGGCGGCGACGGCAACCTCTATCTCCATCTTCACGCCGTGCTCCGGTGCTTCCGCAGCGCCGGCGTCGGCACTCCCTCCGATGGGGCGCTTCGGCGGCATCCTCATACTTTGACGACGGTGAGGACTGAGAGCGGCGTCGAGGATGCAGGCGTAGAGAGAGGATTGTGTGTGCAACGAAGATGGAGGGTGTGGCCGCTCGGGCGTGCGATTAATATGGAGTAGTGGGAGAGAGGCTGGCGGCGGTTAAACCGCTGGCTCGCCTCCCGGTGAGCCTACGCACCAGACTGCTAGCATGCCTACCGTCATTTCACACAGCTACTCGCACACCTCCCGATGACACTGTGCAGCGAGCACGCCTCCCGTTAATTCACACACCTGCACGCACGCCTCCCGGTCTGCCTGCGCGGCGGCCGGTCGCATGCGTCCCGTCAACTCACGCTTGCTCGCACGGCACAGGGGTCGCGTGGCGGCACGTATATTGTTTTTCTATTTTGAGCATTAATGCTGCCGCTTTATTGCTTAGCCGAAGCATGGCACGTATCCATTGTTGGTCTAATGCCCAAGGTTCAAATAAATAATCCATTTGCGATATTGGTTCCCAATTATTAATAATCTCCTGTTCGTAAGAAGAAAAAGTACAATGCCACTTTGTATTGGTGTCCATATGACAACACGATAAGTTTCATGAATTTCAAATAAGTTTTGGATGTACTAGAATTTAAAAATCAAGATTCTCAATGTTTAAAATTTCTTGCATGGGGAGTAAACATGCACCCAGTGAGACACATGTGTTTGTCCAATCCATTTAGGTGCACTGTCACGTGTGCATGTAGCTCAAATTTGATTTTTGCACATTATACCCCTAGAAAATCAATCAATGTACTAAAACGTCTTAATGATCATTTTTTTTCAGAATTAAAACATCCCTCCTTTGGTAACATATGTTCACCACGGGAAAATTTAACATGCATCGTAGTTGCGGTGGATGCGCGGTGTGTGTGTGTGTGCGCGCGTCTGGGGGTGGGGGGTGGCTGGCAGCACACTACGAGTCTTGAGCCACCGTGTGGCCGTTTTGTGAGGCAAGTGCCACAACAGAGTCATGAATTTGTTATTTAAAACATTACACAACCCTTTCATACATACATGTTTTGGCCACATGCAATCGGTGGTTGTCCTACACGACACTCACTCGCATGTGACACTTTCTGCGGGCCCGCGAGGTCGTCGTCCATCACTTTGACAAACAGCTGGTAGAGAGGTTAATTTGACCAGCAAGGTAGAATATCTTTTGTTTGTGTTATGGTGGGAGTATATAGTACGCGTCGAAGAGGTGGGAGGGGACTAGCATATATACTATACGTACGCGTCCGTGAAGAAGTACACCTCACTTAGTGTCGGGACTTTTCGGTTTCTGAGGCACGTGCCACATCAAAGTTGTGAATTGGCTATTCAAACATCACACAACACCTCTTTGGGCCACATGCATGCAGGCGGTGGTTATCCTAGGACACTCACGTGTGACGCTTCCATCTGTGGGCCCACGAGGTCATCGTCGATGCATGCATCACTTTGACCTACATCGGGAGAGGTTAATTAATTTCACCATCAAGGAGGATTCTTTTTGGGTTGTATTACGTTAGGATCATATAGTATGCATCAAAAAGGGGAAAGGGGACCATCATATGTAGTACGCTTCATGAACCTCGCTCTGTGTGGGGACTTTACGGTTTTCGAGGCATGTGCCACATCAAAGTTGTGCATTTTGGGTATTCAACATATGTTTGGCCCACATGCAAAACGATGGTGGTTGTCCTCTTGCACCCACTCACGCGGTTATCAGCGATATCAATGCTTTCCATCTGTGGGCCCGCTTGGTCCATCACTACTTTGCCTGACAACGAGAGAGGTTAATCTGACTTAGGAGGGGATTACTTTTTTGTTTGTAATACGGTATATATATAGGTCATGCTCTGGGATGTCATGATACATTTGAGCACACACATGCATGTGTACGCATGAATCGAGCCCTCCCATCGAGTCGAAGTGGCTAGTACCACGACACGTCATGAACCGATCTCGCTCTGTGTGGGGACTGTACGATTTTTGATGCACGTGCCACATCAATGTTGTGAATGGTATTCAAACATGCATGCACGCATCACCTCCATACATATGCATGTAGTGGTTGTCTTCGAACGGTACACTCCCTCGCTTGGTTATCGGTGACAAGCCTATATATTCGTGGGCCCGCGTGGACATCCATGATCACTTTGACCGACAACAAGATAGGTTACCATGGCGGATTCTTCCTTTGGTTCGTGTTATCATAGTATAGGTCATGGTGAGATTCAGACCTAATTAAGTTTGAGCGCATACTAGGCACGCATGCATGCATGAATCCCCGTTATCGGCTCAAAGTGTGGTGTGACATACATATACATCGTCAACTAACCCTCGCTCCGTGTGGGGATTTCTGGTTCGAAAGCACGGTGCCACATCAAAGTTGTTCCATTGTGTATTCAAACATCAACACATCTTCATACATATGTTTGGGCCATGCGCAGGCAGTGGTTGTCTTTGGGGACTAGCTACATACATGATTATTGGCGAGCTAGCCCATCTCTGGGGTCGCATGGACGGCCATCACTTTGACCAACAAGAGAGAGGTTGTACGACCAAGGTGGATTATTCTTGGTCCGTTTTACGATACATCTTGGTGAGATGCCCTCTCCAGACCGCCGACTGAAAGTGTGTGTGTGTGTGCGCGCGCACGTGTGTGTGTGTGTGTGTGTGATGGGGGGCTGCTACTTCACACTATGCTAGGTGAACCTCCGTGGGGGGGGGGCATGCACTCATAGCTAAGGATTCCCCTCTTGCCAACACGAGGGGGGGCAAGCAATACTATGCGCTTTGCGAGATAGGTGCCACATCGAAATTGCATTTGGTATTTGAACATCAAACCACCCTTTTTCATACATATATTTGGTCCACATGCAAGTGTGTTCGTGTTCTGACCCTTTCCCGCATCATTTTCGCCAAATTTATGAACATTAGACAAGTCAGATGACGCAACAGACACGGTTCACTCACACTAACCGTGTGCCATGCCGGTGCCCCTATCACGCACATCCGCACAGTACATTGGGCTCCACAAGGCTTCCTCTTTCAAAAATATCTACCCGCCTGCAGGTTCTTTCTATTTGATAATACACGGTTATTATGCTTCGACCGTGTGTGATGCTTGTTGTTCCCTCTCCCGCCTGCATCCCTCGAAAATATCTGCCCACCTCGAGGGTTTTTCTGTTTCATAACACACAGTTGTTATTTCCGGACCGTGTGCAATGCACCATCATCCAAATTTTCAATAGCCCCGGCATTTCACTCCCGCGTTTAACTCCCGCGTATTAAAATTTTCAGTAGCCGCGTCATTTCCTCAAACACGCCCCCTCCACACACACACCCCAGAACCTCCTCGGGCACATGTGCGCGAACACACACACACACACCCAGCACAACCCCTCCCTCACTCGAAACACTAGCAAGGTCACCGCCGCCGCAAGGCCTCCATTGTCAACATCTGCTGGTTTGCCCGTGCAGCTTACCCACCGATCTCCATACCCAGGCCACCCAAAGTTTCTTATATGACGCCTGCCAAACACCCACTTTCCCACAGATCCACATCCCCATCCCCCACTCCAGAGTGTCGCAGCCTAAGCCCAGCTATGCTTCCCGTGGAGCTCGAGGAGCGACTAGCCCAAAAGAGGTGTATCGCGGTCTCTTCGCCCGACGTCGACGAGGTGGCCGCCGAGGAAGCTGTAGCGCCCAAGATGCGATTCTATCCCAATCACGTGATGAACTCATGATTGGGGCACAACCGCATTTCGAGCGCATATCAAGGTGGATATCATTACAACATACCATGTACTGAATAGATGAGAATACAAGATAATGGCTTAAACTTGCCACAAGCTACAACATGAATACAACATATCATAAATACATAGCAATCATCATACAGAAGAGCAGGATCCGACTACGGATGAAATCAAACGAAAAAGAAGAACGACATCCACCCTGCTAATCCCAGGCTCCCGACACGGAACCTATCCGTTGATGGAGGAAGAAGAAGCAGAAGAGCTCCAAAACAAGCATGCATCACTCTCACGTCATATCATCGCATTACCAGTACCTGTAACTGTGGTTGTAGTAATCTGTGAGCCACGAGGACTCAGCAATCCCATTATCAGGGGTATCAAGACTAGCAAAGCTTAATGGGTATGGAATGGTTAAGTGGTGAGGTTGCAGCAGCACTAAGCATTTGTATGGTGGCTAACTTACAAGTACAAGAATAAGAAGAGCAACTACGCATAACGGTCGCAAACTAGTAATGATCAAGAAGTGATCCTGAACTACTTACGAGTCAAACATAACCCCACCCTGTTATCTTCTCGAACTCAGTCGAAAAGAGACGGTCACGATTACACACGCGGTTGGTGTATTTTAATTCGGATCTGGTGTCAAGTTCTCTACAACCGGATATTAAAAATTCCCATTTGCCACATAACCGTGGGCACGGCTCTCGAAAAGAATAAACCCTGTAGGTGTGTCCCAACTTAGTCCATCACAAACTCTCATGATCAACGGAGGAAAATCCTCCTCCCGGAACAACCTGATCAAGCTCGGTATCCCGGTTCACAAGACATTTCGACAATGGTAAAACAAAACCAGCAAGACCTCTCGACGTGTCGACACCCTGACTGGAGCCATGCCTATCTCAAAATCAGGCCACGATTGGATGAGCGCAGCGTACGGCAACTGAGACCCGAGTTTCCCCGGGGGAAGCCGCACACGACTCTATTTTGGAGCAACACTCATGAGGAGCACTGGCCCGGGTTGTTGATTAAGAATCCTCGGGTACCGGTAAGTACCTATGCAAGTTTTAGTTGTTATTAGGCAAATGGTAAAACCAAAGTTGGGCCTTGCTGGAAGAGTTTTATTCAAAGCGAGCTGTCATGGGGGGCCCATAAACCACGACCGTGTTAGGAACGCAAAATCAAGGAACATAACACCGGTATGACGGAAACTAAGGCGGCAAGAGTGAAACAAAACACCAAGCAAAAGGCCAAGCCTTGCACCCTTTACCAAGTATATAGATGCATTAGTTAAATAGGAGATATTGTGATATCAGATGATATCCATGTTCCAAACATGGAACAACCTGCAACTGCACCTGCAACTAGCAACGCTATAAGAGGTGCTGAGCAAGCGGTAACATAGCCAAACAACGGTTTGATGGGATGATGAAAATGTTAGAGGCTTATCATGGCAATTTAGGAGGCTTGATAAACGAGTGGTAGGTAGCGCGACATAGCGATAGCATCGAGACAACTAGCGAAGCAAAGATAGTAGTGATATCCAGGGTAACGGTCATCTTGCCTGAAATTCTGCTAGGAAGAAGAGCGAGTCCATGAAGTAGACGAACCAACGTAGTCGAACGAATCCTCACAATCGCAACGGAACCGGAGCTATCGAGAAGAAGCACAACCGGAAAGAAGCAAACAACATGGTAAACCAGCAAGCATAAACATGGCATGATGAACAACCAAGTATGATGCATGTCCGGTTTAATGAGGCATGGCATGGCAAAGTGCAACAAACAATACTACAAATTAAGTAGAGCTCAATAGTTGCATATTGACAAAACACCACATTCAATTATTTAGTTCGCTTTCATTAAACCTACTCAACAATATTAAATGTTGGTTAACATGGCAAGAGGTGAAGCATAAGTAAACTAACTATTGAGGCAAGTTTAAATGAGGCCGGAAACAACAAACAGCAATTCCGGAAAATCCCCATATGAAATTTTTGAATTTGGTACTGTTCTGACCTAAATCATATTTTAGAGTTGTTAAACATGCAAAGTAAGTGTATCAAGTTAATCTATGCGTTTTCTAGACAAGTTACATATAAAGTTTATTTAATTCAGAGCTACAATTATTTAGTTATCAAATAACCCATTTTAATATGTTATATATGCACAAGTTGCATATTATGAAACTAGATAAAATTCTAAGCATTTTACATATATAGTTTGTTTTAATCCGATGTATGGTTCGTGAATTATGATATGCATGAACAATGAAGGTTTATCTGCAAAACAATAAATCACTCAATAAATTCTAAAAATGTCCAGAGGAAAAAAACGCAGGATGGGCCAAAACTGACTGGCCCAACAGTGCACAGGGCAGAGGGGCTCTCAGGAGGCTCACCATGGGCTAAGGCCGAGCTACAAGCAGAGGAGGCCGGATCTGGCGAAGGCAAGGGGAGGCGGCCCCAACGTGTGGACCTGGCGATTGAATGGATCGAGTCCACGGGGACGAGCGGGCGAGCTGCTATCGCTGTTCGAGGCAAAGCAGGGGCGCGGTTCAGGCGAAGCGGAGGCAGCAGCGGCGGGGATTGGGGCTGGCGACGGGGATCTGGGCGAGGACGGCGCTCTCCGGCGAGGTGGCGTGCGGGCGGAGCTGAAGAAGGCAGTAGCGCTGCTTGTTCTCCTCGATCGAGGCCGAGGCGAAACGGGGCATGGCGGGCGGACTTGGCGAAGGCGGGGCATATCCAGCAAGGCGAGGACGGGGCAGTGGAACATGGCGCGGTGGTGGAGCAGGCGACGGCTGGCGCGGTGCCACGCCCAAAGGAGGACGCCGGTCGCCGCGTTTGTCAGCAGCTTCAGGAGCCGCGGCGCTGAAGACGATGCTGACGTCTGCGGCTTGCGGGGCGACGGCGGGGCTGCGGGGAAGCTGGAGGGCGGATCCGGTCTGAGGTGGCGAGATCCAGGCGCGGGAGGCTCTGAGACGGAGCTGCTTGAAGTTCCCCCATGGCGGGCTCCTGCGAGGAAACCAGAGAGAGGGAGCCAGATGTGACAGGAGAAGGAAGAAACGTGAGGAAGGAAGGGAAGGGAGAGGTGGCGCGACGGGGCGACGGCTGCAGTTCGGTTACCTGTTCCGGCGAGGAGCTGCAGGCGCGGGCTACGACCAGGGACTCGGGCGGAGGATGGTGGTTGGCTGCGGTGGCGATGGGCAGTTGGATGGATGGGGTTCGAGAGGTGGAGGCTCGGGCGCTGGTTGGAGGGAGATGGATCTGGGAGGATCCAGATGAAGATGTGAGAGTGGCGGTGGCGGAGACGGGATGGATGGGACATCTCCCTAGGTTTTAGGTTTGTTCTGCTATATATAGTGAGTGGGTTAGGTTAGAGGCTACCTAGTCCCTCTGATCGAAATCAGACGGTCCGATAAAAATAGGCTAGGAGAGTCCAACAAAGACCCGAAGATATTTTAGAGATGTTTGGGGATGATCCGTACCCATTGGTCACGACCGAGCGGTTCAGGTTTCGGGAAGTTTCGGACTAGGCTGCGAGGGGGGCTTAGTTGGGCTCATAGAACAAGAGAGGAGAGAGCGGTCCGGTTGGTCTGAGAGAAGGTCGACAAAGACAAGGAAGAAGCAGCAACTACGAGCGGATGCATGTTTTGAAAAAAATGATGACAACAAAGTGTCGATGCTATGCAAATGATGCGATGATGAATGCAACAAACAAATAAATCACACGGCGACAACGAAATAACTAGAAGGCATCTGGAGCGTCGGTCTTGGGTCGTTACAACTCTGCTCCACTTACAAGAGATCTCGCCCCGAGATCTAGGGATGATAAATGGAAGAGGAAGAGGAGAGGTAAAACTAAGTTGCTTCTTTGACAAACGAGCGGAACCAAAGAACCTTGAGAGGTTAAACAATTTTGAGGAAAGAATACAACGGAGATGAACAAGATTGCAAACAGTTCGATGGACAAGAGGAACAAGGAATATGGTGAGAACCAAGAGCTTAGGGGACAAGATAGACTTTGGAACCACTCCGGTTAAATCGAGATAGACAAATAATAAGAACGAAAGAATTCGAACAACACTCCGGTTGAAAAGAGAAAGGAATTGAATATGAACTTGACAAGATGGGATGATAATTGATGAGAGCAACAACACAATGCCTCCGAAAGAACGAAAGAATGGAATAAAATGAACGGAGAAGAACATGACATCGTTCACCACAATGATAAAAGAGTAACCTCACGAAGAAGGGTTGAACAGAGTTGTTGAAGAATCAACAATCAAATGAATAAGCTTGTTGTGGGCTTATGGGAAACATCTCAAAATTATGAGGTGACAACTGGCCACTAACAGAATCAATTAATTTGATTGAGAACACCACAGAGATGAGAAACTTCTTCCACCAAGATGATAAGGAGATAACTTGGATCATTGATAAGCACCATAATAGCAACATTCCTTAGAGAAGGCTTTAGGTGAAATATAACCGAAGATAACTCCAATGAAGAGATTGATGGGTTGCAAAGGATCTCCTGAACGAAGAGAAAATGATGTGTTTAAATATCTCATTCTTAACAACTTGTGAACCTTGAAACACAAAGGGAAATTGTCAAGAATGACATAACACCACCTCAAAAGATAAGGTAGAAAGAATTGCACTTCGAAATGCAATAAGAATAATACTTGAGCTCCTCCAACAAGAATCTTGATGAAGACTTCGAGAATGAATTAAATCTTGATGAACCACCACGTAGAACCTCTTGGAAGAACTTTGTACTGAAAGGATACTAGAAAAGAAATGAAGGTTGAAAAGAATAAGATTGGAGTCTTGCAATGAATTAGAGCTTCAAGATGAGACAGACGAGAAAACTTGAAACTCCAGAAAAGAAAGGATGAAAAACTTAGAACCGAGAAAATGATATCATGAACGAACTCCGGAAGAAAAGAATTGAATCACCTCAAGGAAACAAGAATAAGATTTACTGTATGTTTATCCTTCATCAACTTAAATTGATGACAAGCAATGGATTTGGCATACTACTTATTCTCCTTGAAAAAGCATTGGAGAGAGATATAACGCAAATTTGAGAAGTCTTTAATGAATCACTAGTAGGACTTTGGAAAGAACAAATGAATTGATACGATAATGAAGGAAGAGAAATCTTGAACGAACCACCGTAAGAATTGAAAACAAACGAAGAAAAGGGAATGAATCGCCGGGATGAATTAGAAAAAAAATGAACGAAGATACTTGAGGGAATTTAGATGCAAGAGAACGAAGAGATGACAAGATGACTAGAGAATACTTGAACGATGCACCGGAAGAATTGGGGAATGAGAGCTGAACGTTGAGAACGAATAAATCTTCTGAAATGATGGCCTTCGGAGGAATAAAATGGGAAGAACTCACAAAATGCTCCGGATGGGTGTGAAAATAATTCTCACAATCAAGACAATTGTGAGGATGGCATGAATCTAGAACCATGAATCTTTGAGAAAACGGACAAGATTTGAAGGAAAACTCTTCTTAGGTCTTCAACGTTGAGAATGACGACAAGGAACATGACCAAAAAATGTTGAGACACTCCAGAACAATGACAAATATTAATGTTGAGTCAAAGATGAATAGAATCTGAGAGCGGTCTTGGAGAAGGCAATTGACTGATGAGAATTCATTCTTACGTCAAACTTTGAAAAGCATTAGAGAATCACTCAGGAAAATTAGAAGAGTCAGGTAAGATCCTGGGAAAAGACCTGTGGGTTAGGGCCCACTCAAGAGAAACACAGTTGAAATGATTGCTTGAAAGAGAGTTTTCACCGGTAAGATTCGAACGACTTGAATGGGGTAGCAACCACAAAATAGAACGAATGGATCTTGAATGAAAACACGAGTCTTATGAGATATTTCAGCACTCCGAATATGAATAAAAAGGTGGATAAATAAGAGGTGCACCGGTTGAAAAGGATTGACATGACAATCTCGATGATCAAGAATGATTAGCACTCTGATAGAAATATGAGAACACCGCTTAGGAAAAGGTATGGAAACACTTGACTTCGAAGGAACTCGAATACCACAAATAAAACAAAACAAAGGATTTGGCTTGCGGAATAAGCCGGAACAAACATATGATAGAGATTTCGCCCAAAGTGTTCGCGATGAGGCCCCACGGGCACGACATACAACAGACATCATGAGTGACAAATGAGACGTCCCCGAATCAGCATAGCCAAGGATTCTTTAAGACGTCTCGCGACCACTGTAAATCGACCGTGAAAAATGAACCACTAGACGTTGGACCCCAATCTCAACTCATACATCTGTCGAAAAGAAATCCTGGGTAACTACTTGAAATCCCACCTAAAAACTCCCGAAACTTTCTGGTTAGGCAATCTAGTGTTGGGGATACAGGGGGCACAAATATCTCACGCAACTAACAAATCCTACACTCCAACTGTATCCATCCGTCAACACATAACCAAGAAAACCTTGGAAATCATGTAACTCAGACCTTCGAAAAACATCCGCTATACTAGCTGTGGCAATACATCTAATCGCTCTCCCCAACACTGGGTGGTGCCAAACTACTCTCACAACAAAGAGTACAGAAGCGTTTTCGATGTCGGCGTCCTCTGGTGGAACTAAAACGATAAGCACTGTGACAAAAACACCTTGGAGCTCAACTCCCCAGGACACTGCCACCACCCCTAAATGACAGGAGGCACCAAGAACAGAATTCTCGTCACAATGATATTGGACCGATTCCACAATACCCGCGTGATCCTAAAAAAAATTGAGTGAAAAAGGAGAGTGATGGAAACAAAAAACACCTACGTCATGATTCCTCACCAGAGCGACGAAGGGGATGAGGAGTAAAAAGAATTCCTACTCTCCGATATATAACTAGACTCAAAATAGTTTTTTCTAGACTTGACAACGGCAGCGGTTCGATCAATCAAGGGGGCTCCTAAGGTCGGTAAGGCTCTGATACCAACTTGTAGTGCCCAAGATGCGATTCTATCCCAATCACGTGATGAACTCATGATTGGGGCACAACCGCATTTCGAGCGCATAGCAAGGTGGATATCATTACAACATACCATGTACTTAATAGATGAGAATACAAGATAAAGGCTTAAACTCGCCACAAGCTACAACATGAATACAATAGTTCATCAATACATAGCAATCATCATATAGAAGAGCAGAATCCGACTACGGATGTAATCAAACAAAAAAGAAGAATGACATCCACCCAAGCAAGCATCGCTCTCACGTCATATCATCGCATTACCTGTACCTGCAACTGTGGTTGTAGTAATCTATGAGCCACGAGGACTCAGCAATCCCATTACCAGGTGTATCAAGACTAGCAAAGCTTAATGGGTATGGAATGGTTAAGTGGTGAGGTTACAGCAGCACTAAGCATTTGTATGTTGGCTAACTTACGAGTATAAGAATAAGAAGGGCAACTATGCATAACGGTCGCAAACTAGTAATGATCAAGAAGTGATCCTGAACTACTTACGAGTCAAAAATAACCCCGCCATGTTCTCTTCTCGAACTCACTCGAAAAGAGACGGTCACGGTTACACACGCGGTTGGTGTATTTTAATTCGGATCTGGTGTCAAGTTTTCTACAACCGGATATTAAAATTTCCCATCTGCCACATAACTGTGGACACGGCTCTCAAAAAGATTAAACCCTGCAGGGGTGTCCCAACTTAGTCCATCACAAACTCTCACGATCAACGGAGGAAAATCCTCCTCCCGGAACAACCCGATCAAGCTCAGAATCCCGGTTCACAAGACATTTCGACAATGGTAAAACAAAACCAGCAAGACCTCACAACGTGCCGACACCTTGACTGGAGCCGCGCGTATCTCGAAATCAGGCCACGATCCGATGAGCGCAGCGTACGGCAACTGAGACCCGAGTTTCCCCGGGGGAAGCCGCACACGACTCTGTTTTGGACCAACACCCATGAGGAGCACTAGCCCGGGTTGTTGATTAAGAATCCTCGGGTACCGGTAAGTCCCTATTCAAGTTTTAGTTGTTATTAGGAAAATGGTAAAACCAAAGTTGGGCCTTGCTGGAAGAGTTTTATTAAAAGCGAACTGTCAAGGGGGGCCCATAAACCCTGACCATGTTAGGAACGCAAAATCAAGGAACATAACACCGGTATGATGGAAACTAAGGTGGCAAGAGTGAAAAAAAACAACAAGCAAAAGGCCAAGCCTTCCACCCTTTACCAAGTATATAGATGCATTAATTAAATAAGCGTTATTGTGATATCCCATGATATCCATGTTCCAAACATGGAACAACCTGCAACTGCACCTGCAACTAGCAATGCTATAAGAGGGGCTGAGCAAGCGGTAACATAGCCAAACAACGGTTTTATGGGATGATAAAAATGTTAGAGGCTTATCATGGCAATTTGGGAGGCTTGATAAACAAGTGGTAGGTAGCGCGACATAGCGATAGCATCGAGACAACTAGCAAAGCAAAGATAGTAGTGATATCTAGGGTAATGGTCATCTTGCCTAAAATCCCGCTAGGAAGAAGAACGAGTCCATAAAGTAGACGAACCAACGTAGTCGAACAATTCCTCACAATCGCAACGGAACTATCGAGAAGAAGCACAACCGAAAAGAAGCAAACAACATGGTAAACCAACAAGCATAAACATGGCATGATGCGCAACCAAGTATGATGCATGTCCGGTTTAATGAGGCCTGGCATGGCAAAGTGCAACAAACAATACTACAAATTAAGTGGAGCTCAATATGCAACGAGTTGCATATTGACGAAACACCACATTCAATTATTTAATTTGCTTTCGTTAAAGCTACTCAACAATATTAAATGTTGCTTAACATGGCAAGAGGTGAAGCATAAGTAAACTAACTATTGAGGCAAGTTTAAATGACGCCGGAAACAACAAACAACAATTCCGGAAAATCCCCATATGCAATTTTCAAATTTGGTACTGTTCTGACCAAAATCATACTTTAGAGTTGTTAAACATGCAAAGTAAGTGCATCAAGTTAATCTATGCATTTTCTAGACAAGTTACATATAAAGTTTTTTTAATTTGGAGCTACGGTTATTTAGTTATGAAATAGCCCATTTTAATATGTTATATATGCAAACAACAATTTAAACATTTTTAGCACAGACGAAAATTGCATATTATGAAACTAGATGAGATTGTAAGCATTTTACATATACAGTTTGTTTTAATCCGATGCACGATTCAAGAATTATGATATGCATGAACAATGAGGGTTTATCTGCAAAACAGTAAATCAATGGATAAATTCTAAAAACGTCCAGAGGAAAAAAATGCAGGATGCGCCAAAACTGACTGGCCCAATAGTGCGCAGGGCAGAGGGGCTCTCACGAGGTTCACCATGGGCTAAGGCCCAGCTGCAAGGGGAGGAAGCCGGATCTGGCGAAGGCAACGGGAGGCGGCCCCAATGCATGGACCTGGCGATTGACTGGATCAAGTCCACGGGGACGAGCGGGTGAGCTGCTGCCGCTGTTCGAGGCGAAGCAGGGGTGCGGTTCAGGCGAAGCGGAGGCAGCAGTGGCTGGGCTTGGGGCTGGCGACAGGGATCCGGGCGAGGACGACGCTCTCCGGTGAGGTGGCATGCGGGCAGAGCTGAAGAAGGCAGCACCACTGCTTGTTCTCCTTGGTCGAGGCCGAGGCAAAACGGGGCATAGAGGGCGGAGTTGGCGAAGGCAGGGCATCTCCGGCAAGGCGAGGACGGGGCGGTGGAACTTGGCGCGGCGGTGGAGCGGGCGACGGCTGGCGCATTGCCACACCCAAAGGAGGACGCCGGTCACTGCGTTTGTCAGCAGCTTCAGGAGCCGCGGCGCTGAAGGCGACGCCGATGTCTGTGGCTTGCGGGGCGATGGCGGGGCTGCGGGGAAGCTGGAGGGCGGATCCGGTCCGAGGTGGTGAGATCCAGGCGTGGGAGGCTCAGGGACGGAGCTGCTTGAAGTTCCCCATGGCAGGCTCCTGCGAGGAAACCAGAGAGAGGGAGCCAGATGCGAGAGGAGAAGGAAGAAATGGGAGGAAGGAAGGGAAGGGAGAGGTGGCGCGACGGGGCGACGGCTGCGGTCCGGTTGCCTGTTCCGGCAAGGAGCTGCAGGCGCGAGCGATGACCAGGGATTCGTGCAGAGGATGGTGGTTGGGTGCGGTGGCGATGGGCAGTTGGATGGATGGGGTTCGAGAGGTGGAGGCTCGGGCGCTGATTGGAGGGAGATGGATCTGGGAGGATCCCGATGAAGGTGCGAGAGTGGCGGCGGCGGAGACGGGATGGATGGTTCATCTCCCTAGGTTTTAGGTTTGGACTGTTATATATAGTGGGTGGGTTTGGTTAGGGCTACCTAGTCCCTCCGATCAAAATCAGACGGTCCGAGAAAAATAGGCTAGGGGAGTCCAATAAAAAACCGAAGATATTTTAGAGATGTTTGGGGATGATCCGGACCCATTGGTCACGACCGAGCGGTTCAGGTTCGGGGAAGTTTCGGACTAGGCTGCGAGGGGGGCTTTGTTGGGCTCATAGAACAAGAGAGGAGAGAGCGGTCCGGTTGGTCTGAGAGAAGGTCGACAAAGACAAGGAAGAAGCGGCAACTACGAGCGGATGCAACTTTTGAAAAAAATGATTACAACAAAGTGTCGATGCTATGCAAATGATGTGATGATGAATGCAACAAACAAATAAATCACACGGTGACAACGAAATAACTAGAAGGCATCTGGAGCGTCGGTCTCGGGTCGTTATAGAAGCCGACGATCATTACTGGCCGCAGGCACTCAATCAGTGGGCTAGAGTATGCGTGTATGTCGCGGACGATGGCTACGACATCGAGGTCGTTGACAACAACGGCCTGACGCGGGCTATGTCACAGGTTAAGTGGCCCACCGCAACCCCTCGGGTTCAACCGCCATTGATCTCATCCATGGCCCCGCCGCTGATCTCCTCTGGCTCGCTGTCAAGATTTTGCCATCCTACATCGCCATCGAACCCTTTTTGTCATTTCTGAAGGACATGTTCTGCGACGCTGGCTTGGGATTCACAGCTTCCAAGTTAGACCTCATCGATGGCGACCACGAGGAGGGCACCCTCTCCGGCTCTTCCAAGGGGAAAGAGTGCATCTGCTCTTCCAAGGGTAAAGATCCCGTCTATGATATCAGGGAGGGCACCCTACAGCCGTGCTCTTCCAAGGGGAAGGAGCCCATCTGCGACAACATGGAGCGCATCCAGGATCCATGCTCTTCCCACGGGAACGATCCCATCTGTGACAAGTGAGGAAACCCATGATTTGTTTTTCCATGCCTCTTCACAGGGGGGAACCCATAATTTGTTTTGTCGAGTCCCTTTTGTAGTGTAGTGAGAATATGTCCAGTTTTAATTGCTATATTTGGTTGTTTGCAGTATGCCTTGTTTATTTCAGCTGTTCACAATGTGATGCTCTATATGTGCAACTATTTACTGTGCAGTACATTTTCATCAATCCAGTTTTAAACATACCGATAGGAATGCATATATTTGCTTGCCATTAATCCTGTTATAGCTAGCATATGCCTCTTTTAATGTTTTTTGGTTGTTTGGTTGTTTGTAGTTAGCACATGTCGAGTTTCAAATGCTATCTTTGGTTGTTTGTAGTATGCCTTGTTTATTCCAGTTATTCACAACATGGTGTTCTATATGTGCAAGTATGAACTGTGCAGTTCAATTTCATCAATACCAGTTTCAACAATGCCACTATGAATGACTACCTTTGGTTGCTGCATTTTGTAGTTAACACGACTTTCCATTTATATTTAACAATAACCAGTGTACTTAGACCGGCACAATAACAGTTTCTAGCTCATGACTAACCCTGAACTAACTCTAGACAAAGAGGTGTTTGGATGACAGGGTTAGATTGACAATAAATGCACCAGGAGAACTAGCTCCAATTAGCACCTCTTGGGTGGGATAGTTTTTTTTTTGGGTGGGTTAGATGCAACTAGCTCAAACTAGCCCTCATGTTTGGATATAATTTAGGGCTATTTGAGCCCAAACTAGCTCAAACTAACTCTAACCCATGGATACAGCAGCAGTTAATCAGCCGATAATTTGTAAGAATGCAATAAACTCCCCGCGTCCCATAATATAAGATGTTAATTCATCTAATATGTGACCGAGGGAGAGGGGATGTTGTACTACATCATTGTGCAATTGTTGTTTAGCTTCTAATATTAACTTGGTGCTTTTAGGTACATATGTCATTGGTAAAGATCCGCGCTTCGACCCTTTCTGCATATGGGGCAATGAGATATTGATGAACCAGCATCAAGTGTGGAAGCTGATAAAGATTGTTTGTAAAATGGGTCAAAAGATGGCAATTAAACTATTTGTTTACACTTTATCCAAGACAACAACGAACTGCAGGATGGTAAGTAAGAACCCTGCAACCTTTTTTTTACTTCCCATAATGAGTTGTGTTAGATGACAATGTCTGAATCTTTTTCCTTTGCAGTGGTTCCCAAAGCAGCTTACTCAAGGTTACCTCTCAAACTACATGATTGGTGGGCATGCAAAGGTTAAAGTATTTCTACCAGAACACGATGATTATCTAGATGTGTTCATGAAGACAGTGAAGGATGGGCGGTCGGCCATCACAAGGAGTTGGACTAGAGTCGTGCATGCCTTTTGCATGGAGGAGGGCACAATATGGGCATTCCGCTTCACCTTGTTCAACAACCATAATGTATTTCGCCTCTTTCTTTACCGTCTTTAATAGTACAAGTATACAACTGTGGTTCATCATTCTTTATTTGGTGCTTATGTAATTCTTGAACATATGTACCTGTGAATCAAATAATGCATTGGTTGTTTGAACCTGATGGATATGAATAAAGCTATAGCGTACTTTCAAATTCAAATTCGGTACAATTTGAAATAGAAGCAATTAAATTACGGTGAAATTACGCTCCGTAGGTCGTTACGGCGCACACTGTCAGTAAAACACAAACGGTTGTGATATAAACCATAATCCGACACGGTTCACAGAGAGGAAACATGTGCGAGCATGCACACAGTTGCCGTTTGCAAACCGTGTGTGATGTCAGACAATATCACAAATGGTGTGGGCAAACTAAACGTTTGTGATAGTTGCCTTATCGTACACTATTTGCAACCATGAACTATTTCTGATGTGTTACGCATCATAAACGTTGCACCACAGAATAGCGTGTGCGATAGTTATCATGTACGGCGATGTTACGACGGCCCGACGTTTCGTAATCCTATACGACACTCGTACGACGATTAGCTAATCTTCTTAATTAGTTATCACACACAGTTCGGGAAAAGTGAATGTGTGTGATTGTCTGCTCATCATACACATTCTATAATCATGAACCGTTTGTGATGGGCCACGCATCATAAACATAGAACCACAGAATACCGACTACGATGGCAATGCGAGCACAAACGAGTAGGAACAACTGTATGCACCAAGGCTCCCTATCCCCGACGGTTTCTGGCTCGTGTGGAGATCGCAGTGACTCACTAGGTGACGGTTCAGAGCGCCGTCGCGGAAACGGGTTAAAAACCGTTTGTATAGCACCTCGTTGTACCAGTGATGGTTGAGTATGTGGACTTGCCAAAAAGGCTCTGATACGTGACCCTTCCTGAAAATATGATGAATTGTAGTTGCAAATTGACTGAGAAGTTATATGATAGAGCTTTATAATAAAGTTTGTTGTTGTTGTTGTTATAAAGTTTGTTGGTTTTTAATAAAGTTTATGCTTTCTACTTTGATGTTGTGATGAATTGTTACTTGCTCATGAGAAGTTATATGATAGAGCTTTATAATAAAGTTTGTTGTTGTTATAATAATAAGCATGATGCTACTATGTCCATATTTTGTTTTTATCGACACCTCTCTCTCTCTAAACATGTGGACATGATTTTCGATATCGGCTTTCGCTTGAGGAAAAGCAAGGTCTAAGCTTGGGGGAGTTGATACGTCCATTTTGCATCATGTTTTCTTACTGTTATTTATGATGTTTTATGCATAACAATGCTTTATGGAGTGATTATAATGCCTTTTCTCTCACAAAATGCATGGTTTACACAAAGAGGGAGAATACCGCCAGCTGGAGTTCTAGACCTGAAAAAGCTATGTCAGAGACACCTATTCTGCACATCTCCAAATAACCTGAAACTTCACAGAGAATTATTTTGGAATATTTAATAATTATTGGAGCAAAGAACTGCCGGAGGGGGGGGGGCACCTGGTGACCACAAGACACCAGGGCATGCCGGCCCCCCCAGACGCGCCCTGGTGGGTTGTGGCCATCCCGGCCCACTTCTGGTGCCCATCTTCTAGTACTTAAGGTCTTTTGACCTAGAAAAAATAAGGAGAGGACTTTCGGGACGAAGCACCGCCGTATCGAGGCGGAACTTGGGCAGGAGCACTTTTGCCCTCCGGCGGAGCGATTCTGCCGGGGGAACTTCCCTCCCGGAGGGGGAAATCGAAGCCATCGTAATCACCAACAACCCTCTCATCTTTGGGAGGCCAATCTACACAAACATCTTCAATAGCACCATCTCCTCTCAAACCTTAGTGCATCTCTTGTGTTCAATCTTTGTACCGGAACCTCAGATTGGTACCTGTGGGTGACTAGTAGTGTTGATTACATCTTGTAGTTGCACTGGTACAGCGAGGTGCTATACAAACGGTTTTTAACCCCTTTTCGCGACGGCGTTTCGAACCATCGCCAAGTGAGAGACTGCGATAGGAGGGTCCTTCCCACATGACCCAGAAACCATCGGGGATATGCCCTCCTGGCACACACGCTCGGCAAAATGAGGCTGTGTGCTACCGGCGAGCGATCAAATATGGTTATACGTACAGTTGTGCTAAAAAAAATACAATTATACAGGCCAAATCATTTTTGGTCGTAAGTACATTCCACATAGTCAGTCCCTGCTAAACGTTTCCGTTCGTATGTACATTCCACACAGTCAATCCAAGGAATACGATTCCGTTAGTATGTACATCCCACATAGTTAATCCAACAAGTATGTTTCCGTTCATATATACATCCCACACAATCACTCCAAGGAAAACATTTCCGTTCGCAGGTACATCACACAAAATTTTCCCCATTAAATCGTTTGTGATAGCGTTGCCATTGCACATGATATTAACAATTTTATTGTTTGCATTATTCAATGCATCACACACGGTGCATAGAAGAAACTATGTGGCAAAGGCTGTCCATCACACACACTTTTTATGTGGTAAACTTTTGCGCAAGGTGGACTAACGCAAACAGTTTTCACGAGGATGTCGTGTGTGATTGTTCATTGATCCAACACGGTTTATTCCTAGAAACTGTGTGCATTTCCTGAGGTCATCGCCCACGGTGTATTCTCAATAACCGTTTGCAATAGAAAAACCCAATTAGCAGGCTAATTGCCCTATTATTAATAATCCATTTATTAATCTAATTGACATTTCATATTAAGCACACAATATATTTCATTTCCATTTTAAGGAATCATGATTTCATAATTGAAATACATCAGAGTACAACATCATATAGCTTAAGCACTCAGCTACCCCATTACACAACTACACCAGCACCAAGTTTCACATGCAACATCTATAACCTTTCAAAATTAGCATCATAGACGGTACATAGACAGATGCATCTCATCTGGAAAACTACTAAAGCAGAAGGCGAATATTGAGCCTTCATTGATTTTGAAGGTCTTTGCAACTTTAGGCCAGTGCCTGTGGATGATTGACCATCCATCCTTCATCCTCTTCAGGAACACTTCAATATTGGACCGTGGGTGTTGTATGAAAACCTTCCTTGCCTCCTGACCATACAGGTGGTTTGAGAGGTAATCATCAGTGAACTGCTTTGGAAAGGCCTGAAAACATGGATGTGCATAAATATCTTCTTTAAATTGGAAATGGGGCAAAGGAATAAAAAAAGGCAAGGTATAATAGTTAGTACCATCTTGTAGTGAACTGACGTCTTCTTCATTGTGCAGACAAAGATCTTATTGTTTTTTGTCGCTAATTTCTTTATCCTAACAATCTTTCTGAGTTTCTTGACTTGACTAATATTCATGGACAACTCATTATCCCATATGCAAAAAGGGTCAAACAGTGGGTCAAAACCTCTGACAGCATTACCTACATGTGCAAGACCAAATTGTTAAAAACCTAAATATTAGAATGGTTCTTGCAATTGCACAATAATGTGCTATTAGACAAAGGACCATGCATGTGCAAACCTTGATTGTAAACCTCAGTGCTTACCATTGTTTCCCCGCAACACATATAAGGTGGTTAGTCATCAGGTTAAGTGAGGGTTCACATGCTATCAGTAAAATATGTTG
Source organism: Thinopyrum elongatum (assembly GCA_011799875.1). Taxonomy (NCBI): domain Eukaryota; kingdom Viridiplantae; phylum Streptophyta; class Magnoliopsida; order Poales; family Poaceae; genus Thinopyrum; species Thinopyrum elongatum. The sequence continues at coordinate 212,168,979 of CM022300.1, read as the reverse complement.
ATGAAAAATAAGCACATTGTAGATTCATCAAATTAATTCAAGCCACATGGAAATCCCATTTATCCAAACCAAGCATGATTAAGAACTAGGAAATATAGCAGTTGTATATGTTTCTCATGTATTAAGTGCAGCCAAGTTCGATTTATTCCTCACATGCACAACAATACAAAATTATACCCACGACAATTGGACATCGCATTGCAGAATTGAACCAAGCAGTTAACTAAACACCACAACAAATGAACCAAACATTAACTGAGCATCACATTCCACAATATAACATACTCCTAATAGAAGATCAGACAGTTAACCAAACCAAGCATGCTTAACAACTTGGAAATATAGCAATTGTATTTGTTTCTCATGTATTTAGTACAGCCAAATTCGATTTATTTCTCACATGGTATAGAATAACAGAATGCACCCACAACAATTAAACATCGCATTGCAGAATTGAACCAAACAGTTAACTAAACACCACAACAAATGAACCAAACATTAACTGAGCACCACATTGCACAATGTATAACATACTAGAAGATCAGACAGCTAACCAAACCAAGCATGCTTGACAACTTGGAAATATAGCAATTGTATTTGTTTCTCATGTATTTTGTAAAGATAAATTCGATTTATTTCTCACATGGAAGATAATACAAAATTGCAGCCTGAAGAATTGAACATCACATTTACATAATTGAACCAAACAGTTAACTGAAGATGACAACTAATTAACCAAACAGTTAATAAGTGAGCACCACATTGCACGACATATAGAACATATACACTAGAGCAACAGATTGCATGGTAAAAGTAGATAGCACAATTCACTAAAATTTGTTAAGGAAAGGCAGGAGCAACACATGCAACGGGTAAAACGAGCATGCTTAACCAGCGTAGCTAGCAAACTGAATGTGGGTCCTTATAGTGAGCTAATAAGACAAGCTACTCCTCATCGTCGAAGATATCGATGATGATTGGCTCCCTAGACATGGAAGAGGGCGAGGCCTCCACATCGTGGGTGCCCTCGTCATAGTGGTGAGTTGCCTGAGCCGCTCCGGGCACGAACCTGCTGGCTCTCGAGTTGAGGTAAGCACATGCACGATGAGAAAACACCTCGTAGTCTTTGTCGAAGGCACCGAGGGTGGCCTCGAGAAAACTCCATGAACTATCATTTAAAGCAGCCAACCGCATCACGGCGTCGGTGCGCAAGGCGTCGACGGTGGCCTCGACGGTGAGGTGCTCCTCCAAGATCTGGGGGTCGGCACGAATGGCAGCCATCGCGACCTCATCCGCACGTGCGGCCGCAATTTGCTTCTCCACTGCCAAATGCTCCTTGAGCTCCTGCCTATACTGCGTGCACAATGGCTTAGGGCGGCGCTTATTTGGGGGAGGGGTCGGTGATTTGAGTGGAAGGTGTCGCGCCGGCGGTCGGGGCATGTGGTATGTGGAAGGAGGAGGAGGATGGGGGTCGGGTGTGGATTACCTGCCTGGATAGACGAGGCCGAGCAGCGTGAAGGAGGGTCACCGGAGAGGAGGCGGCGCTGCAAGCAAGGAGTGAAGGTTTCAACTTGGAAAGGAAGGTGGAAACAGGGGAAATGTGGCTTTTGGTAAGGGGGAGGGGGCAGGGAGGTAGAAATTTCCGCGGAAGCCGAAAATTTTGAATCGGTGCAGCAAAAAAACTGGCACGCAAAGTGTCATCAGACACGGTCCCTTATTCAGCACTGTGTACGATATGTGAACATCACAAACGATTCATACAGCTTAACACGTGTGTGATGAGTTTGAACGTCAAAATTTTTGGTTCGAATTTCCCTGGTTACAGTGGTCATCCACGTCATTGCATAATTTGGGTACACAAAGGAGACTACAGCACACCCACACTTCTTAATTGAGCAAGTTCAGCAATTAAACAGAGCTAGCTGATCTAAACATTACTCTAACAAATTAAAGACCGGTGCTCTTAATTAAACAAAACAAAGAGTACTACTATGGCTGGTGCTCATTGATCTTTGCCGCCTCCTCCATGTCCAGCTCATGCCTGACGGTCTCCTGGGGAAGGGGCTCCATGGCATCCATCGCACCATACTCGGCAAGCATGTCGCCATCCGTGTCCGCCATCTCTTTGGAAAAGGCCGCCACGAGCTAGTGTGGGCGGCCGCAATCTGGGCTTGGACGGGCTCCGTCGTGGCAAGGTATGCGACAGAGGAACAGACGGCTGCTCGAACGCTCTCGGTGATTGCCAACTCTTCGGCAGTGGGTTGCCAACCATTGTTGGAGAAGCTTCGTTCGATTTGTGCGGGGATCGCCACGAGCTGGGCGTGGGTGGCCTCGACATGGTCGTGGGCGGCCTCCATCAGGGCTAAGGCCGTCGCTGCGGAACGCACAACTGATGTGCCGCTCTCACCAGTTGCTATCCCCGAGCCAGATGTTGCTACCGCCACCTGAGAAGCAACAGAGGCCGTTTGGGCTGCCTTGGCCGCCCGGTCGCAGATTGTGGCCACGCTCATGTACCTTGTTAGCACGCGCATGGCGACTGCGGCCGCGCTCTAGCTGGAGTGGGCCGCCGAAGTTGCCCTCACGACACAGGTCCACGTCCCCATCTTTCATCGACGATGATTGAACAGTGAAATGATATTTGGGGAGCGAGCTAGTGTGCTTGACACGCCAGCTGTGGACTGTAGCCGATGCACCTTCTCTCGTAAGCCATAGGCGTACTATACTCCGACGGTGCTCCAAGATATTTTGTACTGCATCTCACATGGTTGGTGATAATAAACTGTGTGCGATCTACTTGATTTTTCATCGTGATTTGAATTACATAATGGGGTCACAATGGCAATGTAGGGTGTTTGAATTGCTAGAACTTTTATCTGTAGTGAACATGCAACTATAGGTGTGTTGTAAAAAAATTGGAATTATTCAGGGTTCGTTTGGACATTTTTATACATTAACTTGGTTTTCTATCCATTTCAGGTGCCCAGTTCAAAATTAAACTACATGCACATGCTCCGGTGCACCAACATGGGTTGTAAAATCATATATGTGTCCATGGGTTTATGCTTATGTCCCATGCAAGAAATGGGGATGAATTTCGAACACCACAGCACTGTGGCTCTCCGGCAAACATTGAGGTACTTGCTGTTGTAATTCTAGTAAATCCAAAACCCGTCGGAAATTCATGAACCTTGGCATGCTATCATGGAATGGCATCAACATGCTGGGGTAAAAAATATTGTCCCATTTGGGGCAGGTTATGGTATAAGCTTCTCACAAACCAGAGCTTCTCACAAGAAGCCTCATGGTTCCGTTAGGGAAATGTGTCACCTTTGTGGACAAAACGATATTCGTCGCCTCTTCTTGTTTTCAATTTTTTTCCTGGTGTCAACATAGAACAACAGGAGTGTCATGTTAAATTTTGGAATTTTTCGGGGATCGTTTGGACATTTTTATACGTTAACTGACTTTTCTAGGCATTTATGTGCATAATTCAAAATTGAACTGCATGCACATGCTCCCGTGCATAAAAATGGGTTGAAAAATCGAATGTGTGTCCTTGGTTGCAAGCTTAGGTCACATGCAAGAAATGAGAATGAAGGTCAAACACCTTGACCCTGTCGCTCGGCCGCTAACATTGAGATACATGGTTTTAAAATTCTAGTAAATCAAAAACTCGTCTAAAATTCATGAAACTTGACATGATATCATGGAACGGCATCGACATGCCGTGTTAAAAATATTGTCCCATTTGGGGCAGGTTTGGTTATAAGCTTCTCGCAAACCAGAGCTTCTCTCACAACAAGCCTCATGGTTATGGTAGGGAACGTTTCACCTTTCTGGACGAAACGATATCCGTTGCCTCTTCTTGGTTTCAATTTTTTTTCTAGTGTCAACATAGAACACCATGAGTGTTGTGTTAATTTTAGGAATTTTCCGTGGTTCGTTTGGACATTTTTATACATTAACTGAGTTTCAAATTTGAACTACAGGCACATGCTCTAGTGCATGTAAATTGGTTGAAAAATCAAATCTGTGTCCTTGGTTGCATGCTTAGGTCCCATGCAAGAAATGGGAATGAATGTCAAACACCTTGCCACTGTCGGTCGGCCACAAACATTGAGATACATGGTTTTTTAAATTCTAGTAAATCCAAAACTCGTCTGAAGTTCATGAAACTTGACATGCTATCATGGAGCGGCATCAACATGTTGTGGTAAATTTTTTGTCCCATTTGGGGTAGGTTTGGGTATAAGCTTCTCGCAAACCAGAGCTTCTCACAACAAGCCTGATGGTTTCGGTAGGGAATGTGCCTCCTTTGGGGACGAAATGATATCCATTGCCTCTTCTTGATTTCAATTTTTTTCTAGTGTCAACATAGAACAACATGAGTGGTGTGTTAATTTTAGGAATTTTTTGGGGTTCGTTTGGACATTTTTATACATTAACTGAGGTTTCTATGCATTTATGTGCATAATTCAAATTTGAACTACAGGCACATGCTCCAGTGCATGTAAATTGGTTGAAAAATCAAATCTGTGTCCTTGGTTGCATGCTTAGGTCCCATGCAAGAAATGGGAATGAATGTCAAACACCTTGCCACCATCGCTCGGCCGCAAACATTGAGATACATGGTTTTTAAATTCTAGTAAATCCAAAACTCGTCTGAAGTTCATGAAACTTGACATGCTATCATGGAGTGGCATCAACATGCTGTGGTAAATTTTTTGTCCTATTTGGGGCAGGTTTGGGTATAAGCTTCTCGCAAACCAGAGCTTCTCTGAACAAACCTGATGGTTTCGGTAGTGAACGTGCCACCTTTGGGGACGAAACGATATTCATTGCCTCTTCTTGCTTTCAATTTTTTTGTAGTTCAACATAGAACGACAGGAGTGCCGTGTCAATTTTTGGGGTTCACTTGGACATTTTTATACATTAACTGGGTTTTCTAGGCATTTTATGTGCATAATTCAAATTTGAACTACATGCACATGCTCCAGTGTAGAAAAATGGGTTGACATATCAAATGTGTATCCTTGGGTGCATGCTTAGGTCCCATGCAAGAAATGGGAATGAATTTCAAACACCAAGGCACTATTGATTGCCGGCAAAACATTGAGATACTTTGTTTTTAAATTCTAGTAAATCCAAAACTCGTCTGAAATTCATGAAACTTGGCATGCTATCATGGAATGGCACCCGACATGCTGTGGTATTTTTCGTGTCCATTTTGAGAGAAGGCACACTCGAATAACAACCAACAAAGGCATTTTGAAACAAATAGCTTCCACTTTAATATCTCAAACATTTTATAATTTAAATCATGTGCATTCTGTTAACATTCACATGACGCCACATGTCTCTCTTTTAATGGCTATAGGAGGTGCCGTGCGGGCAGCTGCTTGACTGAACGGGAGGCGTGCGAACGCAGTTCGGTGCACAGGATGACCGAGAGGCTTGCAAGCTGTCCTCCAATGCGCAGGCTCACCGGGAAGCGTCCAAGCTGTACGCTACGCAGGCTCACTGGGAAGCGAGCCCTTTGACTTCCATGGCCGCCCGCCTTGCTCGCATCCTCTCCATTAATGGCGCCCGAGCCGCTGTTTAATACTGGTGGCCTTACTGTTCGCCTCCCATTCCCCTCCCACCCGCAGATCTCCACCAACGCCATGGCACAGAAGGATCATCTGCCACTAGTCTTCAAGTTTAGTGAAGTCGACTCCAAGCCGGAGGAGACAGAAAATAAGTAGGAATGGGGCCTCATGGACATGGCCTTGAACAATCTGGCCGCGGCGGTTGCTGCCCCCGCTCCTATCCCAGCTCCCATCCCCGCGCCCGTGCCAGCGACCATCCCCGTAGCATTGACGGGCTGGTCGCCAAGCACTATCGTAGAGCTGGAAATCACGGGCATCAGCAAGGTCTCTGCGGACCCGCGCGAGCTCGTGTACATGTCAGCACCAGCGCCCGTGCCCGTGTGCACCCCTGCACCCACCGCGGCGCGGGTCCCCGCACGTTTGCCTGCACCCGCCGTGCCCGTGCCTGTGCGCGCGCCCCCCTCAGCGGCATGGGACGCTGCCGTCGACCGCTACCTCGCAGTGCCACCAGTTGCCGTCCTCCCACGCCCCGCCTGTCGATCGCGCGACGACATGATGTTTGATTTCCAAGTGAAGAACATTTTGTGCAGCCTTGAAGACTTCAGCAACGGCGTCCCAGAGGACGACAACAACAATGCCAGCGCGGCACGCCACCTCCGCCGCCGCCAAAAATAGTTTTTTTGGGTTTAATACCGTATCTCGATCATATGAATATAAATTCGCAGTGTGACTGAATGAAAGATATGGTTTGAATGAACTTGCGTTTTTCTCTCTTAATGTACAGGCTTATCAAACGATTTTCTTTAAAAAAACATCAATGGTTTTTAAATATAAAACACTCATCGCAAACGTTTTAGTTAGAACACCTTTATGCAAACCGACAGCTTCCCCAGGAAGCCAAGGGAAAATGTGATGAGCAAGATTTGTGCAGCTCTTGATCGCAAACGTTTTTGATAGAACACCCGTATGCAAAGTGAGAGCTATGGTCTTCCCCAGTAAGTCAAGGAAAAAGTCGCAGCGCAGGATTTGTGCATCTCTTCAACGCAAACAGTTCAGATTGAATACGGTATGCAATGCCATACTTCGGCGCTAAGCCAGGAGAAAATGTGCCGAGCAGGATTTGTACATCCCTTCAACACAAACGATTGTTTTGGATGACCCGTGTGCAACCACGTACAGACAATTTGGTAACATTTGAATCTGTCATATTGGGTATATTGCGATTTGTCACACTACAAAGATTGACATTTGTTGATCTAGTAACATTGCCGTTTGTCAACCTTGTAACACTGTGATTTGTCAAAATATGCAGCTAAAATTCACTAGCACTATCTAATTTTTACAACTGAAATTCAGTAATTAAGCATAGATTTCATTCATAGATTAAGTATACAAATAGTTCAACTCGACAGCCGAACTGACCAAACTTTTCCCTAATTGTTGCCAACCACGTACTGAAATAGCTAGTTCAACTATATATACTAGCTAATTTTAAGTACGTTGTACAGTTTCACCACATCTATAGTCAGATGAACTGAACAAAATAGCCCCTAAATACTACTACTACGGAGGGGCTCTGTACTACTTCTGTCAGCCTCTCCTCTGCCAAGCGCGCTCAGTAAGAGGCAGAGGAGGAGGAGCCTACCGACGAGCTGGACAACTGCAATACAGTGCCTGCCGCTGTTGCACTTTCATCGACGCTCACCTCGAATGCCCTCTGCCGCTCCAGACGACCCTTCTCAAAGCGGTGGTTCTCCTCGTAGATCTCCTGATTCCTCGCCTCTACGGTGGCGTGTGCTGCGGCCACGGCAGCGGTAAGGCTCTTTGCCTGCTCGACGAGGCGCTCCTCCTCCTCCCGTAGGAACTCGATGTAGCGCGCAAGGTCGCTGATGCACGTGCGGGCCTCCACCTCCGCATCCCGCCTTCGGGCGGCGGTGGCGGAGTGGGTGATGACCCCGGCGGTCGATAGTGGGCTAGCGGCCACGACCACCACCTCCCGCCTTCGGGCCGCGGCGGCGGAGCGGGTGATGGCCATGGTGGCCGGCAGTGGGGTGGCGGCCATGACGGCCACCTCCCGCCTTCGGGCCACGGCGGCGGAGCGGGCGATGGCCCATGGCGGAGGAGCGGGCGATGGCCCTGGCTTTCGACGGTGGTGTGGCAGCCACGACGGCAGACGGTGGGGTGGCGGCAACAGCTGTCGATGGGCAGCGGCGGCGGAGCGTGTGGTGGGTGTTCCGCGCACACCCAACAGGGACGCCACGCGCACTACACTACGCTAGGGACTGCGCCGCCACCGCGATGTAGCCTCCCAGCTGGAGCTGTCCTCTGATGACGGTGGAGTGGCTGAGCGACGATGATGGACCGGTGCCATTGGCGATTGTGGGAGAAGCAGGCGTGATAAGCTACAGGGAGGGAGGGGAAAATGCGACGCAGGACTCGTCGGCCGTGAGGGTTTATATAGTAGGCCAGTAAGCATTGGGATTTTGGGGGATTTCACCGAGTCGGGCGGGAAGCTTGCGCAGAAACCTGTGCGGTTGCGCGGGAACGGGCTTACCACCGTTTGGCCAAAAGAACGCCCCCACGCGCTGCTCAAGCTTGCGCTCTAAGCTGTCTGCGGCAGCGGGGTGACAAGACGTGCGAGAGGAGGATGAAAGGACACGTACACAAATGGTTAATAAAATAAAAACATTTATAAGTCATCTATGTATTTTTGTGCCAAATTTTGACTAGAGATTTAACTAATAAAATACGAATGCATGTCGCCAGAGATTATATCGTTGGATTTGTATTTGAACATAGTTTCCAATTATATAATTTTTGTAACATGCATTAACATTTTGTTGATTATATTTAAGGTCAAAATATGGCACATAATATAAAGGGGTCTAATAGACCAAGACGGCGGTAGTAGCACACAGCCGCTCTCTACGCAGTGACGCAACTGTCGGACGGCTTGTAGATGACCATTTCCTGCGTGTTCAACTGCTCTATGCGTGTGGTTACTTGCGGTTGAGGCGGCCGCGGTGCGCTCTACTCGCGTCCCGCCGCACACACTCTGCTCTCTCGTCCCTCTGGGCGCTCTGCCCTCGTCCCTCCACGTGCGCTGCCAGTGTTTGGGGCCGGCGCACGATCACGCATGTTTGTGTGCATGCGGTTGCGCCGGGCGCGGCGCCATGATGCAGTTACCCACTTCAAAACCTACCATGTGGACGCGCCGAGAATTCATGCCGCCCGGCCCCCATTTATTCCTGTGGCCATTTACCTTCATCTCTCGTGCCACACGACACAATAAGCACACCCACGACGACACATATAGAGAGGACATCCAGCGGTTCCAATGGCGCTCCCCGTGGCTCCAATGGCGCTCCCAGCGGCCGACAACGACAACGGCGGGCAGTTCACCACACATCATGTAGTGGACACCCACGTGAGGGGGAAGGCCTTCTTGGTGGTGTACACGAACGAGCCGGTCTCAGTGGAGAGCTACATCCAAACTATGGAGCAGTTGCTTGTCGAGGACAAGTACCAAGTGGTCGGCTTCGACCTCGAGTACACCATCGGTCGTGCTGGGCACGATCAGAAGGTTGTCGTTGCCTAGTTGTGCGTGCGACATGACGTCCTCGTCTACCACTACCACCTGGCCACAAGGCCTTGCAAGCATTTCTCCAGGTTTATCAACAGCTCCGACTACAGTGGACACCACCAACGATCTAAAAGCGCTCAAGGTTTCGGGCTTGCAATGCCAGAATCTTGTCAACATCCAGGACCACTACAAGGTCTGGGGCAGCGACAACAACAAACAGAACTCCCTGGTTGACCTCGCCTCGGCCATCATCGACCCCTACTACATGAAGATGAAGGATGAGAGCAAGAAGGACAAGAACGCCTGGCACAGTGTCTGGCATGAGAGACTGGATGAACAACACATCAAGTACGCGGCCAAGGACGCGTACACAAGCTACGAGATGTACATGCGGATCGTTGACATGAGGGAGTGTCTTCTTCCTGCCCCAGACGAGGGATCGAGCCACAGAGCAGTGGCGGGAGCGTCACAAGAAGTAGATGACTAGATGATCGTTTCTCCTAGTTTAGAATGCATACAATTGTTTATTGCGGTGTGTGCGAATGATCTGTATAGTCACTTATGTAATTGGATGTTTATTTCAGTTATATATATATATATATGTTATTCTTCTGTAGACAGAGAAAATCACACGGCTTATTAGCAGAAATCGTCTGTGTTATTATTGGTCTTCGCACACATTTCTAATTAAGGACCTGTTTGCTGCGTATCACACACATGTTGTTCAGATGAACCGTTTGTATTGTGTTGCCTAATCACACACAGTTCATCCTAGTGAACTGTATGCCGTATATCACACACACCCTCATCTGGCTGCCCGTTTCTATTATTCTGCCTCATCGCAAACAGTTCTGTCGGATTAACCGTTTGCCACGCATCGCACACGCAACTCCAATATGAACCGTGTTTGATGTCACCACCATCACAAACGTTTTGCATCTTTTTTGACGGTTTTATTACAACATCGTTTGTGATTGATGCATCGCACAAGGGTCTCTGATTGGACTGTCGCGTTGGGACCATCCTGTAGTAGTTTTGATTACTATATCATTTATTTGGTGGAAGATTATATGTTCAGATCCATTGTGCTATTTAATACCCCTCTAATCTTGAGCATGAATATCATTTGTGAGTAGTTACTTTTTTTCTTGAGGCCACGGGAGAAATCACGTTGCAAGTAGTCATGTGAATTTGATATGTGTTTGATATTTTGATGATATGTATGTTGTGAGTAGTTACTTTTCATTTTTTTTGCACGAAAATTTCATTTTCCATTTATCGAGTGCCCAAAATGAGTTTTTTTTATGAAGAACCTACCAAATATTTGTTGCCAATCTGGACCACATCAATTTTCTAAAATATTAGGCCATATTTAGTGTACAATTGACCAAATGGTTGGGTGCTAAAAGCTTTTGATCCACCTCACAAGAAAAAGAAAAATTTCCACCGATTCAGTAGGAAGCGGGTCAAATTTGAACTACAACTGCGTCATAGTTTGCTCTTTATTATTTCCAAAAAACATTTCTTGGTACAGACGTATCTATTTAATCATAGATACTCCGTAAGTTTTGTAAGATTTAACCCCTAGCTACGTACGGTCATGCCCGCCATTTTGACCTCATTTTGAAACGGCAATAAGAAATAAAAAAATTGAAAACCTTCACATTGTGTTATCATATGTGACCTAGTTTCCAGGAGAAATAACAAACTTGGACTATGGCAATTGTCTTGAATAACTGTTCTCAGAAACAAGCTACCATGTATGAAGATCCATGGCTTTCAAGGAAAATGGCCACTGTTATGGCAACATTCAGGGCATAGTTTTGTTCAAATGATATCATATTTTGGACAAGGGTGCATCTTCTAATGGCAAACAATATTGCCGAAGCGGGTCAAATTTGAACTATAGCTGCCTCATAGTTTGCTCTTTATTTTTTCCAAAAATTATTTCTAGGTACATAAGTATCTATTTAATCAGAGATACTTCGAAAGTTTTGCAAGATTCAAACTGTAGCTACGAACGGTCTTGCCCGCCATTTTGACCACATTTTTAAACATGCATAGGAAATAAAAAAATGAAAACCTTCGCATTGTGTTATCATATGTGACCTAGTTTCCACGTAAAATAACAAACTTGGACTATGACAAATGTCTTGAAAAAGTGTTCTCAGAAACGAGCTATCTTGTATGAAGATCCATGGCTTTCAAGGCAAATGGCCACTGTTATGGCAACATTCATGGCATAGTTTGTTCAAATGATGTCATATTTTGCACAAGGGTTTATCTTATAATGGCAAACAATGTTGCCGAAGGGTGTTTTCATTTTGTTTACACGAAATGTTCATTTTCCATTTATCAAGTGCCCAAAATGAGTTTTTTGTGAAGAACCTACCAAATATTTGTTGCCAATTTGGACCATGTCAATTTTCTAAAATATTAGGCCATATTTAGTGTTCAATTAACCAAATGGTTGGGTACCAAAAGCTTTTGATCCACCTCTCGTGAAAAAGACAAATTTCCACCAATTTAGTGGGAAGCGGGTCAAATTTGAACTACAGCTGCCTCATAGTTTGCTCTGTATTTTTTCCAAAAATCATTTCTAGGTACATAAGTATCTATTTAATTAGAGATACTCCCAAAGTTTTTCAAGATTCAATCCCTAGCTACGTACAGTCATGCCCGCCGTTTTGACTGCATTTTGAAACGGGCTTAAGAAATTTAAAAAATCAAAAAATTTGAAAACCTTCGCATTGTGTTATCATATGTGACCTAGTTTCCATGTAAAATAACAAACTTGGACTACAACAAATGTCTTGAAAAAGTGTTCTTAGAAATGAGCTATCATCTATGAAGATCCATGGCTTTCAAGACAAATGGCCACTGTTATGGCAACATTCATGGCATAGTTTTGTTCAAATGATATCATATTTTGCACAAGGGTGCATCTTCTAGTGGCAAACAATTTTGCCAAAGGGATTTTTTGTTTTGTGTGTAGGAAAAATTCATTTCCATTTTTCGAGTGCCCCAAATGAGTTTTTTTGTGAAGGACTTACCAAATATTTGTTGCAAAATTGGACCACGTCAATTTTCTAAAATATTAGAACTTATTTAATGTGTAATTGACCAAATGGTTGGGTGTCAAAAGCTTTCGATCCACCTGTTGTGAAAAAGACAAATTCTCGCCGATTTAGGAGGAAGGGGTCAAATTTGTACTACAACTGCCTCATAGTTTGCACTTTATTTTTCCAAAAATCATTTCTAGGTACATAAGTATGTATTTAATCAGAGATATTCTGAAATTTTCGCAAGATTCAATCCCTAGCTACGAAGGTCATGCCCACCGTTTTGACCGAATTTTGAAAGGGGCATAGGAAACTACAAAAAATGAAAATCTTCGCATTGTGTCATCATATGTGACCTAGTTTCTAGGAAAAATAACAAACTTGGACTATGACAAATGTCTTGAACAAGTGTTCTAAAAAACGAGCAATTATGTATGAAGATCCATGGCTTTCATGGCAAATGGCCACTGTTACGACAACATTCATGCCATAGTTTTTTCAAATGATATCATATTTTGCACAAGGGTGCATCTTCTAATGGAAAACAATGTTGTCGAAGGGAGTTTTCATTTTTTTGCATGAAAATTTCATTTTCCATTTATTGAGTTTCCAAATGAGTTTTTTTGTGAAGAACGTACCAAATATTTGTTGCCAATTTGGACCACATCAATTTTCTAATATATTAGGCCATATTTAGTGTACAATTGACCAAATGGTTGGGTGCTAAAAGCTTTTGATCCACCTCTCATGAAAAAGACAAATTTCAACCGATTCAGTAGGAAGCGTGTCAAATTTGAACTACAGCTGCCTCATAGTTTGCTCTTTATTTTTTCTAAAAATCATTTATAGGTACATAAGTATCTAATTAATCAGATATACTCTGAAAGTTTTGCAAGATTCAATCCCTAGCTACGTACGGTCATGCCCGCCGTTTTTACCGCATTTTGAAATGGGCATAAGAAATTCAAAAAAATCAAAAAATGAAAACCTTCACATTGTGTTATCATATGTGACCTAGTTTCCAGGAAAAATAACAAACTTGGACTACGACAAATGTCTTAAAAAAGTGTTCTCAGAAACGAGCTATCATGTATGGAGATCCATGGCTTTCAAGGCCAATGGCCACAATTGTGGCAATATTCATGGCATAGTTTTGTTCAAATGATATCATATTTTTCACAAGGGTGCATCTTCTAATGGCAAACAATGTTGCCGAAGGGAGTTTTTATTTTGTTTGCATGAAAAATTCATTTCCATTTTTCAAGTGCCCAAAATGAGTTTTTTGTGAAGGACCTACCAATTATTTGTGGCAAAACTGGACCATATAAATTTTCTAAAATAATAGACCTTATTTGATGTCCAATTGACCAAATGGTTGGGTGTCAAAAGCTTTCGATCCACCTCTTGTGGAAACACAAATTTCCGCTGATTTAGGAAGAAGCGAGTTAAATTTGAACTACAACTACCTCATAGTTTGCTCTTTATTTTTTCCAAAAATCATTTCTAGGTACATAAGTATCTAATTCATCAGACATACTCTGAAAGTTTTGCAAGATTCAACCCCTAGCTACGTATGGTCATGCCCACCGTTTTGACCGCATTTTGAAATGGGCGTAGGAAGTTCAGAAAAATAAAATAATTTGAAAACCTTTGCATTGCATCATTATATGTGACCTAGTTTCCAGGAAAAATAATTAACTTGGACTATGGTAAATTATTAAAAAGTGTTATCAGAAATGAGCTATCATGTATGAAGATCCATGGCTTTCAAGGCAAATGGCCAATGTTATGGCAACATTAATGGCATAGTTTTGTTTGAATGATATCATATTTTGCATATGTTTGCATCTTGGAATTCAAAACAATGTTGCCGAAGGTATTTTTCATTTTCTATGCATGAAAAATTCATTTTCCATTTTTCGAGTGCCGAAGATGAGTTTTTTGTGTGAAGGACCTACCAAATATTTGTTACAAAATTGGGCCAGTCCATTTTTCAAAAATATTATACCATATTTAATGTACAATTGACCAGATGGTTGGGTGTCAAAAGCTTTTGATCCACCTCTCGTGAAAAACACAAATTTCCGCCGATTCAGTAGGAAGCGGGTCAAATTTGAACTACAGTTGCCTCATAGTTTGCTCTTTATTTTTCATAAAAATCATTTCTAGGTATATAAGTATCTATTTCATTAGAGGGACTTGAAAGTTTTGCAAGATTCAACCCTATGAACGGTCATGCCTGCCATTTTGACCGCATTTTGAAACGGGCATAGGATATTAAAAAAAAATCAAAAATCTTCGCATTGTGTCATTATATGTGACCTAGTTTCGAGGAAAAATAACATGCTTGGAAATAATTAACATTTTTAAAATCAATGATTTTTTTTTTGAAATTCACTATCATTTTTTGTGAACATTTCAATAAAAAATCATTAACATTTTTTGAATTTGCAATTTTTTCAAATTCATGAACATTATTGCAATACGTGGACATTTTTTAAAAACATGAACATTTTTTTAATCCATGAACATTTTATTACTTCAGGAACATTTGTCCAAAAAACACATTTTTTTAAATTTGGACTTTTTGAAACCCTCAATTATTTCAAAGAAAAAAGTAAAAACAGAAAAATAAAATAAAAAGCATGCATTCCCACCTAAAGCAGCTTCTAATAGGCTATGGGCCGTTGGCCCACTCATCGGAACGCAATGGTATTAACGAAAAAAAGAAGGATAGGCCTCGCATGACTTTGTCCCAAGCACAGGAAACAAATATATCCTATAAGAGGTGTGCCTGCGTTATACTGTCACATAGGACTTGATGGCGTGGTGTTGTGGGGCATTGTGGAGCTAGGTGAGGTTGTGTGTTCGAATCCTCCTCACGTGGCATTTTTTTTTCTTTTTTGGTTTTCTAGTTTCATTGTAGCCATGGGGGTCCGTATGTCAGTTTAGTGTGTCCAACTATTTGGTGGTGGGACCCGTGTGTTATGGTAGGTCCTACCCGTCAGTGGTTGATTCAAATCTAGTGTTATCCAGACACGTAAAGCGGAAATTGACACATGTACATGACACAGAAGCAATCGTTGACACATAAACATGACACATAGGTAAAACGGATGAGGTGGCACCCAGTCATAGCAACGCACCACAATTTATGAGGCCATGACCATCTAGATTGGTCGTAATCAGCTAGAAAGAAGCCCGTCGACCACTGCACTCTGCTTTGCGACCATTTTGTGTAGCGTAATTGCGACCTTTTTGGCTAAAATGGTCGTTATGATTTAGGGTTTGGAGCCTTCCAATCGGCTTACAACCAATTGGTTCGAAATGGTCGTAGATTTATGACTATTTCTTTTAGGGTCACTGAGAGAAGGTCACAACTTAGCATGTTTCTTCTAGTGTGAGCAGCAGGCTCCGGTAGGAACCCAAGTCTTTACCGTTGAAGCTGGCGCTCCCGCAACAGAAGATATGCCTTTAGTCCTTGTCGTTGAGCCACAAGCTCCGGCATGGGTACAACAGATTGTCCAGTTCCTTCAAACAGGAGAACTTCCCGAAGATCAAGAAGAAGCTGAAAGAGTAGCCCGTCAATCTAGTATGTACCAGTTCGTGGGCAATGATCTGTACACAAAGAGACCAAATGGGGTGAAATTGAAGTGTATTTATCTAGAAGATGGAAGCTGTTGGCAGAGATACATGGAGGCATATGTGGTTCCCACATAGGATCAAGGGCCCTTGTCGGCAAAGCGTTTTGGCAAGGCTTCTATTGGCTCACTGCTCTCAAGGATGCAACTAAGCTAGTAACCAAGTGTGAAGCATGCCAGTTTCATTCAAAGCAACCGCATCAGCCAGCTCAAGCTCTTTAGACGACCCCTCTCTCCTGGCCCTTCTCGATCTAGGGGCTCAACATACTGGGCCCCTTCCCCCATGCTGTCGGGGGATTTGAGTACCTGTACATTGCGATCGACAAGTTCACAAAGTGACCAGAAGTAGAAATAGTGAGGAAGGTGATAGCACAGTCAACCATCAAGTTTTTCAAAGGACTTGTTTGCCGTTTTGGAGTGCCCAACAGGGTCATCACTGACAACGGCACATAGTTCACGAGCCGCCCCTTCATGCAGTACCTCAAAGACCTTGACAGCAAGATTTGCTTTGCATCAGTTTGTCATCCAAGGAGCATTGGCCAGGCGGAAAAAGCAAATGCTAAAGTGTTGTGCGGTCTCAAGACGAGAACTTCTGACAACTGCACAAGTATGGAAGATGCTGGATTGATGAGTTGCCAGCAGTTCTTTGGTCACCCAGGACGACACCAAATCGAGATACTAGCCAAGCACTCTTCTCCCTTGTCTATGGTGCAGAAGCAGTGCTCCCCACGGAACTCATGTACGGTTGCTCGCTTATGATGAGCTTTAAGAAGAGCATATGCATCAAGATGATGCCATGCTCCTTAAGGAAGATCGTCTTTAGGCTGCTGTACGTCCTGCACATTATGAGCAAGCTTTGCGCCGCTACCATAGCCGCAAAGTTCATGCCTGGAGTCTTGAGGAAAGCAACCTTGTTCTTCGATGGATCTAGTCCGCCAAAAATTCAAACAAGTTGACGCCAAAGTGGGAAGGCCCTTATTGGGTAGTATGAGTCACTAGGCCTGGCGCAGTCCGCCTGGAGACCGAAGATGGCACTCCTATGCACAACTCATGGAATATTGAACATCTTCGCAAGTTCTATCCATAAGGCGTGGGTTGCCGGGCTACCACATTTTGTACGAGTCTGTTGCCCTGGCATGTAATCCTTTGTACAAAGCCAGACATAGATTCTATGCATAGTGAAATAAAGCTAAGTGTTTCACTACTCTTGTCAATTCACATGTTTAATTGTGCTTGCTTGTATGAGATGTTGTGCTACATTTTCCTTTTGTGAATGTTAATGAACCGTCAAGGTTCCATACATCTACTTTCTCTTCTTTCTTTTTCTCAAAAGGACAGAAGGTTGCCTTGCGTGCATGTTTGCCAGGGGGAGTGATGGTATGTATACCGACAAGTGACGTTCAAGTTAATATTCCATGACAAGAAGTAAAACAAAGAAAAGTTAAGTTGAAAAACTTTCAAACAAATTCTTTGTTGTAGAGCTACTCACCCTTGAAAGTTTTTTGCTTTTCTACGGAAAACCTGCACGTGAATGAACCCTATCGTGTTTAGCTGCGCTCTTATTTTGTTTCAAGTCCGCTCATATTTTGTTTCAAGTCCGCTCAACAACTTAAGTAGCTGCACTGAAATTGTCAGGATACCTTGCCGGCAGCAGCATTGCTGGCAGGCTGCTAAGGACCCGTTCCTCAAGCGCTCGCAGCAAGTGTGCGCACCGGCAAGTTCCAAAACAGCGTAGTGTATAAGATATGCAAAAGCAGAACTGAACAAGGGGAAACAACATACATTTCATCCAAACACAGAAAGTTTATATTACATCGATAACTTGCCGCAGTTCTAATTTAAGATAAATGTTGTATTTTACATGGACTGCTTGAAACAAGATGAGGCACGGCAACTAGTCCCTATGCTGGCCCTCAACCCTCTTCACCTCGCTCACCTTGTCAATGATCGTCTTGACGACCTCTTTAATCGCCTTGGTGTCGGCATCTTTCAGCAAGGTTGTGAGGATGTTGGTGAAGTTGACGCCTGGGTTCCGATAGCCAACCTTGGCGAGTACCTTGAAGAAGATAACTTGGCAGAGTTTGAAGGCTTCTGCGGCAAGGGAAGCGGCTCAATTGGCTTGGTTCTGTTTAAGGGTGTAGACAACACTCTCGAAGAACATAGCCAGCCTGGCGCTGGTGCTCACCCTGTCATTGGCGGATAAGCTGAAGTTCTGTAAACCCATGCCGGCCAGTTGTGCAGTCAGCTTCTGAGCTGCACCGACAAGCTGCTTGGTCTAGATCCTCACACCCTTTTTGAAATCATTGTAAGTGCTGGCGGCGCTGGTGAGCAAGTACTTCTCATCTTGAAGGGCCTTGATCAGGGCTTTCTCCCGGTACCTACTCTCTTCAAGGTTCTTCTCGTGCGTCTACACCTTCAACTTCAGATTGGCAATGGATTCATTGGCTGCGGCAAGAGCTTTATTCTTGGCAGAAATGGTAGTTTGCATCACCGCCAGGTCGTAAAGCACCTTTTCCCTTTCGGCCTTGAATGTTGAGATTTGTTTGCTGAGGTCCCCAAGATCTGTCTCCCGCTTCTTCACAGAACTCACCAACTCATTCTTGGCAGCCTCTGCAGCTTCGGCAGCATTGACAGCCTCCTTGAGCTTGTCGACATGTTCTGTAGCCTGAGCTTCAAGTACTTATTTATGCTTCTGCTCCAGCTCCAGAGTGCGGTGCGCGACAAGCTTCTCAATTTCTCATCCTTGCTGCTGAGCTTGGCGGCTAGCACCACCTCGCGCGCGACAAGGTTCTCTTCATGGGCGTCAAGGCCAACCTTGCGCATGTTCAACGCAGCATCCTCTGCCGCCGTCCTTTCCTTGGCCTCCTCATGTGCCTTCTTAGTATCATACTTCTCCAGCATGAACTTTTCCGAGTCCTTGGTCAGCTGGTCCCTGTAGTCGGTCACCTCTTGGACAGCTTCGGCATACCAGATTTGCGTATTCTCAACATGCTTTTGAAAATCCACTTCTGCTACTCCCATGACTGCTGCCCTGGAGTCCATGCTTTCTGTTCAGCTGCGGAAAAGTGCCTGGAGTTGTCGGAAGTAACTGCTAATGGCCTTGAAGAGTTGTTCTTCTTTGTATCCACTACTGCTGGCACATGGCTCGTCAACGATTTTGAACCCCGCAGTAGCAATGATATCTTCGACAAGATCCTCTCCTTTAGTTGGTGCCCCAGCACTTGCCATTCCTGGAAGGTTGACGAGCAAGTTGTCGCCAACCTTGAGGTATCTACTTGGCGGGGGCTCTTCAGTTGTTGAAGCTGGATCCTCGACAACAGCCTTGTTGGCAATTGATGCCCTCATGGCTGGGTTAGCGCCAAGAGCTCCTGCGACAGGAATGCTGCTAGTGCTCCTTGTGGACTCGTTGCCAGCCTCCTTAGCCGTCTTCTTGGCGGCCTCTTCACGCGTGGCTTTGGCGGCCTCGTCGGCAGTAATTCTGTCGGCCTCCGCGACAGCGTCCTTGGCGATCCCCGCAAGTTCAAATTCAACGTTCAAGTCATCGGTTGGGGGTGGATCTGAAGATGGAAGAGAAATACAAATCAGATTCAAGAGCAAGTTCAAGAAAAACTAGAGCTCAAAAGCAAGTGGATTATTTGTGTGGGACTATTGAGGAGTAACTGCTTCTCCTCCTGCAATGTCAGTTGCCGTCGCGTGGCTGCCAGAACTCATACTTGCCGGCTCGTCTACACGGATGGGCTCATCAGTGGAGGCCCTTGCCGGAGAGCCATCTCCGCGCGGTGTAGTTGACGAGGGCGACACATCAAGATTTGCTTCTGGCTGGTCCTCTTGGCGTAGCTCCTCTCCTACAAGCTCATTGATGTCAACAGTGAAGATCTCCACACCAACACTCACCAGCGGGAAATGAGTGAAGAACTCATGCTGGGGTTGTGCTCGGGGTTGCATCGTGGGATGGGCCCCGAGCTGATGACGATGGTCTCTAGATCAGTCGCAGTGTTTGCCGGTGGCTCAGTAGCCATCGAGGTATTCGCCCTCTTCGCCTGGCTCTGCACTAGCATTTCTGCATCTCTGTAGGAAACGAAACAAGACAAAAGGAAGCGATTTAGGTCAACAAATCAAGAAAGTCAAATATTAAAGGATACGGCAAGAACTCTTACTCCTCTTCTGCTTGACGCTCGCTGAAGGCAGAAATATCAAAATCGATATCTGCTTCAGTGTTGGTGCCGGGAGGTGTGGTAGGAGCCCTCTCATGCTTGGCCACGGCAGCAGTAACTCGAGATGACCCTACCGCCTCAGTGACCGGAGCAGCTGTACTTGACGAGCCTGCCGTCCCAGTTGTTGACGCGGTGTTTGTCTTGTGCGCCTCATGAGTTGCCGGCGAACGCCTAGTCGTTGTGTGGTCTTGCGGGTTGCCTTCTTGCCGACGGCTCCACTGCTGGAAGATTGGCACATGGGGTCACCGGATGCAGTCTTCCAGAGGACGCATGGTTTTCTTGCTAAAGCAGGGTGCTCCTCATGTTGCTGCTCCTCAGAAGCGCCTTCATTAGTAGAGTCCTCAGCAACCTCGTCATCTGCTCGCCGGCAACCTCACCTTCCTCCGCAAGATTTCTCTGTGATGCCTCTCCCTGTTCGCTAGCATCGGGTGTCAAGTGACCAAAATTACCAGCTTCTGTAGCCAGTTGTGCCTCTTATGCTCTGCTAGCTATGTAGGTAATCTCTTCATCGGTGGTTGCACAGATGAGCCATGTTTCTTCCCTGATGGCCTTCTCCGTCAGATTGTCGAAGAATTCTTGCGAGCGCTCTGCTGAAGGCTCATCCCAATTTCTGACAACTCCATGAGCGTTGCACTCCGGCATCATGGCGATGATGGAACCCAGGGCAGAGTTATTACACAAGGGGATAATCTTTGCCGGCAAATGGTACTTGCCGTCTGGCCTAAACAGAGCATTGCATAAAGCAGTATGCTGCAAGACTGTCAAATTGTTGTTTAATCCTTGGTGCAACCTCATGATATCGGCATCATTTTTGAACTCCCACGCTGGCCTTCCTTTGTTCAGCAGAGGGGATATTCGGTGGTGGAGGAAGTCAGCACCCACCATCTCAATGGTGAGCTCGGTAGTTTTGAGGCGATGGATCCTCGTGACAGCAATTGTGAGCTTCTTGTCATCAGGGGCAAAGTCGCTCCAATCTTTGCGGCGGGTCACCATTTCTTGCTAGAGCGAGCAGAATGGCTAGGGCTCATTCTCCTTGATCCAACACCACTCAACTTGCCATTCTTCCCACTTTTTAAGAAGATTTCCTTCTGGGTGCATTTCCTTGTTCCACATCCTAGCAATCCAGGTGATTGAACCAAAAAGGGCATCTCCCGTCCCGACGCGGGGAATGAAATAGTGGCTGAAGAGGGTAGTGTTGGGGGTGACTCTGGTGAAATTTTCACAGAGATGAGCAAAGACTGACATGTAAGTTATAGCACTTGGCGTAAAATCAGGAAGACGGAAGCCAAATGTGTACATGATGTCATTAAAGAAACCGGATAAAGGAGGACAGAGTCCGTAGTAAAAATACGCAACAAAGAAAGGAAATTTGTCTGCGCTGGCCTTAACGGACCCAGGGAGCACGTGAGGAGCGGGGTGAGCTGCTGTTTTCCTCCCCCACATGTATGCATACCGGTCCATGAAGTCACGCTTGTTAAGCACTGGCGGGAAGATGGCATGTTTCTTTCGCGCCTCCGCCAAGGCTTCCACGTCCGCGCTGATGGCCTTCATCGCCTTGTCCTTGCTCGCCTTCGGTGCCATGGCGGCTATGGAGCAGGGGGCTGAAGCCGAGTGGGGGTGTATGGGTGGAGGATGGATGCGGTGTGCTCTGTTTTGGGCGCAAGGAGGAAGATGATGGCTACTAGGTTGGGAAGGAGAGGAGGTAAATGAGCAGCGCCCGACACAGATTTTTTTTTATGGGGAAGGCGCAAGCTAGCTCTTTACTATCCGATGTGGATGCGCTTTTGCAGGCGCATTACATCTACAGCTGTTTCATCCACCCCTCCCACGTCCTACATTTAATGCGCATCATGGAGGGCGTGGTTAAAGAGAAGATTATGAAAGATTATGATAGTTATCTTCTGCCATGCGTGCATGTGCACTGTTTGGGCCTAGCCAAACGACGCCTTGCATGCATGTATGGCCCAGGCCCTGGGGCTCCTGTCGGTGTAGTAAGATTTGGGTCCTTCATACCCTAGACTTACGCACAGGTAGTGGTAGCCTTCCCAACGGCAAGGCTTGCCGAGGGCAACTGAAGACAAGGTCAAAACTAGTTGACAAGATACAAAGAAGACTTCCAGTCAGGTGATCGAAAAGTACTACAAGAGAGTACATTAGATCAAGGTTGAGGTTGCCGCCAAGCAAGTGAAGACCCGGCAAGTTCCGAGCTTGGCAAGAATCCCACTACCTTGCCACCGCTCCACCTCATTGACCAGGTTGTCACTTATCGTATAGGTGTTGAGCGGGCAGGTAGTTAGGTGAGTCCTGTCTGGGCACGTGTCAGGTCACCGCTGAAGACACAACTTTAGTGAAACCCATCCCAGGATCATGTCAAGATGATAATAGGTAGATGGACGAATGACACAGAAGGAGAGGCAACTCTTGCTGGGAAGCTCCATCAACATGACACCTCACGGCTTAATTAATGCGTTTGTCCTAACCCGTCAGAGTTAGGTATGTGACACTATAGCCACTATACACTGCTACTTCTTGAGCTTGCGTTGGTTTTTCCCGTGAAGAGGAAAGGGCAATGTATCAAAGTAGAGATAAGTATTTCTCTCAGTTGAGAACCAAGGTATCAATCCAGTAGGAGGAACACACAAGTTTCCGATAATTGCACCTACACCAACAAACAAATACTTGCACCCAACACGATGAAGGGGTTGTCAATCCCTTCATGGTTACTTGCAAGGATGAGATCTGATAGTGATAGATATAAAAGAGAAGTAAAAGTGCTAAATAAAATAAAAGTTAATAAAATGCAGCAAGGTATTTTTGTGTTTTTGATTTTAAAGATCTGAAAATAATATGATAATAGATAGACCCAAGGGCCATAGTTTTCACTAGAGGCTTCTCTCTTGAAAGAAAGCATATGATGGGTAAGTAAATTACTGTTGAGCAATTGATAGAAAAGCGCATAGTTATGACGATATCTAAGGGAATGATCATGTATATAGGCATCACGTCCGTGACAAGTAGACCGACTCCTGCCTGCATCTACTACTATAACTCCACACATCGACCGCTATCCAACATGCATCTAGTGTATTAACTTAACAAGAACGGAGTAACGCCTTAAGCAAGATGACATGATATAGAGGGATAGATCCAATCAATATGAACAAAGCCAAACTTTTTATCCTTAATGGCAACAATACAAATACATGTGATGTCCCTTTCTCTCACTAGGATTGAGCACCGCAAGATTGAACCCATTACAAAGCACCTCTCCCATTCCAAGAAAAATCAATCTAGTTGGCCAAACCAAATCAATAGATCGGAGAGAAATACAAAGCTATAAATCATGCATAAAAGATTTCAGAGAAGACTCAAATAATATTCATAGATAATATGATCATAAACCCACAACTCATCGGATCTCAACAAATGCACCGCAAAAGAAGATTACATCGAATAGATCTCCAAGAACATCGAGGAGAACATTGTATTGA
The DNA here is from genome assembly GCA_011799875.1 of Thinopyrum elongatum. NCBI lineage: Eukaryota > Viridiplantae > Streptophyta > Magnoliopsida > Poales > Poaceae > Thinopyrum > Thinopyrum elongatum. The sequence continues at coordinate 212,145,400 of CM022300.1, read as the reverse complement.
AGATCAATGAGAGAGAAGAAGCCATCTAGCTACTAGCTATGGACCCGTAGGTCTGTGGTAAACTACTCACACATCATTAGAAGGGCAGCAAGGTTGATGTAGAGGCCCTTCGTGCTTGAATCCCCCTCCGGCAGAGTACAAGAACATGTCTCTTGACGGGATCTCATGAGGACAGAAACTTGCGGCGACGGAAAAGTATTTTTGGTGTGCCCTCTGGTCTATGGGGAATATTTGGGTATTTATAGAAGGAAAATTAGGGTTGGAAGTGCCACAGGGGGTCACAAGTTTGGGGGGCGCGCCCCCTGAGCTTGTGGCCACCTCCTGCTTCTTCTAGCGTCCTGCCGAAGCTTCCAGGGTGTCTTGTGGTCCAAGAAAAATCGTCAAAAAGTTTCATTGCTTTTGGACTCCGTTTGGTATTGATTTTGTGTAAAGACAAAAACAAGGAAAAAACAACAACTAGCACTGGTCACTAGATTAATAGGTTAGTCCCAAAAAATGATATAAAATAGCATAATAATGCATATAAAACATCCAAGATTGATAATATAATAGCATGGAACAATAAAAAATTATAGACACGCTGGAGACGTATCAAGCATCCCCAAGCTTAATTCCTGCTCGTCCTCGAGTAGATAAATGATGAAAACAGAATTTTTGATGTGGAATGCTACATAACATGTTTATAATGTAATCTTTTCTTTATGTGGCATGAATATTCAGATCCGTAAGATTCAAAACAAAAGTTTAATATTAACATAAAACAATAATACTTCAAGCATACTAAAAAGCAATCATGTCTTTTCAAAATATCATGGCTAAAGAAAGTTATCCCTACAAAATCATATAGTATTGTCATGCTCCATCTTCTTAACACAAAGCATTTATCATGCACAACCCCGATGACAAGCAAAGCAATTGGTTCATACTTTTTGACGCGCTTCAGCTTTTTCAACTCTCACGCAATATATGAGAGTGAGCTATGGATATAACACTATGAGTGGAATAGAGTATGATGTTGGAAGGTTGTGTGGAGAAGACAAAAAAGAAGAAAGTCTCACATTGACAAGGCTAATCAACGGGCTATGGAGATGCCCATCAATTGATATCAATGCAAGGAGTAGGGATTGCCATGCAACGGATGCACTAGTGCTATAAGTGTATGAAATCTCAAAAGAAAACTAAGTGGGTGTGCATCCAACTTGCTTGCTCATGAAGACCTCGGGCATTTGAGGAAGCCCATCATTGGAATATACAAGCCAAGTCCTATAATGAAAAATTCCCACTAGTAATATATGAATGTGAAAAAATAGGAGACTCCCTATCATGAAGAACATGGTGCTACTTTGAAGCACAAGTGTGGAAAAGGATAGTAACATTGTCCCTTCTCTCTTTTTCTCTCATTTATTCTTTTTTTTTCATTTTTTTCCTTTTTTTGTTGGGCACTTCGGCCTCTTTTTCTTTTTGGGATCTTTTGGCCTATTTTTTATATTTTTTTATTTTCGTCTGGAGTCTCATCCCGACTTGTGGGGGAATCATAGTCTCCATCATCCTTTCCTCAGATGGGACAATGCTCTAATAATGATGATCATCACACGTTTATTTACTTACAACTCAAGAATTACAACTCGATACTAGAACAAAAATATGACTCTATATGAATGCCTCCGGTGGTGTACTGAGATGTGCAATGATCTAGCGTGACATGTATAAAAAATATGAAAGCTGGCCAATCCACAAATACTATGTCAACTATATGATCATGCAAAGCAATATGACAATGATGATATGTGTCATAATAAAATGGAACGGTTGAAGTTGCATGGCAATATATCTCGGAATGGCTATGGAAATGCCATAATAGGTAGGTATGGTGGCTGTTTTGAGGAAGATATAAGGAGGCGTATGTGTGCAAGAGTGTATCATATCATGGGATTTGGATGCACCGGCGAAGTTTACACCACAACTCAAGGTGAGAAGGGGCAATGCATGGTACTGAAGAGGCTAACAAAATGCGGAAAGGTGAGAGTGCGTATAATCCATTGACTCACATTAGTCATAAAGAACTCACATACTTATTGCAAAAGTTTATTAGCCCCTGAAGCAAAGTACTACTACGCATGCCCCTAGGGGGATAGATTGGTAGGAAACGGCCATCACTCGTCCCCGACCGCCACTCATAAGGAAGACAATCAATAATAAATCATGCTCCAATTTCATAGCATAATGAGAGACCATACGTGCATGCTTTGGGAATCACAAACCTTAACACAAATATTATTACTAAACCATAATTACTGACTAGCATGACTCTAATATCACCATCTTTATATCTCAAAACAAATGCAAGGAATCAAACTTCTCATATATTCAATGATCTTCATGAAAGTTTTTATTATATCCCTCTTGAATACCCATCATATTAGGACTAAATTCATAACCTAAGCAAATTGCCATACTATTTATAAGACTCTCAAAATAATATAAGTGAAGCATGGGAGTTCATCAATTTCTTTAAAATATAACCACCATCGTGCTCTAAAAGATATAAGTGAAGCACTATGGCAACTACCTAGCTCAAAAGATATAAGTGAAGCACATAGAGTATTCTAACAAATTCATGATTAATGTGTGTCCCTCTCAAAAAGGTGTGTCCAGTAAGGATGATTGTGGCAAACTAAAAAGAAAATAAAGCAAAGACTCATATAATACAAGGCACTCTAGGCAAAACACATATCATGTAGTGAATAAAAATATAGCCTCAAGTAATTTACTGATTGATTGTAGACAAAAGAGGGGATATGATACATCTCCATCGTATCTACTTGTAACACCCCAAAAATTTAATCATGTTTTTACTAAATAAAATTTTTGCCAGAATTAAAATTTTGAATTTTTACTAGGTCTTTTATCAATTTCAGAACCATTTTCTCTTTCTGTTTTTCAAAATTCTTCCCTCCATATAGAAATTTTTGGAAATAATATTGTGGCTTTGGTAGTTCTCTTAAAACATTCCAATTATAGTTTAATAACAGTAAGAATTATTTTCATAATAAAAATTGCCCCAAAACAATTCTTTTAATAGCTATTTCTATATTTTAAATGCCTCTGTTGCACTACAACTACTTTAAATAATTCTTTCAAAATTCCACAAAAATTATGGGAGGTCATGTGATGCCTATATATCACTTTTATAAAAAACCCTACATGGTGTTTTGAAAATTTTGAGTGAAACAACCTCTTTTCAATTCTGTCCAGTATTTGAGTTTCTACTACAACCCCAATTTTCCTTGCCCCAAAAATTCTGAAATCTTTCCCACTTATAGTCCTTCCAATAAAACCCTTAAGTCCAAAACTTTAGCTCCATTGGAATCATTTTAGTCCACCAAATATCCCTTTGAAGTTTCTGTCCAGAAATGAATTTATCTAAAACTTGCACTAGCAAGTTTTTCCTTTTGCCCAACCAACTCCACAACCATATCTAGAATCTAATGAGACACCATTCTGCCAAATATAACTTTCACAGGAATCTTCTAAATGGCCTTAGCATTTCATCAAACACCTATTGGGCATGACAGAATGTGGCAACCTCGTAAAACTACATTTGAAACTTAATCACCTGACCCAACCAGCATGTCCACCATCACCTCCATCCATGCATACGTCATCATGCTGTTTTTCAGCTCGTTTGGGGCAATATAGAGGCCGTTGGCATTTTGTCGAGCACATCAGGGGCATGTCAGGAGCGCGAGCAGAGTGCAGTTACTGCACCGCCGGCACCCGAGCACTACCGCTCCCCAGCTCCTTCCCTCGCTCGTCCTGATCTTCATATGGATCATCCAGTCACCCTTGGTCTTTGCCGACACCCCACCTTGTCGCCTGGCACCGGCCACCGCCGTCCACGGTGACCAAGACCGCCGCCCGACGAACACAGATTCGCCACGTCTCTGTCGGCGCCGTCTTGCCTTAATGGCCAAACGTCCAGTGTTCATCCGTTCGTCCACCGCCCTCATCTACCACTCTGACCCACACCACCAACCACAACTACTTCGACGGCGTAGTTATGGCCGCCGCCGTCGTAACTTATTCGGGAAGCCTCGGCACCGCCTTCTCCCCGCCTATATAAACTTCCCCGAGTTCATATCTCTACACCGGATCATCCCTCTCTCCCCTAGGCACCTTCCCGAGCAGCCACCCGGCCGGAAATGGCCATCTTCCCCAACTCCGATAGCTACGGCCGCCGCTCTGGCTCAGTTGATTCCGAGCTATCCAGTGCCTCCCCTCCCAAATTTTCTGCACCAGAGGGTTCACAGAACCACCGCACCTCGTTTCCACGCCTCAATTCATCCTGAAATCCACCAGAACCGGAGTTCCCTTTTCGTCCGACACTGCCGTCTGCCGAGGACATCGTCACCGGCAACTCCGTCCATCCCAGCTACCACGGCGAGCACCGGATGAACCGCCTCTCACTCCTGAACATGACGGTGGCTTCCGCTCCTCGAACGGTGCCGCCGTTCGCCGGCAAACCTCGTCGAAGCGCCGCTCTGTTCTGTCGCAGGGGGGGGGGGGACGACGTGGGCGGACCAAGTCAAACCTGACCAGTGGGCCAGGCGGGCCCACTGTCAGTGACTCACCGCGCGCGGTGTAAGTGGACGCGGGTTCCTCAGAGGCCGCCTTCGCGCGAGGAAAACGTACTTACCATGTACGCCTTCGACGCCGGCTTATTTCCAGCGCAGCCGAGCATCTCTGGGCTTGGCCCAATAGCCCACGCGACTATACCCCGCCCAGGGCACACCTCTGTTCCTTTCCATTTTTCTTTTTCCAGTAAACTTCCAATAATTCCATAGCAATCTTTTCAAATCCAAATCCAGTGATTCAAATTTCTACAGTCTTATAAAATCATCATTTATTTATCTAGATTAGGTGAACATTTTTTTAAGCCTTGTTTCTTTTGGATTTATTAAATAAGTCCATTTCTTTACTCTCTCCATATTAGAAAATCCCTAGGAAAATCATAGTAACTCCAAATGACTTGATTCTTTTTCTGAAATTCCTTAATTTTTATCTAGTTTATTTTACTGCTTATTTCAAAAATTATTTGAAACACTTTTTAGCACTGTTTTGTTTTATATGATAATTCAAATACTTTTGAAAATAGGAAATGGAGGGAAGATAAAGTTCTTAAACTTTTGGAGTGCACCCAACATACTCAAGGCAAGCATCTTGAACACTTGATATGGTGAATGCATGGTAGATTATTTCTAGAATAATTGGAACATGACTATGTTGAATTCAAATTAAATTGCATATTGCTAGTTGAGCATGCATGATCATGTATATATTTTCTCTTGCATGCACTCCACTCAAGTTCTGACCTGCAGAAATTGTGAGAATCCAAGAGCGTGCTCCTGCCTTGGACGTGCCGGTGGACACGGGCCATTTTTGACACGATGGTGTCACGTGATATATGTGGAGCATGCAAGGGTTGTGACCCTGTTTGTTATTACTGTTGAGAAAATATTTGTTGTGCTAACCACGGCAGGAAATAATTGAGCCTCCTGAGTAGACCGTAGTTCGAGTCTTGTTCCGGTAACCTCCAAACTTGATTCGTGCTACCACATGTCCCTACCACAGGTAGGGTACGGTTCAGTAAGTTGTTAACCCCTTTCCTGCAAACACCGTACAGAGAGGCCATAGTGGAAGATACCATTGATCACTGGTAGGCATGCCACTTTGTCCGGGGGCATGGGTGTCTCCGATTGTAGTCGGAGAGGGGTCGCACCCCTATTTGCGTGCCGATATAAATATTGTGATCCCATGCTATTGGAGGTTGTAGCCTTCCCACTTAGAGTTTTACTCCATCATTGCCTTGGGTGATTCCTGGCTTTGGTAAGTTAAAGCTGGTATGTGCGGATTAGGTGTGTTTTCAACCCAACGACCGTAATAGGAATAAGTCAGTGTCTCGGTGCTGACTAAGGAAATCCTTTAATTGTGGGTAAAGAGTACACCCTCTGTAGAGTTTTAAACCTATTCGAATAGCCGTGTCCATAGTTAAGGGCTACAGTCTGGGTTGGTCAAGTGTCGGTCTTAGGGTCGGTCTTCGGAGGAAAATAATTAATTGGGCCTGAACTATTTTGCAGGATATTGTTATCATCACTAATGCCGTCATGGTTATTTGAATACTATTGCTGTGATTTTTTTTATGGTTATGCATATTTTTGTGAACTAACCTGTTTCTCTTATTTTAATTTTCCTGAGTGTCTCAGGGGCTGGCTAGACTACCCCGGGCACTCAATTTTATTTTCAAGACCTCTCGTGGCGTCCCTCGAGTTAACAGGCGGTTTATCATGCCACTACTCTTATGGACAGCCGATTGGCATTTCTCTTCAAGTCCGACCGTGGCGTCACTTGACACCCAACTGGCATTTCTTTTCAAGACCTCTTCGTGGCGTCCCTCGAGTTTACAGGCGGTCCCGCCACTACTCTTGTGGACACCCGATTGGCATTTCTCTTCAAGACCTACCGTGGTGTCACTTGACATCCGACCGGCATTTATTTTATTTTATTTTCCTTTAACTTTCCTTGTTTATCACTAACATTTTTATATATTCATTTATTTGCACATGCCAATATGTTGTCATGTCATGATTTAAATCCTGTCAGCATGCATTTAATATAGTCCAGCATGAGCATACGCATATAATCTAGCTCATCATGATCATAAAATTTATCTGCTGCATTCGGTATACCTTTTGTTCATGATGTTTGCGAGTACATTCAAACGTACTCATAGGCTTGTCCCTGGCTATTTACTTGGCCAGGTCAGGATTTCTATGAGGACTACCTCAGCGAGGTCCATGCGGAGCCTAGGATAGCAGCCACGCGGATAGGAATTATCCAGGTCAGCCGTTCCTGTGGGAATGGAGCCCCATCGATGTTGAAGAACCGCGAGAAAATTCCGTCATCCACCATCGGAATCACTGTTGTATCATTAGACCTTTATGGTCTTGTATCCAATTCTTGTAATAGCTTGGTAATCTGTAACAAGGATGTGTCCACCAGTAACGGTAATCCTGGGCTGGTGATGACACGAGGGGTTAATTTTCTGGGATATGTCCCGGCAGCCTTGGTATCAGAGCCAGGCTGACCATTGGCTAATCCTATCTTAGCCTGGTCACTATCCCTAGGTTTCCACACCGTCCACATCCTTTCCTGTCCACAGTCTAGCCCTTCTCATCCGATAAGCCTGCACAGTGGCAGCCGACACCTTTTTGCAGTCGGTGCCCAACCTATCAACCTAGCTCATAGTCCGTGTGCCTGTGGCCGACACCTGCGTTGTCCTATCCGCAAGCGTGTGATGGAAGACTCTGCTTGCTTATAAGAGAAGCCTTGCCCCAAACCAGCACATCACAGCCTCACTCTCCGTTCGATATCCAGCCACCAAGATGCCAGGCCCCATCATTCATAACGAGACCACCGCGGCCGAGCTTGAAGGCTTTGTAGCCATACTTGCCAATCTCACCCGTCGTGCTCTCGGCATCGAAGAGCCGCCGGAGTATGTCATGTACCAAGAGCACGCGAGTGATGCCATCCACCACTACTGGGCCACGGTGCACATCTACGGGAGGGGCATCACCGCAAAGCGCCCTTACCGGTTCACCGGGGAGGTCGACCACCGACGAGCCCCAAGCTATCCAACTTGCAGCCCGAGAAGCTGTAGTTCAACTCCGGCATCGGTCGCCAAGGGTTAACTGCCGCTCCTTCTACTACTACCCTAGTCGTGAAGGCTATGGTAGGCCGACCCAAGTCGCTAATGGAGACCATGAGACGGATCCTGCTCTGGTGCATCTGGTGCGCTACCTGAGAGCGCAAGAGGCACTGTTCGATCAGGTCACCAATGATCTGATTGAGACCCGCAGGACGCTTGCTCTCCTGACCCCGATGAGAAGTGAAGCTGCACCTGCCACTGACAACCCGGTAGTACTGTTCGGGACACCAATCGAGCCTGTGAGGTCTGCCCCTGTTGCCCACCCGGGCAATGCATTCGTTTCCCCGGATGAACTCCGTCGTCTCTTTGGAATTTCCTCCAATGGGACTGTAGCCACTACACCCGCGTGGGTCATCATCGCTACCCCAACCCTGCAGCTCCTCATAACACTCCAGTCAACTCCGATGTTGAAGCCCCCGGAGAAGCCTCGACGTCCGCGAGACATGCCCGTCTGGATGTCGACGAAGTGGACTGAGTTTGCCAGAGTAGTTGCCATGTCATTAGCAACCCTGTTGCCCTGTAAATTCCACCGTCGCCGTAGACGAATATGTGTATATTTCTAGCAGTGTGTAGTGTTTGATTGAATGATGTGCTTGTGTGTTATTGTCTTGTGCATGATTGCTTGTCTGTTGTGATTTGCATCTAATTCTTCCGTCCTTAACAAATCTCGAGGACGAGATTTTCTTAAGGGGGGTAGAGTTTGTAACACCCCAAAAATTTAATCATGTTTTTACTAAATAAATTTTTTGCCAGAATTAAAATTTTGAATTTTTACTAGGTCTTTTATTAATTTCAGAACCATTTTCTCTTTCTGTTTTTCAAAATTCTTCCCTCCGTATAGAAATTTTTGGAAATAATATTGTGGCTTTGGTAGTTCTCTTAAAACATTCCAATTATAGTTTAATAACAGTAAGAATTATTTTCATAATAAAAATTGCCCCAAAACAATTCTTTTAATAGCTATTTCTATATTTTAAATGCCTCTGTTGCACTACAACTACTTTAAATAATTCTTTAAAAATTCCACAAAAATTATGGGAGGTCATGTGATGCCTATATATCACTTTTATGGAAAAACCCTACATGGTGTTTTGAAAATTTTGAGTGAAACAACCTCTTTTCAATTCTGTCCAGTATTTGAGTTTCTACTACAACCCCAATTTTCCTTGCCCCAAAAATTCTGAAATCTTTCCCACTTATAGTCCTTCCAATAAAACCCTTAAGTCCAAAACTTTAGCTCCATTGGAATCATTTTAGTCCACCAAATATCCCTTTGAAGTTTCTGTCCAGAAATGAATTTCTCTAAAACTTGCACTAGCAAGTTTTTCCTTTTGCCCAACCAACTCCACAACCATATCTAGAATCTAATGAGACACCATTCTGCCAAATATAACTTTCACAGGAATCTTCTAAATGGCCTTAGCATTTCATCAAACACCTATTGGGCATGACAGAATGTGGCAACCTCCTAAAACTACATTTGAAACTTAATCACCTGACCCAACCAGCATGTCCACCATCACCTCCATCCATGCATACGTCATCATGCTGTTTTTCAGCTCGTTTGGGGCAATATAGATGCCGTTGGCATTTTGTCGAGCACATCAGGGGCATGTCAGGAGCGCGAGCAGAGTGCAGTTACTGCATCGTCGGCACCCGAGCGCTTCTGCTCCCCAGCTCCTTCCCTCGCTCGTCCTGATCTTCATATGGATCATCTAGTCACCCCTGGTCTTCGCTGACACCCCACCTTGTCGCCTGGCACCGGCCACCACCGTCCACGGCGACCAAGACCGCCGCCCGACGAACACAGATTCGCCACGTCTCTGTCGGCGCCGTCTTGCCTTAATGGCCAAACGTCCAGTGTTCATCCATTCGTCCACCGCCCTCATCTACCACGCTGACCCACACCACCAACCACAACTACTTCGAAGGCGCAGTTATGGCCGCCGCCGTCGTAACTTATTCGGGAAGCCTCGGCACCGCCTTCTCCCCGCCTATATAAACTTCCCCGAGCTCATATCTCTGCACGGGATCATCCCTCTCTCCCCTAGGCACCTTCCCGAGCAGCCACCCGGCCGGAAATGGCCATCTTCCCCAACTCCGGTAGCTACGGCCGCCGCTCTGGCTCGGTTGATTCCGAGCTAACCAGTGCCGCCCCTCCCAAATTTTCTGCACCAGAGGGTTCACAGAACCACCGCACCTTGTTTCCACGCCGCAATTCATCCTGAAATCCACCAGAACCAGAGTTCCCCTTTTATCTAACGCCGCCGTCCGCCGAGGACCTCGTCACCGGCAACTCCATCCATCCCAGCTACCACGGCGAGCACCGGATGAACCGCCTCTCACTCCTGTACATCATGGTGGCTTCCGCTCCTCGAATGGTGCCGCCGTTCACCGGCAAGCCTTGCCGGAGCGCCGCTCCGTTCTGTCACAGGGGGGGGGGGGACGACGCGGGCGGACCAGGTCAAACCTGACCAGTGGGCCAGGCGGGCCCACTGTCTGTGACTCACCGCGCGCGGTGTAAGTGGACGCGGGTTTCTCAGAGGCCACCTTCACGCGAGGGAAACGTACTTACCATGTACGCCTTCGACGTCGGCTTATTTCCCGCGCAGCCGAGCGTCTCTGGGCTTGGCCCAATAGCCCATGCGACTATACCCCGCCCAGGGCACACCTCTGTTCCTTTCCATTTTTCTTTTTCCAGTAAACTTCCAATAATTCCATAGCAATCTTTTCAAATCCAAATCCAGTGATTCAAATTTCTACAGTCTTATAAAATCATCATTTATTTATCTAGATTAGGTGAACATTTTTTTAAGCCTTGTTTCTTTTGGATTTATTAAATAAGTCCATTTCTTTACTCTCTCCATATTAGAAAATCCCTAGGAAAATCATAGTAACTCCAAATGACTTGATTCGTTTTCTGAAATTCCTTAATTTTTATCTAGTTTATTTTACTGCTTATTTCAAAAATTATTTGAAACACTTTTTAGCACTGTTTTGTTTTATATGATAATTCAAATACTTTTGAAAATAAGAAATGGAGTGAAGATAAAGTTCTTAAAGTTTTGGAGTGCACCCAACATACTCAAGGCAAGCATCTTGAACACTTGATATGGTGAATGCATGGTAGATTATTTGCTAGAATAATTGGAACATGACTATGTTGAATTCAAATTAAATTGCATATTGCTAGTTGAGCATGCATGATCATGTATATATTTTCTGTTGCATGCACTCCACTCAAGTTCTGACCTGCAGAAATTGTGAGAATCCAGGAGCGTGCTCCTGCCTTGGATGTGCCGGTGGGCACAGGCCTTTTTTGACACGATGGTGTCACGTGATATATGTGGAGCATGCAAGGGTTGTGACCCTGTTTGTTATTACTGTTAAGAAAATACTTGTTGTGCTAACCACGGCAGGAAATAATTGAGCCTCCTGAGTAGACCGTAGATCGAGTCTTGTTCTGGTAACCCCCTGACTTGATCCGTGCTACCACAGGTAGGGTATGGTTCAGTAAGTTGTTAACCACTTTCCTGCACACACCGTACAGAGAGGTCATAGTGGAAGATACAATTGATCACTAGTAGGCATGCCACTTGGTCCGGGGGCATGGGTGTCTCCGATTGTAGTCGGAGAGGGGTCGCACCCCTATTTGCGCGCCGATATAAATATTGTGATCCCATGCTATTGGAGGTTGTAGCCTTCCCACTTAGAGTTTTACTCCATCATTGCCTTGGGTGATTCCTGGCTTTGGTAAGTTAAAGCTGGTATGTGCGGGTTAGGTGTGTTTTCAACCCAAAGACCGTAATAGGAATTAGTCAGTGTCTCGGTGCTGACTAAGGAAATCCTTTACTTGTGGGTAAAGAGTACACCCTCTGCAGAGTTTTAAAACCTATTCGAATAGCCATGTCCACGGTTAAGGGCTACAGTCTGGGTTGGTCAAGTGTCGGTCTTAGGGTCGGTCTTCGGAGGAAAATAATTAATTGGGCCTGAACTATTTTGCAGGATATTGTTATCATCACTAATGCCGTCATGGTTATTTGAATACTATTGCTGTGATTTTTTTATGGTTATGCATATTATTGTGAACTAACATGTTTCTCTTATTTTAATTTTGCTGAGTGTCTCAGGGGCTGGCTAGACTACCCCGGGCACTCAATTTTATTTTCAAAACCTCTCGTGGCGTCCCTCGAGTTAACAGGCGGTTTATCACGCCACTACTCTTGTGGACACCTGATTGGCATTTCTCTTCAAGTCCGACCATGGCGTCACTTGACACCCAACTGGCATTTCCTTTCAAGACCACATTGTGGCGTCCCTCAAGTTTACAGGCGGTCCCGCCACTACTCTTGTGGACACCCGATTGGCATTTCTCTTCAAGACCTACCGTGGTGTCACTTGACATCCGACCGGCATTTATTTTATTTTATTTTCCTTTAACTTTCCTTGTTTATCACTAACATTTTTATATATTCATTTATTTGCACATGCCAATATGTTGTCATGCCATGATTTAATTCCTGTCAACATGCATTTAATATAGTCCAGCACGAGCATACGCATATAATCTGGTTCATCATGATCATAAAATTTATCTGCTGCATTCGGTATACCTTTTGTTCATGATGTTTGCGAGTACATTCAAACATACTCACAGGCTTGTCCCTGGCTATTTACTTGGCCAGGTCAGGATTTCTACGAGGACTACCTCAGCGACGTCCGTGCGGAGCCTAGGATAGCAGCCACGCGGATAGGAATTATCCAGGTCAGCCATTCCTGTGGGAATGGAGCCCCATCGACGTTGAAGAACCGCGAGACAATTCCGTCATCCACCACCGGAATCACTGTTGTATCATTAGACCTTTATGGTCTTGTATCCAATTCTTCTAATAGCTTGGTTATTTGTAACAAGGACGTGTCCACCAGTAACGGTAATCCTGGGCTGGTGATGACACGAGGGGTTAATTTTCTGGGATATGTCGTGTCCCCGAAATCCCGGCCCCGGCACTACTTTTCCTAACACTTTTTCTCTTGTTTTGGACTCTAATTTGCATGATTTGAATGAAACTAACCCGGACTGACGCTGTTTTTAGCAGAACTACCATGGTGTTGTTTTGTGTAGAAATAAAAGTTCTCGGAATCAGGCAAAACTTTTTGGAGAATTATTTTGGAATAAAAGAAAAATACTAGAACCAAGACCCACTGGAGGGGGCGGGGCAGCTGCCCACAGGCACCAGGGCGCGCCACCCCCCTCTGGCGCACCCTGGTGGGTAGTGGGGCCCATGAGGCTCCGCTGACCCTAATCTCCATCCTATAAATTCCTATTTTCGGAGAAAAAATAGGAGAGGAAGTTTCATCATGTTTTACGACACGGAGCCGCCGCTGCCTCATGTTCTTCACCGGGAGGCCAGATCTGGAGTCCGTTTGGGGATCCGGAGAGGGGGATCTTCCGTCTTCATCATCATCAACCATCCTCCATCACCAATTTCATGATGCTCACCGCCGGGAGTGAGTAATTCCTTCGTAGGCTTCCTGGACGGTGATGGGTTGGATGAGATTCATCTTGTAATCAAGTTAGTTTTGATAGGGCTTGATCCCTAGTATCCACTATGTTATGAGATTGATGTTGCTATGACTTTGCTATGCTTAATGCTTGTCACTAGGGCCCGAGTGCCATGATTTCAGATCTGAACCATTTATGTTTTCACCATTATATTTGTGTTCTTGATCCTACCATGTAAGTTATATGCACCTACTACATGTTATGATTCGTATACCCCAAGGTGACAATAATTGGGATTCTTTTTGGTGATTACCGTAATTTGACAAGTTCATGTATTCACTATGTGTTAATGCATTGTTCTGGTTCTCTATTAAAAATATGCCTTAATATCCCTTAGTTTCTTTATGGACCCCCTGCCATGGGAGGGTAGGACAAAAGATGTCATGCTAGTTCTTTTCCATAAACACATATGACTATTTACGGAATACATGCCTACATTATATTGATAAACTGGAGCTAGTTCTGTGTCACCTTAGGTTATGACTGTTATATGATGAATATTATCCAACGTTATCACTGATCCAATGCCTACGAGTTTTTCACATATTGTTCTTGCTAAGTTACTACTGCTATTACTACTATTACAACTGCTACAAAACTACTGCTACTACTGTTACTGTTACTATCATTGCTACTGCTATCAAATTACCGTACTACTGTGCTACTAATCACTTTGCTGCAGATATTTAATCTCCAGGTGTGGTTGAATTGACAACTCAACTACTAATACTTACAAATATTCTTTGCCCCCCCTTATGTCGAATCAATAAATTTGGGTTGAATACTCTGCCCTCGAAAACTATTGCGATCCCCTATACTTGTGGGTTATCAAGACCTTTTTCTGGCGCCGTTGCCGAGGAGCATAGCTATATTTGTTGAGTCACTTTGGATTTATATCTATTGATCACTATGAAGAATCTTAAGGATGATAGAACCAAGATCGTTCCCTCTAAGACGAGGGGAGGTAAGGAACTGTTATCTAGCTCTACACTTGATTCACCTTCTATTTTGAGTAAGCTTGCAACACCACCACATGCTATTAATCCTGATATGTCGCAAGTAATTGATGATGTTTATGATGATGCTAGTACTTTGCTTGAGAAGGCTATGCCACTGGGTGAATTTCTTGATGAACAACTTGCTAGAGCTAAAGAAATTGAGAATGCTGAAACCAATGAAATTACTGAAACTAATGAAATTATTGAAACTGAAAACTATGATTCACCTATTGAAACTAGTGCCCCTAGATATGAATTGCCCGAGATACCTGATGGTTATGTTATGGATGGAGAAGTAGCTAGAGACTTCCTTGCTTGTAAGGATAGAGATGATCTTAAGAAATTACTATGCAAGTTGAATGCTAGAATTAAATATGATCCTAAGTTTGCTACTTCACCTACCTTTATTACTGATAAGGATTATGAATTCTCTGTTGACCCAGAGTTAATTACTTTGGTTGACTCTGATCCTTTCCATGGCTATGAAACTAAAACTGTTGTGGCACATCTTACTAAATTAAATGATATAGCCACCCTATTTGCTCATGAGGAAAAAATTCGCTATTACTATATTCTCAAGTTATTTACTTTCTCATTAAAGGGTGATGCTAAGATATGGAATAATACTCTTGCTCCTGGTTGTGTGCGTAGTCCCCAGGACATGATTTATTACTTCTCTAAAAAATATTTTCCTGCTCATAAGAAACAAGCTGCCTTACAGGAAATATTTAACTTTGTGCAAATTGATGAGGAGAGTCTCCCACAAGCATGGGGGAGGCTTATCCAATTACTCAATGCTTTGCCTGATCATCCTCTTAAGAAAAATGAAATACTTGATATCTTCTATAATGGACTAACAAGTGCTTCTAGAGACCACCTAGATAGTTGTGTTGGTTTTGTTTTCAGGGAACGAACTATTGAACAAGCTGAGGAACTATTGAATAATATGTTGAAGAATCATAATAATTGGACACTTCCTGAACCACCGCCTAAACCTACTCCGAAGAAGAGGGCTATTTTATTTCTCAGTCCTGAAGATATGCAAGAAGTAAAGAAATGCATGAAGGAAAATGGTATTAAAGCTGAGGATGTTAAAATTTACCACCTATTGAAGAAATACATGGCCTTGACACACCACCGCAGGTGGTAGAGGTAAATTCTTTTATAAAGTTTGATGAAGGTGACGTACCTTATAATAAACATCCCAGTCAATGCTTGTATGAATTCGACAACTACATTATGAAACAAGATCACTTCAATGCCTATGTTATGAAACAATTAAAGCAAAATGTTGATATGATTGCTTGCTTGAGTGACTTATTATTTAGAATCCCTAATGATGTTAAAGGTGTAAGCAAACATGCTTCTATGGTTCAAACCAGTTAGAACAAGTTGCTAAATCTCAAAGTGAATTACTCAATGAAATGAATAATAAAATGAATGATCATGTTGTTAGAGTAATGACTAGAGGAGGTACAATGTCTTAGGAGCCACTTTATCCTGAGGGACACCCTAAGAGATTTGAGCAAGACTCCCAAAGAATTAATGTTGATGCATCTAGTCCTTCTAAAAAGGAAAGGAAAAATGATAGGACTTTGCATACTTCTAGTGAACCCGAGGTAGAAAAACCTTCTGAAGATAACAATGATGTCTCTATCTATGATGCTGAAACTCAATCTGGTATTGAACATTCACCTAGTGATAATGAAGATGACAATGATGATGTTCATATAGATGCTCAACCAGAAAATGATGAAGAACCAGATAATGATGTTGAAATAGAACCTGCTGTTGATCTTGATAACCCACCTGCTAAAAATAAACATTATGATAAAAGAGACTTTGTTGCTAGAAAACATGGTAAAGAAAGAGAACCATGGGTTCAGAAACCCATGCCCTTTCCATCTAAACCATGTAAGAAAAAGGATGAGGAAGAATTTGAATGCTTTGCTGAAATGCTTCGGCCAGTCTTTTTGCGTACTCGTTTGAATGATATTTTAAAGATGCCCCTTATGCCAAATATATGAAATATATTGTCAAAGAAAAATACCGGAAGCTAAAATCTCCACCATGCTTGCTAATTATTCATTTAAGAATGGAGTACCTAAGAAATTATGAAATCCAAGAATACCAACTATACCATGCTATATCAAAAGAAACTATGTCAAAACTGCCTTATGTGATTTGGGAGCTGGTGTTAGTGTTATGCCGTTCTCTTTATACAAAAGACTTGATTTGAATAAACTCACACCTACTGAAATATCTTTGCAAATGGATGAAAAATCAACTGCCATACCTATCGGTATTTGTGAGGATGTGCCCGTTGTAGTTGCAAATGTTACTATCTTGACAGACTTTGTTATACTTGAGATGCCCGAGGACGACAACATGTTGATTATCCTTGGTAGACCCTTTTTTAATACTGTAGGGGCTGTTATTGATTGCAAGAATGGCAAGGTCACTTTTCATATCAATGGTAATGAGCATACGGTGCACTTTTTGAAGAAATAATTTAAAGTGAATGGTATTAATGTTATTGAAAAGGCTCTGACAATTACTATTGGAAGCTTCCAACTTCCCCTTCCTATTGTGATAAAGAAATATGAAACACTTATTCTTGGGGATATGCATATTCCCATTGAGGCAACTTAGTGTTTTACGAAAGTTCTTCGGGTTCATGCTAATAGAAAGTGGTTGTTAATAAGACTTGATCAACCTTATTAATGGATTATTTTCGAGAGGCATGTGGTCAATGAATTTAGTAAGCACAACCTTTTGTCCCTACTTTTTTGTTTTCTGTTATTTTTAGTTAAATACAATAAAATGCCATGAATATCCTGTTTTCTAAATTATCCATGTAATAAAAATGTGCCAAAAATGAAAGTGCTCAGAATGACATGAAATTTTAACATGATTTTTTTGAATATTTGAGAATATTTGGTACTAAAAACACCACAGGGGGTGCCCCAGGTGCCCACTAGGCACCAGGGCGCACCACGCCCACTTGGCGTGCCGTAGTGGGTAGTGGGCCCCACAAGGCCCCCTCACTTATCCCTTTAGCGCACTTCATCACCTACCTCCAGAAAAAAAATCTCTATAGCTCTCTCTCTCTTGTGTTCTTGCTCTCAAACCCACGAATTTCGATATCTTTGCTCGGAGCTCCATTTCCGAAACTGTTTTGGGGGATTGCTACTTGGTATGTGACTCCTCCATTGCTCCAATTAGTTTTTTGCTTTAGTGGTTTATATATTGAGTAATTAGATACTCTTGGTGCTGCTGAAAATGAGCTTGCATGTTGATTTCTTTGAGTTCCAGGTAGTTTGAATGCTTGGTATAGCCTCTAGACATCCATATGAGTAGTTGCTATCAATCTTGTGAAGTTTTATTGATATCATTTTTGTGGCCAAAAATTTCGGAAATTGTTCGCAGATAGAATGCACCTCTTTAGGAGGAGTTCTTCGAGGCAAAGGTCTTTGGACACATCATCGAGTGAGAGCTCGATACGACAAGCCTATGATGAACCAAGGGCAAGTTCGGTGCGGGATACTGACACCAGAACGTGCCTATGGGCGTGTGACGAGTTCATGATAGGTGCGGGCATTAAAGAAGAATTTAATCAGTATGTTGCTACTTCTTGAGCTTGCGTTGTTTTTTTCCTTGAAGAGGAAAGGGTGATGCAGCAAAGTAGAGATAAGTATTTCCCTCAGTTTGAGAACCAAGGTATCAATCCAGTAGGAGGAACACACAAGTCACCAATTGTTGCACCTACACAAACAAACAAATACTTGCACCCAACGCGATAAAGGGGTTGTCAATCCATTCACGGTTACTTGCAAGGATGAGATCTGATAGAGATAGGTATATAAGATAAATAAAAGTACAAAACTAAATAAAACTAAATAAATTGCAGCAAGGTATTTTTGGGTTTATGGTTTTATAGATCTGAAAATAATATGATAAAAATAGACCCTGGGGCCATAGTTTTCAGTAGAGACTTCTCTCCTGAAAGAACACATACGGTGGGTAAACAAATTACTGTTGAGCAATTGATAGAAAAGCATATAGTTATGATGATATCTAAGGCAATGATCATGAATATAGGCATCACGTCCGTGACAAGTAGACCGACTCCTGCCTGGATCTACTACTATTACTCCACACATCAACCGTTGTCCAGTATGCATCTAGTGTATTAAGTTAACAAGAACGGAGTAACGCCTTAAGCAAGATGACATGGTGTAGAGGGATAGATCCAATCAATATGGTAAAACCCCCATATTTTTATCATTAATGGCAACAACACAAATACGTGCCTCGCTACCCCTTTTGTCACTTGGTGAGGACACTACAAGATTGAACCCAAAACAAAGCACCTCTCCCATTGCAAGATAGATCAATCTAGTTGGCCAAACGAAATCAATATATAGGTGAGAAATACAAAGCTATCTTAATCATGCATAAAAGAGTTAAGATAAGATTCAAATAATATTCATAGATAATCTGATCATAAATCCACAATTCATCGGATCTCAACAAATGCACCACAAAAGAAGATTACATCGAATAGAACTCCAAGAACATCAAGGAGAACATTGTATTGAAGATCAAAGAGAGAGAAGAAGCCATCTAGCTAGTAGCTATGGACCCGTAGGTCTATGGTAAACTACTCACACATCATCGGAAGGGCATCAAGGTTGATGTAGAGGACCTCCATGATTGAATCCCCCTCCGGTAGAGTACCAGAACATGACTTCAGATGGGATCTCACGAGGACAGAAACTTGCGGCGGCGGAAAAGTATTTTTGGTGTGTCCTCTGGTATACGAGGAATATTTGGGTATTTGTGGATCAAATATTATGCTTAGGAGAGCCTCGAGGGGCCCACAAGCTTGGGGGGCGCGCCCCCCTAGGGCCCGCCTCCTGAGCTTGTGGCTATCTCGTGGCCCTTCTGGCCTGCTCCCGAAGCTTCCTATGTGTCTTCTGGTCCAAGAAAAATCGTCAAAAAGTATTCGTTCCGTTTGGTATTGATTTTCTGTAAAAGACAAAAACAAGGAAAAAACAGCAACTGGCACTGGGCACTAGGTTAATAGGTTAGTCCCAAAAAATGATATAAAATAGCCTACTAATGCATATAAAACATCCAAGATGGATAATGTAATAGAATGGAACAATAAAAAGTTATAGATACGTTGGAGATGTATCAAGCATCCCCAAGCTTAATTCCTGCTCATCCTTGAGTAGGTAAATGATAAAATCAGAATTTTTTATGTGGAATGCTACCTAACATGTTTATCATGTAATCTTTCTTTATGTGGCATGAATATTCAGATCCATAAGATTCAAAACAAAAGTTTAATATTGACATAAAAAAAATAACACTTCTAGCATACTAATAAAGCAATCATGTCTTCTCAAAATATTATGGCTAAAGAAACTTATCCCTACAAAATCATATAATCTTGTCATGCTCTATCTTCATAACACAAAGTATTTTTCATGCACAACCCCGATGACAATCCAAGAAATTGGTTCATACTTTTAGTGTTCTCAAACTTTTTCAACTCTCACGCAATACATGAGCGTGAGCCATGTATATAGCACTATAGGTGGAATAGAGTATGATGGTGGAGGTTGTGTGGAGAAGACAAAAAAGGAGAAAGTCTCACATTGACGAGGCTGATCAATAGGCTATGGAGATGCCCATCAGTTGATTTCAATGCAAGGAGTAGGGATTGCCAAGCAACTGATGCACTAGAGCTACAAGTGTATGAAATCTCAAAAGAAAACTAAGTGGGTGTGCATCCTACTCACTTGCCCACGAAGACCTAGGGCAATTTGAGGAGGCCCATCATTGGAATATACAAGCCAAGTTCTATAATGAAAAATTCCCACTAGTAATATATGAAAGTGACAAAATAGGAGACTCTCTATCATGAAGAACATGGTGCTACATTGAAGCACAAGTTTGGAGAAAAGGATAGTAACATTGTCCCTTCTCTCTTTTTCTCTCATTTTTTTTAATATTTTGGGCTCTTTCGCCTCTTTTTTTTATGTCCAGAGTCTCATCCCGACTTGTGGGGGAATCGTAGTCTCCATCATCCTTTCCTCACGTGGGGCAATGCTCTAATAATGATGATCATCACACTTTTATTTACTTACAACTCAAGAATTACAACTCGATACTAGAACAAAAATATGACTCTATATGAATGCCTCCGGCGGTGTACCGAGATGTGCAATGATCTAGCGTGACATGTATAAAAAATATGAATGGTGGCCAAGCCACAAATACTATGCCAACTATATGATCATGCAAAGCAATATGACAATGATGGTGTGTGTCATAATAAAATAGAACGGTGGAAGTTGCATGGCAATATACCTTAGAATGGCTATGGAAATGCCATAATAGGTAGGTATGGTGGTTGTTCATGAGGAAGATATAAGGTGGCTTATGTGTGAAAGAGCGTATCATATCACGGGATTTGGATGCACCAGCAAAGTTTGCACCAACTCTCAAGGTGAGAAAGGGCAATGCAAGGTACCGAAGAGGCTAGCAATGGTGGAAGGGTGAGAGTGCGTATAATCCATGGACTCAACATTAGTCATAAAGAACTCACATACTTATTGAAAGAGTTTATTAGCCATCAAAGCAAAGTACTAATACGCATGCTCCTAGGGGATAGATTGGTAGGAAAAGACCATCGCTCGTCCCTGACCGCCACTCATAAGGAAGACAATAAAAATAAATCATGCTCCAACTTCATCGCATAACGAGAGACCATACGTGTATGCTTCGGGAATCACAAACTTTAACACAAATATTCTTACTAATCCACAATTACTCACTAGCATGATACTAATATCACCATCTTTATATCTCAAAACAAATGCAAGGAATCAAACCTCTCATATATTCAATGATCTTCATGAAAGTTTTTATTATATCCCTCTTGAATACCCATCATATTAGGACTACATTCATAACCTAAGAAATTTGCCATACTATTTAAAAGACTCTCAAAATAATATAAGTGAAGCATGAGAGTTAATCAATTTCTTCAAAATAAAACCACCGCCGTGCTCTAAAAAGATATAAGTGAAGCACTAGAGCAACTACCTAGCTCAAAAGATATAAGTGAAGCACATAGAGTATTCTAATAAATTCATGATTAATGTGTGTCCCTCTCAAAAGGTGTGTACATCAAGGATGTTTGTGGCAAACTAAAAAGCAAAGACTCATATAATACAAGACGCTCCAAGAAAAACACATATCATGTGGTGAATAAAAATATAGCCTCAAGTAATTTACCGATGGATTGAAGACAAAAGAGGGAATGCCATCTAGGGCATCCCCAAGCTTAGATGCTTGGTTGTCCTTGAATATTGCCTTGGGATGCCTTGGGCATCCCCAAGCTTAGGACCTTGCCACTCCTTATTCCGTATTCCATCGAAACTTCACCCAAAACTTGAAAACTTCACAACACAAAACTCAACAAAAAAACTCGATACCCCCTGATACTACCCATAGATCCATCAAAATAAGTAAACAACACAACGAAAACAAAATATGTCAAAAACAGAACCGTCTGTAAAAACTCGAATTATAGTCATACTTTTGTAACTCCCAAAATTCTAAAAAATAGGACAATAGAGGCAATTTGTATATCAATCTTGTGTAAAAAATCAGAGTTTTTCCAAGTTGCAGCCAATTTTGACAATTCTGCTACTGGACGCAAAAGTTTCTGTTTTTCAGCAAAATCAAATCAACGATATTCCAAAGCATCTGAAAGGTCTTACTTGACTCAAACACTAATTAAAACATTAAAAAACAATCATAATAGAGGTATAATTACATATTTATTGAAAAACAGAAGCAAATACAAGAAACATAAAATAAAATTGGGTTGCCTCCCAACAAGCGCTATTGTTTTACGCCCCTAGCTAAGCATATTGCATAGATCTAGGTATTGTCATCTTTGGTATTCAATCCAAAAGTGGCCATCATAATTGATTCATATGGTAACTTAATTTTCTTTCTTGGAAAGTGTTCCATGCCCTTCCTTAAAAAAAGTTGAAATCTAATGTTTCCTTCTTTCATATCAATAATTGCACCAATCGTTCTAAGGAAAGGTCTACCAAGAATAATAGGGCATGCAGGATTGCAATCTATATCAAGCACAATAAAATCTACGGGCACATAATTCCTATTTGCAACAATAAGAACATCATTAATTCTTCCCATAGGTTTCTTAATAGTGGAATCCGGTAAGTGCAAATTTAAAGAAAAATCATCAAGTTTATGGAAACCTAGCACATCACATAGAGTTTTTGGAATAGTGGAAATGCTAGCACCCAAATCACACAATGCATTGCACTCATAGTCTTTAATCTTAATTTTAATAGTAGGTTCCCATTCATCATAAATCATTCTAGGGATTGAAACTTCCAACTCGAGTATTTCTTCAGAATATTTCATCATAGCATCAACGATATGTTTAGTAAAAGCCTTATTTTGATTATAAGCATGAGGTGAATTAAGCATAGATTGCAACAAGGAAATACAATCAATCAAATAATAATTATCATAATTAAAGTCCTTGAAATCCAAAAGAGTGGCTTCATCACTAGTTAAAGTTTTGACCTCGCCAATCCCACTTTTATCAATTTTGTTCATTAAGATCTTCACCCTCCAAATTATTGGGACGCCTTCTAGCTAAAGTTGACTCATCTCCAGTCCCTTTTTTATCAATTTTTATATTAGCAAACAAAGATTCAATAGGAGTCATACAAATTACTTTAAGATCTTCATCAAGATTATCGGAAAAACTAGAAGAACATACTTTTTCTAGCCATTCTCTCTTAGCACGCATCCTAGCGGTTCTCTCCCTACTTTCATTAATAGAATTTTGAATAGCTTTCAGAGACTCATTAATATCAAGCTTGGGTGGCATAGATCTAATCTTAAAAGAATCAATCTCATGAGAAATTCTATAAATGTTTCTAGCCAAATCATCATTCTTGAGCAATTTTTCTTCTACCATAGCATTGAAAATATTTTGGGAGTTAATAAAATATTTAATATTATTCTCAAGATCAGAGGGTATATTATTATATTTTCCATAAGAATTGTTGCAGGAATTACCATAATTATTAGAGGAATCACTAGTAAACAGCCTAGGATTAAAATTGCCTCTATACGTGTTATTACCAAAATTGTTCCTACCAACAAAATTCACATCCATAGATTCATTATTATTCTCAATCAAAGTAGACAGAGGCATATAATTAGGATCAATAGGAGCACCCCTGCTAGCAATCAATTTCATAAGTTCATCCATCTTTCCACTCAAAGTATTAATTTCTTCAATCGCATGCACTTTTTTACTATTAGAAGATCTTTCGGTATGCCATTGAGAGTAATTTGCCATAATATTATCTAGGAGTTTAGTAGCTTCTCCTAATGTGATTTCCGTAAAAGTACCACCTGCGGCGGAATCTAAAAGATTTCTAGATGCAAAATTCAATCCAACATAGAATTTTTGTACGATCATCCATAAACTTAAACCATGAGTAGGGCAATTTCTTATCATCAATTTCATCCTCTCCCAAGATTGTGCAACATGTTCATGATCTAGTTGATTAAAATTCATTATATCGTTCCTAAGGGAGATGATCTTAGAGGGAGGAAAATACTTGGAAATAGAAGCATCTTTATACTTATTCCATGAATCAATACTATTTTTAGGCAAAGATGAAAAGCAAGTTTTAGCACGATCTCATAGTGAGAACGGAAATAGCTTCAATTTAACAATATCATTATCCACATCTTTTTTATTTTGCATATCACACAATTCAACGAAAGTGTTTAGATGGGATGCAACATCTTCATTAGGACTACCGGAAAATTGTTCTTTCATAACAAGATTCAACAAAGGGGCATTAATTTCATAAGATTCCGCACTAGTGGCGGGAGCAATCACAGTACTAATAAAATCATTATTATTCGTGTTGGATAAATCACACAACTTGGTATTTTCTTGAGACATCATGACAAAGCAAGCAATCTAGCACACTAGTAAACAAAAAGCAAATGAAAATACGAATGGAAAGAAGGCGAATAAAAACGCAAGTATTTTTGTGTTTTTTTGAAAATGTTTTAGAAGTGGGGGAGAGGAAAATGAGAGACAAATGGCGAATAATGTAATGCAAGAGATGAGAGTTTATGATGGGTACTTGGTAGGCTTGATGTAGATCCTCCCCGGCAACAGCGCCAGAAATTCTTCCTGCTACTTCTTGAGCTTGCGTTGGTTTTTCCCTTGAAGAGGAAAGGGTGATGCAGCAAAGTAGAGATAGGTATTTCCCTCAGTTTGAGAACCAAGGTATCAATCTTGTAGGAGGAGCACACAAGTCACCAATGGTTGCACCTACACAAACAAACAAATACTTGTAGCCAACACAATAAAGGGGTTGTCAATCCCTTCACGGTTACTTGCAAGGATGAGATCTGATAGAGATAGGTATAAAAGATAAATAAAAGTGCAAAACTAAATAAAAGTAAATAAATTGCAGCAAGGTATATTTGGGTTTTTGGTTCTATAGATCTGAAAATAATATGATAAAAATAGACCCGGGGCCATGGTTTTCACAAGAGGCTTCTCTCTTGAAAGAACACATACGGTGGGTAAACAAATTACTGTTGAGCAATTGATAGAAAAGCGCATAGTTATGATGATATCTAAGGTAATGATCATGAATATAGGCATGACGTCCATGACAAGTAGATCGACTCCTGCCTGCATCTACTACAATTACTCCACACATCGACCGCTATCCAGCATGCATCTAGTGTATTAAGTTAACAAGAACGGAGTAATGTCTTAAGCAAGATGACTTGATGTAGAGGGATAGATCCAATCAATATGGTAAAAACCCCATCTTTTTATCTTTAATGGCAACAATACAAATACGTGCCTCGCTACCCCTTCTGTCACTAGATGGGCACACTTCAAGATTAAACCCAAAACAAAGCACCTCTTCCATTGCAAGATAGATCAATCTAGTTGGCCAAACCAAATCAATAGATCGGAGGGAAATATAAAGCTATCTTTACCATGCATAAAAGAGTTCAGAGAAGACTCAAATAATATTCATAGATAATCTAATCATAAATCCACAATTCATCGGATCTCAATAAATGCACCGCACATGAAGATTACATCGAATAGAACTCCAAGAACATCGAGGAGAACATTGTATTGAATATCGAAGAGAGAGAAGAAGCCATCTAGCTACTAGCTATGGACTCGTAGGTCTATGGTAAACTACTCACACATCATCGGAAGGGCAGCAAGGTTGATGTAGAGGCCCTTTGTGATCGAATCCCCCCTCTGGTAGAGTACCGGAACATGTCTCCAGATGGGATCTCACGAGGACAGAAACTTGCGGCGCGGGAGAAGTATTTTGGTGTGCCCTATAGTATACGGGGAATATTTGGGTATTTATGGAACAAAGATTAGGGTTAGCAGAGCCTCGAGGGGCCCACAAGCTTGGGGGGCGCGCCTCCCGAGCTTGTGGCTATCTCATGGCCCTTATGGCCTCCTCCCGAAGCTTCCTAGGTGTCTTATGGTCTATGAAAAATTGTCAAAAAGTTCCGTTCCGCTTGGACTCTGTTTGGTATTGATTTTCTGTAAAAGACAAAAACAAGGAAAAAACAGCAACAGGCACTGGGAACTAGGTTAATAGGTTAGTCCCAAAAAAGATATAAAATAGCATAATAATGCATATAAAACATCCAAGATGGATAATATAATAGCATGGAACAATAAAAAATTATAGATATGTTGGAGACATATCATATATTCAGAACACTGAGCTCGCATCCTTCATCGCAGATAAGTGTACTCATCATTACAACTTTACTGAATCATTTACCAAAGAGTTTAAGTATCATCCTCATGAATTTAGAGTCTCATTTGCCCTTTATGATAGAACCTTTAGTATTCCTTTAGAAGAATTCTGTGATGCATGCAAAATTCCATATTGGGGCTCGCTAGATGAACCACCAAAATCTGGCAATGAGATGTTCCTGAGCAGCCTTTGTTGTGGTGAGGATAGTGGAGTTGCACAAGGTAGAATAAAAAATATACAATTCCCCTCTATCTGTTACTTTGAACTTTTTAATGGAAAATATGTCGCGGGTAAAAAAGACTGTAGTACACTCTGTGCCCCAGATTTAAGCCTTATACATACTGCTTTAACGGGCATTAAACGATATAATCTTGGAGTAATTGTTGCACGGAGGGTGCAACGTAATGCTGATAGTGGTCATTTATACAGAGGAATTTATGCCACCCACTTAGCTGCAAGGCTAAGAGTTTCACCATTGCCTAATGATCCTATTTTACCCACTAGATATCTAGACTTTGATGCGATGCAGCGTCATAAGTTCATTAAGTATGGAGCCATGAATTACATTTGCAACTTGATGTTCAATAAAAACCTATTGTACCTATTATTTTGCCTGCACCTGCTCTCTTTGATTACTAGGGGAAAGGAAGGTATTACATTTATGAGAGAGAGGCATGTGTCGGTGTGGAAGCACGATCACCTATGGGGCATGGGTGCCCCTTTGTGGTTTGTCAAGGGACAACCATGTTGCACAAAGAGCAGAAGTAGCAGGGGACAACACGGCGATGGACAACTCTCTCTTTACCAAGGTTCGGGCCGCTTTACAGCGAAAAACCCTACTCCTGCTATGGTGGATTGAACTTGAGGAAGGTGAAGACACGAGGTGCACTAGCCCGGCAAGGGTGCCTGGGGGAATGCAACCACGCGCGTACAAGTGTGTGGGGGTCGAGGAGTTTGAACCCTTTGCTAGGTTGCCTTGGGCCTCCTTTTATAGCTCAAGGGGCGACCACAATGGCAAAACAGTCATTTGAATGTGATTAGATAGCTAATAGTGCTATCATACCTAACTCTGGCAATTAGGACAAAGTGCACTAAATGCACTGCTAGGTGTCGTGCTGAGGTTGAAGCCCGGCAAGCCTGCCGCGCCGCTTATCCGCCTCTTCTTATTAGCGTGACACATCCTCTGGACGGGTATCAATAAAGATAATCTCTTCCTTATCATGCTGCCACGCGCCTAGCAGGGTCCACCTGGCTACTTGATACCCTGACACCACACTGATTAATGATCTGGGTGTGATGAGGTGGAGCGGTGGTGTCTCGGTGGAAACCTACCGGCAAGAAGCCTGGCAGGTTTTGGTCTTGGCGGCCCCGGCAACCCTGCCGGGGTGAATCTTGACTCGTCCTTAGGTGTGGCCTCGACCCGGCCAGGCTCTCCTGCCCGACAAGGGAGGCCTTCCCAAGGTGGCCTTCTGATATCTTGTTCTTCTTGGGTTTTAATATGCGTGGCAGGGGCGGTTCGCCTAGAGGCCCTGCCTGTCTGTGCACAAGTCAGGGGGAAACAAATACCGCTGTTTGTGTACACCGACAGTAGCCCCCGGGCCTGAGCCAAAATGCACCGTGGGTGCGTTGGTTTAGGCCCCAAGTAGTGCACAGACGCGCGACAGAAATCCTCTGCCCACCTATAATGATTTTACAGTCTTGTCAATCGCATGTCTGTTTCGCGCAGTTATTGCGAGTCGTGCAATCATGGTTTTGCAGCGGTTATTGGGGGAGCATGCCTGAAAAAAGGTGGTTTTGTAGGGGAATAGTGGAGAGCCAAACCCCCTCTCTCGCGTGGTCCCAATAAAACAGGGCCGACACGAAGGAGCGCTGCTCATTCACACCTTTCGCCCTTCTCTCTTCGCCTTCTTCCTTCCGACGGAAA
Organism: Thinopyrum elongatum; assembly: GCA_011799875.1. Taxonomy (NCBI): domain Eukaryota; kingdom Viridiplantae; phylum Streptophyta; class Magnoliopsida; order Poales; family Poaceae; genus Thinopyrum; species Thinopyrum elongatum. Next base: position 212,117,241 of record CM022300.1, on the reverse strand, counting down.
CTGCCTCCACTGCCATTCCCTCTTCTCCCACCTCCAGGTCTTCCCCTCCTCGCCGCCCATAGGAAATGGGGCACAAGAAGAGTGCCGTGAAGGGGAAGCAAATGGCCAAGCCGGAAGACCCGAGGGCGAAGGAGAAGAAGAAGGAGGCGGAAGCTTTGGTCCGGCAGCGGCAAGAGAATGTGGTATTCTCGCCGTCAGACTTGGACGATAACACTTTGATCCATAGGTACGCCTATATGTGGGGGAGGTGAACCAAGGGCCATGGAGAACCAGTTGTTATCTCGGATGGATCCAAGGTTCCAAGCAACTCATATCCATTCTTCTGCGCCTATTTTTACTGCGGGCTTCCCCCCCCCCCCCTTTCTCTGATTTCTTCAGCGCAATGATGTATGCTTTTGGATTTTGCTTGCTAGATTTCATGCCCAATGCAATGACATGCATGGCGGTGTTTTCCCATTTCTACGAGAATTTTGTTGGAGTCGCCCCCAATGTGGATCTGTTCCGCCACATCTAGATCCCCCGCATCGAGGATAAATCACTTTCGGGAAACATATCATGGATTCCATGGGGGAAGAGAGAAGATTGGGATTACCTTGGGGGGGGGGGGGCAACTGCATAGCAAGTGGGAGGAGTGGAGAGGGGATTGGTACCGGATCAAGGACCCAGAAGCCCCTTCGTTCTGCCAGCCGTGGACCAAGTGCGTGGTGCATGGCAAGGATTGGAGCGATCCGGGAGAAACTGACGAAAGACTTCGCATCGCGCTGAACAGGGTTGCCTGCCTCAAGTCTGCCGGGCTCACCATTGAAAATGTGGGGGCAGATTTCCTTCGGCGTTGCATTGCTTCGTTGCAGCAACGGGATCGCTTCGCTTGGAGGTACAAGAACGCCGCGGACTGGATGCGGCTGTATCCTAGTGTTGCCAACAATATGACAGTCATGAGCCATGCTTGGCTGTGTGAGAAACTCTTCCATAATGCCGACAGCTTCCATTTGCCGACAAGGATTGTTCCATTGCTCATCAACTCCGCATTTGACCAGATCCTCAAGTCGATGCCAGACTGCAATGCCGATGGAGCCAAGGCAGATTGGGAGCTGCCCAGCTTCGAGGATGAGATGAACTGGGACTCTAGCTTAGAGGAGAGAGCCACCAGGAAGGAGACGGATTTCACCAAGGGCACCACTGAGGAGGAGCAGAAGTACATCCGCAACAGGCTTCAGGAAGCCCAGAGACTCAAGGCCGCTACGGTAGCTAGTGATGATGATGAAGGAAACTCCTTGGAGGAGGAGCGTCTTGATGAAGAGATCGCCGAACTTGAGGCACTAGGGGCCGCGGTTGCCGAGACAAGGGTTGCCGGGTCCGAGGCTGCCGGGAGTGAGACTGCCGGAGCGGAACCGCCGGGGTAGAGGGGGCCGAAGCGCCCAAAGAAGAGGAGGGACTTGAAGCAGGCCCTCAAGCCCCAAAGCAGAAGCATCATCTTCGCAGAAGAGGGGGCCGAGAGCCGGTGGTGGCGTATCCGTCTCAGGCTGGGCTCAAGGTGAAGAAGATGACCACCAAGAGTAGAAAGGAGGACGTAGTGCGCCGCCACTCAGCCCGCCTTGTTCGGGTCCCGACTCCTCCTTCCCGGCAGCGGATGGTGAAGGGTGTTAACCCCACGCCGCCATCAAGTCCAGTCCCGGCAGCGAGCATGACCCCACCACCACTCAAGAGGGCCAGGGAATCACCCCCACCTTTGGTATATGGGATAGACACCATGCTCGACGACCCAGAGTGAGGACGATCATTTGCTTTCTTTGATTCCAATTGCTTTTCTCTTGATTCTTAGCTGATCTTGGGATGTTGGCCTTGGTAGGGATGAAGAGACCCTGGCCCAACGGGCCAAGCGGGCCAAGACGACGAAGGAGGTGGGATCGGTGTCAGGTGCTAAACCGGCAAGGGATGCCGGAGGTGACCCCGTACTCAGTCCCCGGGCCAGCCCCCTGCGAAAAGGCATGGGTCAGACCGCGTCCGTCAGTGGCCATGCTGAAGGTCTTTTGTCGGCCGCCCAAGAAACCGGTGGGAGCACCCAGAGGAAAGTTCGGCAGCAAGTAGTGACCACTTCAGCTCCTTTCGCAAGCGACACCCAAGGAGGGGGGGGGGTCCCCGGCAAGGGCTCCTTCTGCTAGGTCTGCCCACATTGAGGCCACCCCGTGGAGGAAGATAACGCCAGACACCCGCCAGCAACAGATGTTGCCGGGGAAGGAGAAGTTTCTTCTCGACAATCGCCGACAGGTAACTCATACATTTTTGAATTCACGTTGGGAACTTTCTGCTACTTGGGCTCCTGGTTCCAGTTTCTGATCCTTGCACTATACTTGTCTCTATCCTCCTGCAGCCCCCGGGCTCAAAGAGAAAGAGCTTTTGGAAGAGTGGCTGACATAGGGAAGGATGCCACTGCTGAAGCCCTCAATATTGCCACTAAAGAAGGTCATGCCGAGGCCCCCATGGACGCCCAAGAAATCCCATAGGAAGAAGAGGAAATCCCCGGCAGCATGATCGACCCCGGCATGGAAGTTGAGGAAAAAGTGCCCCTTCAGAGTGACGCTTCGGGTTTGAGGGAGACTTTCCCCGCAAGCAGCTTGGCCATGATAGTGGCTCATCCCACGCCGATAGCCCCCAGCTCGTCAGTCCTTGCCAGGGTAAACTTTGATGAGGAAATCAGCCGCATACTGGCTCCCTGGACCTAGAGGGCCAAGGAAGCGAGTGACCCTGGTGACAGCTCCAAGGACTTGGTCTTTCTGGAGACGGTGGCTGCCGGGCTTAAGGAGGTGCAGGAGAGGTATGGCCGGAGGTGGCAGGTAGTCCAAGAAGAGCATAGGGCCCAGGACATAGCCACCCAACAGCTGAAAGATAAGGCAGAAGAACTGCACTCTAGGTACAACGCTCGATCTAGCGAGCTCAGGGCTCAAGAGGAGAAGATGGTGGCTGCCGCAGAGAGAGCAAAAACTCGTGATGCCAGGCTGACGGAGCGAGAGACGCAGCTCTATGCCCAAGCCAGAGATATTGCCAGTCGTGAGCAGGCCCTGGCCGATGCCCTCCGTGCCAAAGATGATGATCTGGAAAACCTTGTTCAGCAGCGCACCAATGACCTAGAGGACAGCCACAAAAAGGCCATCGACTCGCTGGCTCAAGATGCGGCAGCCAAACTCAAAGAGGTCTCTGACAGCCTTACCGCAATCTCCGGAGCCAAGACAGAGCATGAGGCCCAAATGGGGAAACTGGAGGAAGAGCTTGCTGGGAACAAGAAAGAGATCGAGGCCCTCCGGGAAGAAGCGCGAAAAACAGCCTCCACGCTGGAGAGGCTGCAATCACAGCTTTCATCCAAGGACTAGGATCTGAATACCGCCTCCAGGACCATCGAGGATCTGAACAACAAGCTCGCCACCCTTGAGAAGGATCTTGAACAAGCTAAAGACCATGAGAGGGCCTTGGTGGAAGAAGTCAATACTGCCAGAACTCTTCGTAAGGATGCAGAGTATAAGCTCAAGGAGTAGGTCAATCTATACAACCTCTGGTCGAAGAGTCTGGTGGATATAACTGAGCGTATCTCCTCCCAGATTGCCAAGATGAACATGAAGAGCTGGACTTTCTCCGTTAATGAGCATGAGGCCCCGAGCATCAAGCTGACACATTTCTTCGAGAGTCTCATTGAAGGGCTGAAGATGTATGAAGACGACAGATCAGCTTGCTTCGCCAGTGAGTCTCGAAAATTTGCCCGGGACGCCATCTTCACTCTTCTTGTTAATTATGTGCAGCATCATCCTGATGTCGACCTCTCCGACGCTTTCAAGAGACTGCCGGCCAGGACGGACACCTCTGCTGCCGCTCAAGTTGTCGGGCCCTTGGCCGACAAAGTTCTTCGAGTGCCCCGAGTCCAGGGAGGTCGCCGGGACTAACTTCTCTTGTTCCGTTTGCTGGGATCCTGACAAACAAAAAGACACATTTTGGCCCTATGTCATATCTTGCTACTTCCTGTGATGAAATAGTACTCTTAATTAGTTGTGTGGACCAATGCTATCCTTTAAGTTTATCTTGCCTATCGTTGTTGTATGATAGCAAATCCTGCGCATGCTGGGAGCCTGCCGGGGCAAGTACTAGCTATGCTGCCATGGGGACGGGCCCTTAGTATTCTTGCAAGCATAGGTGCCACCGGCAAGTTACCCTTCGACATTATCGATGTGGCTGCCTGGTCTATTGAGCGGACTCAAAATAGATGAGGACGCAAGTGATAACGGAAGAGTCCCTTCGCGTTACGGATATCCCATATAGAATGCTAGGGTCTAAACCAAAGGAGTCACAAAGGATACACAAGAAGAGCCTTGAAACTAGAAAAAGGTTTTGCAACTTATCTTTTCTTAATCTTGTAACTGTCATTGTCGCAGAGGTGCAAATCCTTCCTTTCCCTGGAAGTCCCATACACGGAGGGTTGCGTATGACCCGTAGGCAACGTGGCTGTAATGCACCACAATGTGTGGTGAGGCTTGCCGGGATAGGGCGGAAACACATCACCCCATGAGTTCTTTCCGCAGCAATGCCACTCCGCAATCTGGGGCGGAAACCCGATGGATCTGTCATGCCCACCGCTCGGTTGAACGTGCATCCCTGTAGAGCGAACGCTCGTACCGTCGGGTGTGGCTTATCAACAATTGGATCATCCGCCTCCGTGCTGTGATCGCAGCGTTCGATGCTCGAAGGAGACCGTGATCGGGGCGGATGAAGCACTATCTGCGGCGGCCACGCCGCCCGCGGTGTCTAGCTTGACCGCCGTGACCGCGGCACCCATGGCGTTCGCAGCCATGGATGAAAGGACCACTGAAATGGGGAACGGCGCCGCCTCTCTGCTCTCCCTCTTGGGAGCCATCGCCGGAGTAGCTGATGACGAGGAGTGTCGTGCTGGCTAGTTCTTTAGGTTTGCACAAGCGGCGCCCCCTACCTGGCGCACCAAAGATGTTGGCGTGGAAGCAGGATCACCTATGGGGCATGGGTGCCCCTTTGTGGTTCCGCAAGGGGACGACCATGTTGCACAAAGAGTAGAAGCAGCAGGGGACAGCACGATGATGGACAACTCTCTCTTTACCCAGATTTTGGCCGCTTTATAGCGTCAAACCCTACTCCTGCTATGGTGGATTGAATTTGAGGAAGGCGAAGATACGAGGTGCACTAGCCTGGCAAGGGTACCTGGGGGAATGCAACCACACGCGTACAACTGTGTGGGGGTCGAGGAGTTCGAACCCTTTTCTAGGTTGCCTTGGGCCTCCTTTTATAGCTCAAGGGGTGACCACAATGGCAAAATAGTTATTTGAATGTGATTAGATAGCTAACAGTGCTATCATACCTAACTCTCGCAATTAGGACAAAGTGCTGAGGTTGAAGCCCGGCAAGCCTGCCGCGCCGCTTATCCGCCTCTTCTTATTAGTGTGACACGTCCTCTGGACGATTGTTAATAAAGCCAATCTCTTCCTTATCATGCTGCCATGCGCCTGGCAGGGTCCACCTAGCTGCTTGATACCCTGACACCGCACTGATTAATGATCTGGGTGTGATGAGGTGGAGCGGTGGCGTCTCGGTGGAAACCTACCGGCAAGAAGCCTGGCAGGTTTTGGTCTTGGTGGCCCCGGCAACCCTGCCGGGGTGAATCTGGACTCGTCCTTAGGTGTGGCCTCGACCCGGCCAGGCTCTCCTGCCCGGTAAGAGAGGCCTTCCCAAGGTGGCCTTCTGATATCCTGTTCTTCTTGGGTTTTAATATGCTCGGCAAGGGTGGTTCGCCTAGAGGCCCTGCCTATCTGTGCACGAGTTAGGGGGAAACAAATACCCCTGTTTGTGTACGCCGACGGCATGTGAGTACAACACAGCAGTGGAAGCTGCCCATCGAGCTGAGGAGGCTGCACCCAGAGCCTTGCTACTTCTTGAGCTTGCGTTGATTTTTTTCCTTGAAGAGGAAAGGGTGATGCAGCAAAGTTGAGATAAGTATTTCCCTCAGTTAAGAACCAAAGTATCAATCCAATAGGAGGTACAAGCAAGTGCCTAATAGATGCACCTGCACAAACTAACAAACACTTGCACACAACACGAAAAAGGGGTTGTCAATCCCTTCCCAGTCACTTGCAAGAGTGAGATCTAATAGAGATAGATTTAAAAGATAATTAAAAGGCAAAATAAAGTAAATAAATTGCAGCAAGGTATTTTTGGGTTTTTGGTTTTATAGATATGAAAATATATGATGGAAAATAGACCCGAGGGCTATAGGTTTCACTAGAGGCTTCTCTCTTGAAGAAAACACATGATGGTAAACAAATTACTGTTGAGCAATTCATAGGAAAGCACAAAGTTATGACGATATCTAAGGCAATGATCATGAATATAGGCATCACGTCTGTGACAATTAGACCGACTCCTGCCTGCATCTACTAATATTACTCCACACATTGACCGCTACCCAGCATGCATCTAGTGAATTAAGTTAACAAGAACGGAGTAACGCCTTAAGTAAGAGGACATGATGTAGAGGGATAGATCCAATCAATATGGTAAAAACCCCATCTTTTTATCCTTAATGGCAACAATGCAAAAACGTGCCTCACTACCCCTACTATCACTGGGTGAGGACACCGCAAGATTGAAGCCATCACAAAGCACGTCTCCCATTACAAGAAAAACCAATCTAGTTGGCCAAACCAAATCGATAGATCGGAGAGAAATACAAAGCTATCATAATCATGCATAAAAGAGCTTAGAGAAGACTCAAATAATATTCATTGATAATCTGATCATAAATCCACAATTCATTGGATCTCAACAAACGCACCGCAAAAGAAGATTACATCGAATATAACTCCAAGAACATCGAGGAGAACATTGTATTGAAGATCAAAGAGAGAGAAGAAGCCATCTAGCTACTAGCTATGGACCCGTAGGTCTATGGTAAAATACTCATACATCATTGGAAGGGTAGCAAGGTTGGTATAGAGGCCCTCCATGATCGAATCCCCTGCTGGCAGAGTGCCGGAAAAGGCCCCAAGATGGGATCTCACAAGAAAGAAGCTTGCGGCGGCGGAAAAGTATTTTTGGTGTGCCCTCTGGTATACGGGGATTATTTGAGTATTTATGGAGCCAGGATTAGGGTTAGGAGAGCCACGAGGGGCCCACGAGCCTAGGGTGTGCGCCCCTTGGGCGCCCCCTAGGGCTGGTGGCCTCCTCGTAGGTCTTCTGGTCTCCTTTCGAAGCTTCCTAGGTGTCTTCTGGTCCAAGAAAAATCATCGTAAAGTTTTATTCCGTTTGGACTCCGTTTGGTATTGATTTTCTGTAAAGGCAAAAACAAGGAAAAAAATAGCAACTGGCACTGGGCACTAGGTTAATAGGTTATTCCCAAAAAATGATATAAAATAGCATATAAATGTATATAAACCATCCAAGATGGATAATATAATAGCATGGAACGATAAAAAATTATAGATATGTTGGAGACGTATCAAGCATCCCCAAGCTTAATTCATGCTCGTTCTCGAGTAGGTAAATGATAAAAACATAATTTTTGATGTGGAATGCTACCTAACATATTTATCAATGTAATTTTTCTTATTGTGGCATCAATGTTCAGGTTCATAAGATTCAAAGCAAAAGTTTAATATTGACATAAAAACAATAATACTTCAAGCATACTAATAAAGAAAGCATGTCTTCTCAATATATCATAGCTAAAGAAAGTTATCCCTACAAAATCATATAATCATGTCATGCTCTATCTTCATCACATAAAGTATTTATCATGCACAACCCCGAGACAAGCCAAGAAATTGTTTCATACTTTTAATGTTCTAAAGCTTTTTCAACTTTCACGCAATACATGAGCGTGAGCCATGGATATAGCACTATAGGTGGAATAGAATATGGTGGAGGTTGTGAGGAGAATACAAAAAAGGAGAAAGTCTCACATCAACTAGGCAAATTAATGGGCTATGGAGATGGCCATCAATTGATATTGATCCGAGTGAGTAGGGATTGCCATGCAACGGATGCACTAGAGCTATAAGTGTATGAAAGCTCAAAAGAAAACTAAGTGAGTGTGCATCCAACTTGCTTGCTCACAAAGACCTAGGGAAATTTGAGGAACCCATCATTGGAATATACAAGCCAAGTTCTACAATGAAAAATTCCCACTAGTATATGAAAGTGATAAAATAGGAGACTCTCTATCATGAAGATCATGGTGCTACTTTGAAGCACAAGTGTGGTAAAAGGATAGTAGCATTGTCCCTTCTCTATTTTTCTCTTATTTTTTCCCTTTTATTTTTTTCTTCTTCTTTTTTTTTCTTTTCTTTTTGGGCTCTTTGGCCTCTTTTTTTTCTTTTTTTATTTAAGTCCGGAGTCTCATCCCGACTTGTGGGGGAATCATAGTCTCCATCATACTTTCCTCACATGGGACAATGGTCTAATAATGATAATCATCACACCTTTATTTACTTCAAACCCAATAATTAAAACTCAATACTAGAACAAAATATGACTCTATATGAATGCCTCCGGTGGTATACTGGTATGTGCAATGATCTAGAGTGACATGTATAAAAAATATGAACAGTGGCCAAGCCACAAATACTATGCCAACTACATGGTCATGCAAAGCAATGTGACAATGATGGTGTGTGTCATAATAAACGGAATGGTGGAAGTTACATGGCAATATATCTCGGAATGTCTATGGAAATGCAATAATAGGTAGGTATGGTGGCTGTTTTGAGGAAGGGTATATGGTGGGTTTAATGCACCGGCGAAAGTTGTGTGGTACTAGAGAGGCTAGCAATGCTGGAAGGGTGAGAGTGCGTATAATCCATGGACTCAACTTTAGTCAAAAAGAACTCACATACTTATTGCAAAAATTTATTAGCCATCGAAACAAATTACTAATACACATGCCCCTAGGGGGATAGATTGGTAGGAAAAGACCATCGCTCGTCCCCGAACGCCACTCATAAGGAAGACAATCAAAAACAAATCATGCTCCAACTTCATCACATAACGATAGACCATACGTGCATGCGTCGGGAATCACAAACCTTAACACAAGTATTTCTATTAATCCAAAATTACCAACTAGCATGACTATAATATCACCATCTTTATATCTCAAAACAAATGCAAGGAATCAAACTTCTCATATATTCAATGCTCTTTATGAAAGTTTTTATTATATCCCTCTTGGATACCCATCATATTTGGACCAAATTCATAACCTAAGAAAATTGCCATACTATTTTTAAGAACCTAAAAATAATACAAGTGAAGCATGAGAGTTCATCAATTTCTATAAAATAAAACCATCGCCATGCTCTAAAAAGATATAAGTGAAGCACTAGAGCAACTGCCTAGCTCAAAAGATATAAGTGAAGCACATAGAGTATTCTAATAAATTCATGATTAATGTGTATCCCTCTCAAAAGGTGTGTATAGCAAGGATGATTGTGGCAAACTAAAAAACAAAGACTCATATAATACAAGACGCTCCAAGCAAAACACATATCATGTGGTGAATAAATTTATAGCCTCATGTAAATTACCGATGGATCGAAGAGAAAAGAGGGGATGCCATCTGGGGCATCCCCAAGCTTAGATGCTTGGTTGTACTTGAATATTACCTTGGGGTGCCTTGGCTTCCCCAATCTTAGGCTCTTGCCAATCCTTATTCCATAGTCCATCAAATCTTTACCCAAAACATGAAGACTTCACAACACAAAACTCAACAAAAAAACTCCTGAGAGCCGTTAGTATGATAAAACTAATATCAACTTTTAGGTACTGTTGTGAACTCATTCTAATTTTATATTTGTGTTATATATACTGTATTATAAATTCTCCATGGTTCATACCCCCCGATACTACCCATAGATTCATCAAATAAGCTAACAACACATCGAAAAAAGAATCTGTCAAAAACAGAATAGTCTGTAAAGACCAGAATATTAGTCATACTTTTTTAACTCAAAAATTCTGAAAAATTAAGAAAACAGAGGCAATTGATATATCAATATTGTGTAAAAAAAATAGAATTTTTCCACGCTCCGGTGAATTTTAACAATTCTATTACTGGAAGCAAAAGTTTCTGTTTTTCAGCAAAACCAAATCAACGACATACCAAAGCATCCCAAAGGTCTTGCTTGGCTCAACCACTAATTAAAACACTAAAAAACAATTAATACATAGGTAATATTGTGTATTTTTTGAAAAACAGGAGCAAAAACAAAGAGACATAAAATAAAATTTGGTTGCCTCCCAACAAGCACTATCGTTTTATGCCTCTAGCTAGGCATAATGCATAGATCTTGGTATTGTCATCTTTGGTATGCAATCCATAAGTGGCCCTCATAATAGACTCACATGTCAACTTAATATTCTTTCTTGGAAAGTGTTCCATGCCCTTCCTTAACGGATATTGAAATCTAATGTTTCCTTCTTTCATATCAATACGTTCTAAGAAATGGTCTACTAAGTATAATAGGGCATGTAGGATTGCAATCTATATCAAGCACAATAAAAATCTACGGGCACATAATTCCTATTTGAAACATTAAGAACATCATTAATCTTTCCCATAGGTTTCTTAATAGTGGAATCCGCTAGATGCACACTCGAAGAACAAACATCAAGTTTATGGAAACCTAACACATCACATAAAGTTTTTGGGATAGTTGAAACGCTAGCACCCAAATCACACAAAGCATTGCACTCATAATCTTTAATATTAATTTTAATAGTAGGTTTCCACTCATCATAAAGCTTTCTAGGGATTGAAACTTCCAACTCAAGTTTTTCTTCAAAAGATTTCATCATAGCATCAACAATATGTTTAGTAAAAGCCTTATTTTGATTATAAGCATGAGGTGAATTAAGCATGGATTGCAACAATGAAATACAATCTATTAAATAAAAAATATCATAATTCAAGTCCTTGAAATCCAAAAGAGTGGGTTCATCGGTACTTAAAGTTTTGACCTCTCCAATCCCACTTTTATCAATTTTTTCATTAAGGTCTTCACCCTATTGGGATGCCTTCTAGCTAAAGTTGACTCATCTCTAGTCCCATCTTTATCAAGTTTTATATTAGAAAACAAAGATTCAATTGGAGTCACACCAATTACTTTAAGATCTTCATCATTATTCTCACAAAAACTAGAAGAACATGCTTTTTCAAGCCAATTTCTCTTAGCACGCATCCTAGCGGTTCTCTCTCTGCTTTCAATCATAGAAATTTTAATAGCTTTTAGAGACTCATTAATATCAATCTTGGTTGGCATAGATCTAATCTTAAAAGAATCAATATCATGAGAAATTCTATCAAACTTCCTAGCCAAATCATCAATCTTAAGCATTTTTTTCTTCTACCATAGTACTGAAATTCTTTTGAGAATTAATAAATTCTTTAATATTGTTCTCAAGATCAGAGGGTATCTTATTATAATTTCCATAAGAATTGTTGTAGGAATTACCATAATTATTAGAGGGATTACTAGGAAACGGCCTAGGGTTGAAATTTCCTCTATACGCGTTATTACCAAAATTGTTCCTACCAACAAAATTCACATCCATAGATTCATTATTATTCTCAATCAAAGTGGACAAAGGCATATCATTAGGATAAATAGTAGCACTCTTACTAGCAATCAATTTCATAAGTTCATCCATCTTTCCACTGAAAGTATTAATTTCTTCAATCGCATGCACTTTTTTACTAGTAGATGATCTTTCGGTATGCCATTGAGAGTAATTTGCCATAATATTATCTAGGAGTTTGGTAGCTTCTCCTAAAGTGATTTCCATAAAAGTACCACCCGCGTCGGAGTCTAAAAGATTTCTAGATGCAAAATTCAATCCAGCATAATTTTTTGTATGATCATCCACAAACTTAAACCATGAGTAGGGCAATTTCTTATCATCAATTTCATTCTCTCCCAAGATTGTGCAACATGTTCATGATCAAGTTGCTTAAAATTCATTATATCGTTCCTAAGGGAGATGATCTTAGTGGGAGGAAAGTACTTGGAAATAAAAGCATCTTTACACTTATTCCATGAATCAATACTATTTTCAGGCAAAGATGAAAACCAAGTTTTAGCACGATCTCGTAGTGAGAATGGAAATAGCTTCAATTTAACAAAATCACTATCCACATCTTTTTTCTTTTGCATATCACAAAACTCAACGAAAGTATTTAGATGGGATGCGACATCCTCATTAGGACTTCCAGAAAATTGTTCTTTCATAACAAGATTCAACAAAGCGACATTAATTTCATAAGATTCCGCACTAGTGGCGGGAGCAATCGGAGTACTAATAAAATCATTATTATTACTGTTGGAGAAGTCACACAACTTGGTATTTTCTTGAGACAACGTGACAAAGCAAGCAATCTAGCGCACAAGCAAACAAAAAGTAAACGAAAAGACAAACAGAAAGAGGGCGAATAAAAAGAAAAATATTTTTGTGTTTTTCTGAAAACATTTTAGAAGTGGGGGATAGGAAAATGAGAGGCAAATGGAAAATAATGTAAGTGCAAGAGATGAGAGCTTATGAAAGGTACTTGGTAGGCTTGATGTGGAACCTCCCCGGCAACGGCGCCAGAAATTCTTCCTGCTACTTCTTGAGCTTGCGTTGATTTTTCCCTTTAAGAGGAAAAGGTGATGCAGCAAAGTAGAGATAAGTATTTCCCTCAGTTAAGAACCAAGGTATCAATCCAGTAGAAGGTACAAGCAAGTCCCCAACAGATGCACCTACACAAACTAATAAACACTTGCACAGAACGCGAAAAAGGGGTTGTCAATCCCTTCACGGTCACTTGCAAGAGTGAGATCTAATAGAGATAGATATAAAAGATAATTAAAAGGAAAAATAAAGTAAATACAAATAAATTGCAGCAAGGTATTTTTGGATTTTGTTTTTATAGATCTGAAAATATATGATGGAAAATAGACCCAGGAGCCATAGGTTTCACTAGAGGCTTCTCTCTTGAAGAAAACATACGGTGGGTAAACAAATTACTGTTGAGCAAATGATAGAAAAGCGCAAAGTTATGATGATATCTAAGGCAATGATCATGAATATAGGCATCACGTCCATGAAAATTAGATCGACTCTTTCCTACATGTACTACTATCACTCCACACATCGACCGCTATCCAGCATGCATCTAGTGAATTAAGTTAACAAGAACGGAGTAACGCCTTAAGTAAGATAACATGATGTAGAGGGATAGATCCAATCAATATGGTAAAAACCCCATCTTTTTATCCTTAATGGCAATAATACAAATACGTGCCTCGCTACCCCTACTGTCACTGGGTGAGGACACCGCACAATTGAACCCATCACAAAGCACCTCTCCCATTGCAAGAAAAACCAATCTAGTTGGCGAAACCAAATCGATAGATCGGAGAGAAATACAAAGCAATCTTAATCATGCATAAAAGAGTTCAGAGAAGGCTCAAATAATATTCATAGATAATCGGATCATAAATCCACAATTCATCCAATCTCAACAAACGTACCACGAAAGAAGATTACATCAAATAGAACTCCAAGAACATCGAGGAGAACATTGTATTGAAGATCAAAGAGAGAGAAGAAGCCATCTAGCTACTAGCTATGGACCCGTAGGTGTGTGGTAAACTACTCATACATCATCGGAAGGGCGGCAAGGTTGGTTTAGAGGCCCTCCATGATCGAATCTCCCTCCGGCAGAGTGCCGGAAAAGGCCCCAAGATGGGATCTCATGAGAACAGAAGCTTGCGGCATCGGAAAGTATTTTTGGTGTGCCCTCTAGTATACGGAGAATATTTGAGTATTTATGGAGCCAGGATTAGGGTTAGGAGAGACACGAGGGGCCCACAAGCCTAGGGGGCGCACCCCTAGGGCGAGCCCCCCTAGGGCTTGTGGCCTCCTCGTAGGTCTTCTAGCCTCCTCCCGAAGCTTCCTAGGTGTCTTCTAGTCCAAGAAAAATCATCGTAAAGTTTTATTCCGTTTGGACTCCGTTTGGTATTGATTTTCTATAAAGGCAAAAACAAGGAAAAAACAATAACTGGCACTAGGCACTAGGTTAATAGGTTAGTCCCAAAAAATGATATAAAATAGTATATTAATGTTTATAAAACATCCAAGAAGGATAATATGATAGCAAGGAACAATCCAAAATTGTAGATACGTTGGAGACGTATCAAGCCTCGACGAGCTATCACTTTGACTATTATCCAAGCCAGGGATGGTGATCACCAAGCTAGGCGAAAGCCTAAGCTCGGGGTAGTACATATTTCCCACCGACATTACATTGATGCTCACACATTTCATTCCAGTTGTCGGTGTTCACACTTTTCCATTGTATGTTAGTTTTATTTTCTTGTTTTCTTCTTGTGTGTTTGAAAAACTTTGAGAAATCCAAAAATGTTTCTCGCTTCTTTTCGGTTTTTCTTTCTAGTTTAAATTAGTTGTAGTATTAAAAGAAAACCCAAAAAGATTTCCCATATCTTCTTTTGCTTGTTGGGAGCTTTCCCATATAAAAACTTTTTCTCGTTTTTATTTTTCCTTCTTTAAATTATTTCCTTCAAGAAAAATTAAAAAAACTCCAAAAATATTTCAGTGTGTTTCTCTGAAATTCTTTTCTTTTGTTGAGGCGTACTAAGGAGAAGACCACGATGAAAATGTTGAGTGGCTCTCATATGCATTATTGTTCATCTAACAAAGAGCCCATATTATTTTGTCTTCTCCTTTGAATAAAATGTTTGCAGATTCCAGCTTAGTCCATGGCACTCTTGCACTACTTTCATTTTCATATCATTCGGTAGTGCAAGTGAAAGGCAATAATGATGATATATGATGAAGTGACTGAGGCAAGGAAAGGCGGGTATGAACTCAACTTGTTTTTGTTTTTGAAAATATGTTTAACTTAGTATCCATGATTCAGCATATTATGATTAAACATGTTTATGATGACAATTAGAGATTATAGTTGCTCATGCCATGCTTATGTAGCTAGGAGTGGATAATGATTTATTTTAGATGTCAACATGCATTAAAATAGTTGTGATGTAGTATGATGATATGGTATCCTCCTCTGAATGTTTCAAGTGGCTTGACTTGGCACATGTTCACACATGTAGTTGATTCAAAACCAACATAGCCTCCACAATATTTATGTTCATGGTGTTTATATCCTACTCATGCTAGTAGTCAATGTTAATTATTCACAATGCATGTTCATGACCGTTTTTGCTCTCTAGTTGGTCGCTCCTCAACCTTTTGCTAGCCTTCGCCTGTACTAAGCGGGAATACTGCTTGTGCATCAAAAACCTTAAACCAAAGTTATTCCAGATGAGTCCACTATATCTACCTATATGCGGTATTACCCTGCCGTTCCAAGTAAATTTGCATGTGCCAGCTCTAAAACTTCAAATGAACATCTGTTTTGTGTGCCCGCACCACTCATGGAGTGACAGGGGGTGGTCAGTATCTTCCATGCTAAGCGGATTATTCTCATGATGAGTGTTTATTCACTTGTCCTTACACGAGAGGGGCCAGTAATGGGGATGCCCAGTCCCATGATCAAAAGTCGCAAATAATTAAACAAAACTCCCCCGGATTGTTGTTGGTATGGAGGGCACCCGAGGATTCGGCTAGCCATGGCTTGTGTTTTTTAATGGAGGGGGAGTAAACTTTACTTCTACCACTTGGGAACCGCCGCTCATTTGTTTAGCATGGAAGATATTGAAAACTCTTGGTCGTAACATTGACAGGAAAGGTATACCTCCCAAAATTATATTTATCTCTGATTCAAGCTTTGAGATCTGGCACCTCTGCAAATCCCTTCTTCCCTCTGCGAAGGGCCTATCTATTTACTTTTATGTTATTTCACTTTTATTGTTGAGTCATCACCTTCTCAAATAAGCACCAGTCCTGAGAGCACTATTGTCATCCTAATGCATTGTGTATAGTTAATGTTGTGTGCATCATGACTGGATCTCTTCTACCATGAATTACAATGTTTAGTCGCTGCTTGAACTTTGGAGGTGCTCTGCATTTATGTTTTGTGGTCTCAGAAAGGGATAGGAGATACCATTATTGTCATATTATATCATGGTTGTTTTGACAAAGTATTGGCATTCAAAATATCTTATTATTGCTCGCTAGTTGATTATGCCATTGATATGAGTGAATATAATTTCTAATAGTTATCGTCTGCATGGTTAGTCATGATCTTTGCAGAAAATCCTGGTATTATCTAAGAATATATATGGACACAAGAACAAAACAGTTCATAAAAGTTTTTCTTTATCACTTTCAGTTTATCAAGTGAATTGCTTGAGGACAAGCAATGGGTTAAGCTTGGGGGAGTTGATATATCTCCGTCGTATCTACTTTTCCTAATGCTTTTGCTCTTGTTTTGGACTCTAATTTGCATGATTTGAATGAAACTAACCCGGGCTGACGCTGTTTTCAGCAGAACTACCATGGTGTTGTTTTTGTGCAGAAATAAAAGTTCTTGGAAGAAACTTTTTGGAGAATTATTTTGGAATAAAAGGAAAATACTGGAACCAAGACCCACTAGAGGGGGCCCCAGCTGCCCACTAGGCACCAGGGCGCGCCACCCCCTCTGGCACGTCCTGGTGGGTAGTGGGGCCCACGAGGCTCCGCCGACCCTAATCTCGATCCTATAAATTCCTATTTTCAGAGAAAAATAGGAGAGGAAGTTTCATCATGTTTTACGATACGGAGCTGTTGCCACCTCCTGTTCTTCACCGGGAGGCTAGATCTGGAGTCCATTCGGGGCTCCGGAGAGGGGGATCTTCCGTCTTCGTCATCATCAACCATCCTCCATCACCAATTTCATGATGCTCACCATCAGGAGTGAGTAATTCCTTCGTAGGCTTGCTGGACGATGATGGGTTGGATGAGATTTATCATGTAATCGAGTTAGTTTTGTTAGGGCTTGATCCCTAGTATCCACTATGTTATGAGATTGATGTTTCTATGACTTTGCTATGCTTAATGCTTGTCACTAGGGCCCGAGTGCCATGATTTCAAATCTGAACTGTTTATGTTTTCACCATTATATTTGTGTTCTTGATCCTACCATGCAATTTATATGCACCTATTACGTGTTATGATCCGCATACCCCAAGGAGACAATAATTGGTATTCTTTTCGGTGATTACCGTAATTTGAGGTGTTCATGTATTCACTATGTGTTAATGCTTTGTTCCAGTTCTCTATTAAAATGAGGCCTTAATATCCCTTAGTTTGCTTATGGACCTCGCTGCCACGGGAGAGTAGGACAAAAGATGTCATGCAAGTTCTTTTCCATAAGCACGTATGACTATTTACGGAATACATGCCTACATTAGATTGATGAACTGGAGCTAGTTTTGTGTTGCCTTAGGTTATGACTGTTATATGATGAATATTATCCAACATTATCACTGATCCAATGCCTACGAGTTTTTGACATATTGTTCTTGCTAAGTTACTACTGCTGTTACTACTGTTACAACTGCTACAAAACTACTGCTACTACTGTTACTGTTACTATCATTGCTACTGCTATCAAATTACCATACTACTGTGCTACTGATCACTTTGCTACAGATATTTAATATCCAGGTGTGGTTGAATTGAAAACTCAACTGCTAATACTTACAAATATTCTTTGGCTCCCCTTGTGTCGAATCAATAAATTTGGGTTGAATACTCTACCCTCAAAAACTGTTGCGATCCCCTATACTTGTGGGTTATCAGGATGTCATCCATGGCATCCCCAATCTTAGATGCTTGGTTGTCCTTGAATATTACCTTGGGGTGCCATGGGCATCCCCAAGCTTAGGCTCTTGCCATTCCTTACTCCTTAGCCAATCAAAACTTCACTCAAAACTTGAAAACTTCACAACACAAAACTCAACAGAAAACTCGTGAGATCCATTAGTATAATAAAACAAATCACCACTTTTAGGTACTGTTGTAAACTCATTCCAATTTTATATTTTCATTATATCTACTGTATTCTAACTTCACCATGGTTAATACCCCCCGATACAACCCATAGATTTATCAAAACAAGCGAAAAACACAATGAAAACAGAATCTTTCTAAAACAAACAGTCTGTAGAAATCTGAATTAAGCTCATACTTCTGTAAATCCAAAAATTCTGAAACATTAGGAAGACGTAGGCAATCCGTATATCAACCTTTTTTGAAAAAATTCAGAATTTTTTCACGTTCCAGCAAATTTTAACAATTCTGCTACTGGATGCAAAAGTTTCTGTTTTTTCTCAGAATCAAATCAATGATCTTCCAAATCATCCCAAAGGTCTTACTTGGCATAAACACTAACTAAAACACAAAAACACAATAATAAAAGAAGTATAATTGCATATTTATTGAAAAACAGAAGAAAAAGCAAAAACATAAAATAAAATTGGGTTGCCTCCCAACAAACGCTATTGTTTTACACCCCTAGCTAGGCATGTTGCATAGATCTAGGTATTGTCATCTTTGGTACTCAATTCCTTCCTAATCAAATCTTCCAAAACTTTTCTTAGTAAATTTGTTTTCTCATGTTCTTCCTTTTTAGTGGAAGAGCTTAATTCATGGAAAGGACTTCGAGTTGTAACTTTGACATTCATAATTTCATACTCAGGATCATCACCATAAACATCTTCACATAAAACATGTATCTCATCTTTAATAGGTTCTATAGACATCTCTTCAATCCACTCAGTATTAAACCCTTCATCAATTTCCATAGTGACCCAATCAAATTTATCATAAGCATCAAGGTATAAAGCTTGGATAACTTCCGCATAAGGGACTTATTTCCTTAGATTGTTACTAAAAGCAACATAATCCTTAGATTCCAAACTACGTAAGGTTTCTTTATCATAGAGAATTTCTTCTATTGGGGGATGCTCAAAATTTATATTGTAGTAAGCAAAGATTTCTCTAGCCTCTCAGACTATGTAATCAAATTCATGCATAAGGATAATAGTAGCAATTTTCTTAGCTTTAGGATCATGTATGTTGGGGAGTTCGTAAAACACCTTTTGTAAAGCCGGATGGATATGTAAAAATTATCCCTCTAATTTAATCACAAGCATGGAAATAGCATCCGCATAGCAATTTGTATTATGAAGAATAGATCCCCTATCTATTGGCATAACTCCCGTGCAATCAAACAATTCCTGAATAATATTCTTCCCAATAATCTTCTGTCGGCGTACGACACCTATGGGATCCGAAGAACCCCTTTTACGATTCGGTAGGGAGAGAGGTATGCACAAAGAGCAGAACCGAGGACCAACACGGGGGGATTTTACCCAAGTTTGGGCCGCTGATCAGCATAAAACCCTACTCCTCCTTTTGTTTATTATCAGTGTATTCGTCCCAGTTCTTGGAGCGCTGGCAATGAATAGTGTGTTCGCGCAGCAGCTACGCATGCAGAATGGGCCGAGCATGTTCTCCCCTGTAGCAGTTGCCTTGGGCCTCCTTTTATATGCTTGAAGGGGTCACCACAGTGGCAAACTGTTCATACGCGAGGTGTAAAGTAGCTACTGGGTTATCATACCTAACCACTGGCGGTTTATGACAAATGCACTTAATGGACCGTGAGGTGTCCGTTTAGGTGTCCCTACTTTCTTGGGGATGGAAAAAGGGGCCATCCCATCAGCACCGCTTAAGCTTGCCTCCACTAGCGCCTTGCCAGGTATCCAGAGATGGGGCTAGAATGCCAGGCTGGTCGCTGCGCTGGAGCGGTGGCACAGTGGCGGAACTTTGCCGGGGTGCGAATCTTGACGGGCTCCGCGGGCTACCCCGGCAAGATCTTGCCGGGGGCCGAGCCCCTGATCTCCAGTTCTCCTTATCTTCTGGTCCTTGGCTTGAATGTCTCTTTGATAATCTTGGATTAATCTTCAGCTGTTCCCCGACAAGCCTTGCCGTAGGTATGGCTACAACTGCCCGTGCACAAGTACGGGGTACTAAAGGCCCAATACTTAGTACACCGACAGGAGCCCCCGGGCCTAGGCCACACACGAGTGCGAGGCGTTGTTTGGCTAGGCCCAAACAGTGCACGGGCATGTGTGGCAGGGATTAACTGCTTGTAATTATTCCGCTTACTGCGCTCCCCCACTACGCGCGTTGAATGCGCGACATGGGAAGCGTGCGCTGAACGGCCGCGGCCGCAGCGCGCTTGTATAGGCACGTTCGCATTGGGCAGTAAAAGAGGCAGCCTCGCTCCTTCCCCGTAAAAAGGAATCCGCAGAGGCGCCGCCCATTTACCCCCCTCTTCTTTCCAATCTGGAATCCGCCATTACTTTCTTTCCCCCGAGCTCAGAGCAGAACTTCTCCTCATCCGCTCACCGCCTCCGCACCCGCTCTATCCTCGGCTTCCGCCTTCACAACCGCCATGCCGCCCAAGGCTAGCAAGGGCAAAGGCAAGAGCAAGGAGACGAAAGCCGATGTCCCAGAGAGTGAGCTGGCGAAGATGCGGAAGAAGTACGTCGTCTTTGCTCCGACGCTCGACGCTAAAGCTTTGAAGAACCGGTACCAGTGCATGTGGGTGAGGGAGACGCAGGCTCACCCCACAACTCGCGTGGCCCCAGTTTCTTCTTCCAAAGGCGGACCAGATAAATACCCCTTCTTCGTCGCTTACTTTTATTGCGGGCTCTGTCCTCCATTCTCTGATTTCTTTATTGACATCATGTACACATACGGCTTCCATCTTCTAGATTTCACGCCAAATGCCGTAACATGCATGTCTATGTTTGCTCATCTTTGCGAAAACTTTGCCGGAGTAGTTCCCAACACTGCCCTCTTTCGCCATTACTTTGTTCCTCGCATCCAAAAAGGGGACGCCCTTTCCGGTTCTATCGCCTGGATCCCAAGGGCATGGAACAAGGAGATATATCCAGATGGGTTTTACTGCGAGAAGTGGGAAGAATGGCGGTCCGAGTGGTGCTGGATCAAGGAAGCAGATCCCCATCCGTTCTGTTCGCCCCGACAGCAGAAAGTGGTCCGTGGCGAGGACTGGAGTAATCTTGATGCTCAAGACGACAAGCTCACGATCGCCACCACCAGGATTCTCCGTCTGAAAGCTGCCGGGCTCACAATAGAGATGATTGGGTCTGACTTCCTTCGCCGCCGCATCGCCCCTCTGCAGAATAAGGGGAGACCAGCTTGGGAATTCCAGAACGCGGCAGACATCATGAGGCTGCGCTCCGGATTAAACAGTAACTTGACAATCTTGCAGCTTGCCGCTCTCCGCCACAGGCTATTTCAGCATGATGACAAGCATAAATTGCCAGCGAGAATTATCCCTTTGTGCAACAACTCCGCCCTGGGGTCGATCATCGCCGCGATGCCAATGTTCAACGCCCATGGCCTTGATGCAACTTGGGTCGAGCCATCTGAGGAGCAGGCGCAAAAGTTCTTCGACAACTTGTCGGAGAGGGCCGTCCGGGAAGAAACAAGACTCGTCCGCGCCACCACTGATGAGGAAGTGGCATATATTGCCACTAGGGTGGAAGAGGCGAACCTTGCCACGGAGGCCGGCGACGTCGGCTTCACGGAATGGGAAACCAGCGACGCAGAGGTCGTTTTGGAAGAAGATCTTGTCGGGGAGGATAAGGCTGCTGGGGAGCAGAGTGGCACAGCTGCTGAAAGCTTGTCTGATGAGGACGCAGCCGAAGAGCAGCCACAAGAGGAGCCCCAAGCTCCAAAGAGGGCCAAGCGTGTCCTTCGGAAAGCTGTCTCTGATGCCCCAGCAAATCAACCTTCTTCGAGTAGTGATGCTCCCGGCAAGAAGGCAGCCGTCAAGGCTGCACCACAGCAAGGAGTTCGACAGCAACCCGTGCGGCGCATGAGACACACACCTGCGGCAACCACTGGGGTGGTAGGGGCGTCTCACACAACAGCACCAGAGGTTGAGGCGGCAGAGTCACGCCAACCCCCTGCACCTGCTGTAGCCAAGCGACCCAGGACCCCTCCTCCGCCTCCCCATACGGACGCCGCAATGGAGGTCGATTTCGACATCTCCGGTTTCAGCCCGGAACAAGAAGAGGAAGAGTAAATATCCTATCACAGCCTTTATCTCCCAAATTCTGAATTCGATTGATCTCATTGTCTTGCTTTGTCTTGTTTCTGCAGCGACGCATGAACTTTGGCGGAAAGGACGGCGAAGAGGGCGAAGACTTCCACGGGTGATGAGCCCCCGACAGGCTTTGCGAGCGTGCCAGCAACTATCGTCATCAGCCCGGAGCTTAGCCCTCAACGCAGCCCCCAGCGCAGCCCCCAGTGTGAGTTCACTACTCATTTTCTGCTGGCGGGTGCTGAGGTTTCTACTTTGCTGCTAATATCTTTGGGCTTGCAGGAGAATGACAGCAACAGGGAGAGTCATTGGAGGACGCCCCCGTCGTGCCGCCTCCGTCAACCACGCCGCCCACAAGCGCATCTCCGGCAAGAGCTCCTACCGACGAGCCTACCTTGGAAGAGGAGGAGCCGGCAAATATGGGCACCGGCAACCTTTCCCCGGCAACCAATGTTGCCGGGAGGGAAGAAGCCACTCCTCAACAGCTCGACACAGGTGACTGCTTGCCTCAGAGCACTTGTCATTCTTTTCCTTATCTTTCTCTCTCTTTGTCTTCTTGAACTTCAATCTTGATCTTATTTTGTTTCCTTCCTTCATCTTCCAGAGTTCCCTGTGATGGAACACATGGACGTCAACGCTGTCATCGAGGAGACCGCCATAGATGCTGCCGCCGAAGCTGACAAGATCGCTTCTAGCGAGGCCGCCAAACACGCCACTGTCGAGGTCAGCAAAGCTGCTGCCGAGGAAGCCGCCAAGGAATCTGCCGAAAAGGCCGGTTAGGAGACTGATGACCATACTGACGGCATTCCTGCCGCAGGAGCGCCAGGCGCTACATCGGCCACAGAGCCCCCAGCCACCGGTGAGATGATCGTCGAGGATCAACCTTCGACATCCGAGGCTCCCTCATTGAGCAAATATCTCAAGGTTGGCGACAACCTATTCATCAACTTGTCGGGCACAACAAGTATTGGAGGGCTGACCGAAGGGGAAACCTTTGATGAAGAAATCATCACCGCTGCCGGGCTCGAAATCATCAATGAACCAAGTGCCAGCAGCGGAAAATCTGAAGAAGATCAGCTCCTTCAGGCTATGGGCGATAATTTCCGCAAGCTCCAAGCACTCCACCGTGCTCGAAAGGAGAAGGCAGATTCCAGAGTTGCAGTTGTTGAAGCAGCCAAGGCAGATTTCCAGAAGCGCGTTGAGCAGATGCAAATCTGGTACGCCGAGGCCCTTCAGGAGTTGACTACCAGCCGGGAACAAGTGAGCCAAAGTTGGACGGAGCTCCTCCTGAGGCAATCCAACATGGAGAGGGCGCAAGAGGGAAATGCGCAAAGGATTGCCGCTGAGGAAGCCCTCTTAACGGAGCGCCGCATTGGGCTTGATGCTCATGAAGAAGATCTTGCCGCGCGCGAGCAGGCACTTGCTGCCAAACTCCGCGGCAAGGACGAAGAGATTGAAAAGCTTGTCGCGTAGTGGACCCAGGAGCTGGAGCAGAAACACAAAGAGGTGCTCGAAGCTTCAACTGCAGATCACGCCAGCAGGCTCGAGGAAACCATCGATGCCGCCGAGGCTGCAGAGGCCTCCAAGAACGAGCTGAGCAACAAAGTGAAAAAGCTGGAGGCGGATCTTCAGGAACACAACAAGGAGCTCTCGACGCTCAAAGGCGACAGGGAGAAAACTCTCCACAGCCTGGCGGAGATGCAAATTGCTATATCCGACAAGACCAAGCAGCTCTCTTCAGCCAACGATGCCATTGCCGATCTGAGGCTGAAGCTAACCACGCTGGAAAAGTCTCTTGAGGATGGCAGGGCCCGCAAGAAGGCCCTGAGCAAAGACCTCCAGGATGAGAAGAACTTGCTTAAGAGCGCTGCCGCCGCCCAAATTGACTATGAGAAGGGTGTGAAGATCTGGACTGATTGCCTTGTGGACACCGCGGAGAGGCTCACAGCACAATTGTCAACCATGGGCCAGGATGGCTTGCAAAACTTCAGGTATTCCACTGAAGAAAGGATATCCTCGAGCGCCAGGCTGACCATGTTCTTCGAAAGCATCATTGATGCTCTGAAGCTGCTATAGTCCAACCGAGCGACCCAACTGGCCAATGAATCCCGCAAACTTTGCCGGGCCGTCCTCCGCAAGGTACTCGTCAAGGTGGTGTATAAGAACCCTGGCGTTGATCTCACCAACGTGCTCGACCGCCTGCCGAAGGATGCAGATCTCAAGGCACTTAACGAGCTTGTCGCGCCCATCCTTGAGAAGGTGGATTCAATCAAGAGGGTCGAAGGCCAGCGCAGGGACTAGCCGTCTTACTTTTCCTTGCCGCCACCATTCCATGCCAAAGACAATTTAGTCTTAAGTTAGAACTGCGGCAACTATCGATGTAGTATAACTTGCTATAATTGAATACATGCATGCTATTTCTCATGCCCAATTTCTTCCCGTATGGTATACACCCTACGCTTACTGGAAACTTGCTGGCGTGCAACCTGCCGCGAGCGCTGGGTGCGGGACTTCAGCAGCCTGCTGGAGGTGCAGCAACCGGCAAGATACCTTGGCGCTCTTGGTGCAGCCACTTAAACTGTTGAGCGGACTCGAAACAAAATAAGGGTGCAACCAATTACGATAAGGGTTCCTTCGCGTGCAGGTTTTCCATACAAGGGCCAAAATTGTCTAAAGAAAATGGCCTGATCATAAAAATTGAAAAACTTGCTCAAAGTTTTGCAACTTAGCTTTCTGTCGCTGTACTCCTTCCGGCAAGACATCAATTCTGAACATTGCCCATTGGTATCCATACCTTCCTTCCCCCCGGCAAACTTGTGCGCCAAGGAACCTTCTATCCTTTGAGAAAAAGAAAGAAGAGAAAATAAAGATACAGAACCTTGGTGGTTCATTAATGCTTACCGGGAGCAAGTGTCATACAATATCTCAGACAAGCATGCATATATATAAACATGGAAATCAACAAGAAATGTACAACACTTAAGCTTATTCAACTGCGCACAGGGTCTGCACCTGGCTTTGTACAAAGGATTATATGCCTTGCCAGCAAAACTCGTACAAAAGGAGGTTGTCGGGAGCCCCCGGCAACCGCGCCTTATGGGTAGAACTTGTGAAGATGTTCGATATTCCAAGAGTTACTCACTGGAACGCCATCCTCGGTCTCCAGGCGGACAGCGCCGGGCCTGGTGACTCGTACTACCCGATAAGGGCCTTCCCACTTTGGCGTCAACTTGTTTGAATTCTTGGCGGACTGAATCCGCCGAAGAACAAGGTCGCCTTCCTCAAGACTTCGGGCATGAACTTTGTGGCTATGGTAGCGACGCAAAGCTTGCTGGTAGCATGCAGCTCGCACAGCAGCCTGAAGACGATCCTCCTCAAGGAGCACAGCGTCATCTTGCCGCAGTTGCTCTTGCTCAAGCTCATCATAAGCGAGCACTCGAGGTGACCCGTATATGAGTTCTGTGGGGAGAACTGCTTCCGCTCCGTAAACCAGAGCGAAGGGTGTCTGGCCAGTAGCTCGATTTGGTGTCGTTCTGATTGACCAAAGAACCACCGGCAATTCATCAATCCAGCGCCTTCCGCACATTTTCAGCTTGTCAAAAGTTCTGGTCCTGAGACTGCCCAACACTTCAGCATTAGCCCTCTCTGCTTGGCCGTTGCTTCTCGGGTGAGCAATAGAGGCAAAATAGATTTTGCTGCCAAGATCCTGGACGTACTGCATGAAGGTGCGACTTGTGAATTGGGTGCCATTGTCGGTGATGATCATGTTGGGCACACCGAAACGGCAAACTATCCCTTTAAAGAACTTGACGGCTGATTGTGCCATCACCTTCCTCACCGCTTCCACCTCCGGTCACTTTGTGAACTTGTCGATTGCAACGTACAAGTACTCAAAGCTCCCGGTAGCACGGGGAAAAGGGCCCAGTATGTCGAGCACCCAGACCGAAAATGGCCAGGAGAGAGGGATTATCTCGAGGGCTTGAGCTAGCTGATGTGATTTCTTTGAATGAAACTGGCACGCTTCACACTTGTTTACTAGTGCAGCTGCATCCTGGAGAGCAGTGGGCCAAAAGAAACCTTGTCGGAATGCCTTTCCGACAAGCGCTCTTGATCCTATGTGAGATCCACATATGCCTCCATGTATCTCTGCCAACAGCTCTAGTCCATCCTCCCAAGGAATACACTTCAATTTCACACCGTTCAGTCTCTTCCTGTACAGAACGCCATCGACGAACTGGCACATGCTAGACTGACGGGCTACTTTTTCCGCTTCTTCCTGCTCCTCAGGGAGTTCTCCTGTCTGAAGAAAATGGACGATGAGCTGTGCCCAAGCTGGAGCCTGGGGCTCGACAACTAGGACCAAAGGCATCTCTTCTGCTGGGGGAACGTTTGTCTTGACGGCAAGGGCCTGAGCCCCTGCTGGAGCCTGTTGTTTCCCGACAGGTTTGCCGCTGATCCCGGCGACTTCCTTGCCGGCGGCCCCCGTGAGCTCTGCCGGAAAGTATTGACCAGAATTCAACTTCCTTCTCTTTTCTTGCCTCATTGATGGCATTACAGATGGCTCAGTTAAACAGAGCACAAAATTTCCTGGTTCCACAGGTAACTTGAGGGCAGCTCGTTTTGACAGGTCAAAGCGCTCTTTCATTTTTCTCACTTCATCCACATAAGCTTGCATCAATGGACTTTGATAATCTTTGTTGACTTGCCTGACAACAAGCTGTGAATTGCCTCTGATGATGAGCTTTTTGATACCAAGGTCTGCCGCGATACTGAGACCGGCAAGCAGGCCTTCGTACTCTGCAGTGTTGTTCGTCGAGCTCTCCCGGGGAAAATGCATCTGAATTACATACTTAAGGTGCTCTCCGGTGGGTGCGACAAGCAGCACGCCATCACCGGCGCCTTGCAGCGAGAAAGCCCTGTCAAAGTACATAATCCATTCTTGATCTGTTTCCTTACCGGGAAGAGCCGTTTCTTGAATCTCTTCGTCGGGCGTTGGGGTCCATTCCGCAATGAACTCTGCCAAGGCTCTGCTCTGAATTGCTGAAGTACTTTCAAACTTGACACCAAAGCTTGACAATTCCAACGCCCACTCCACAATCCTACCAGTTGCCTCTGGATTTCGCAAAATAGGCTGCAACGGGAAGCGAGTGACAACGGTAATCTCATGTGCTTGAAAATAATGGTGCAGCTTCCTTGAGGCCATGAGAAGGCCGAAAAGCCACTTCTGCACACCAGAGTATCTTGACCTAGCTCCCTGTAGATGGGAACTGACAAAATAAACTGGGCGCTGCACCATGTTCCTTTTTTGCACTGATTCCTCTGACTGCGCAGATCCTATCTTGCCGGTACCAGACCTTGCCGGGGAAGATCCCAGCGTGTCACCTGACGGTCCTGCCGCTGCTGTCGCCTCCTCTTCAACTTCTCTCTACGCCACTAACGCAGCACTAACCACTTGATTCATTGCCGCTAGATACAACAGCAACGGCTCTTGTGGCCTAGGTGCGACTAGCGTCAGCGGAGAGGAGAGGTACCTCTTCAAATCCTGCAACGCTGCCTCCGCTTCCGGAGTCCATCTCATTGGACCTGCCTTCTTCAAAATTTTGAAAAAGGGCAGGGCGCGCTTAGCGGATTTGGAGATCAACCTGCTTAGGGCAGCAATGCAGCCGGTAAGACGACGTACATCCTTGACGTGTCTTGGTGCTTCAATCTGCTCAATGGCTTTGATCTTGTCGGGATTCGCTTCGATTCCACGCTGAGATACAAAGAACCCGAGAAGCTTGCTGGAAGGCATGCCAAACACACACTTCTCAGGATTGAGCTTTAAATTGATCTTGCGTAGATTTGTAAATGTTTCTTCTAGATCTTGTATGAGTGTCGCTTTATCCTTGGTTTTGACCACTATGTCATCCATGTATGCTTCCATATTTCTATGTAGCTGAGGCTCAAAACCAATTTGGACCGCTCTCGCAAATGTAGAACCAGCACTTTTCAACCCGAAAGGCATTCGTATAAAACAATACGTACCACATGGGGTGATAAATGCGGTCTTTTCTTCATCTTCTTTTGCCATGAAGATCTGATGATATCCCGAGTAGGCATCAAGGAACGACAGTAGGTCACAACCAGTAGTGGAGTCCACAATCTGGTCGATGCGCGGCAAGGGAAAATGATCTTTTGGACAGGCTTTATTGATGTTTGTATAATCAATACACAGCCTCCATTTCCCATTCGCCTTGCGCACTACAACCGGATTGGCCAACCACGTTTGGTGAAGCACTCCTCTAACCAAGCCTGCCGCTTCTAGCTTCCTGATTTCTTCGGCAATGAATTCTTGTTGCTCCAAGGCTTGCTTCCTGACCCTCTGCTTGACGGGCCGCGCGTGAGGACAGAGAACAAGGTGGTGCTCAATTACCTCCCTGGGAACACCGGGGATGTCAGACGGTTGCCATGCAAACACCTCGACATTCGCCCGCAGGAAGGCAACGAGCGCGCTTTCCTATTTGTCATTTAGGGTGGAACTTATGCTGAAAGTTCCTCCCGTTCCGTCCTCCTTGATGGGCACCCTCTTGATCTCTGGTGGAGCAGCCTTGGACTTCTTGTTCTTGCCGGTGGAACTCTCTAGTGCGTCCTCAACGGAAATGCAGCACTCTGAGGAGGTGCGCTTGCCGGAGTTTGCGCCAGAGATCTTGCCGGTCTTCTTCTTCTTCTCCCCGGGAGTTCCTGCTGCAGGAGCAGATGCCTTGACGGCAGGTGCTGCAGCTGCCTCCCGGTATAGTTGGTCGGTGCAGATAAGTGCATCATAGTGTGATGCCGCCATGAACTTAGCCAGCGCTGGGCAGCCAAGGATCCCAATGTATGACATAGGGATCCTGGCGACATCAAACACTACCTTCTCTGTCCTATAGTTGAGCTCGCTACCAAATGTCACCGGTAGCGTAATCTTGCCTTTTGGCTGGGTCCTTCCTGGATTGATCCCTTGAAACATGCCCGTTTCCTCGAGATCTTCATCAGGAATTTGCAGCTTCTTGAGCACGTCCGGCGAGATTAAGTTCAGCCCGGCCCCACCATCAACTAGCATTTTCGTCACCTTGAGGTTGCGGATTGTTGGTGAGACCAACAAAGGAAAACACCCGACCGCAGTTGTGCGATCAGGGTGATCCTCAGCGTCAAAAATGATAGGCGTGCTGGACCACTTTAAAGGTTTGCGTGCATCAAACGACGGCTCCGTTGCATTAACCTCATGCACCCACTGTTTAAGTCAGCGACGAGAAGAATGCAACAAGGCGCCCCCATCAATACACATGGCCTCTGTGGCTTTTTGAAACTCGTGCTCACTGGATTTGTCGTCTTCTTCATCATCACCGCCTCCCTCATCTTTGTCGCGGCCTCGGGCGGGCCTCTCCTTCTGTTGCTTAGCCTTGCCGCAGCGGCCTCCTCGGCCACCATGCTTCTTGCCAGATCCCTCAGCACCGTCCTGGGCCTTCTCCTTGTCTCGTCTTTCGTACTCAGCTCTCTGCTTCTCGACAAGCTGCTCAACTTGCCGACGGTTTTGGAGATCGTGGTCCTTGGTGCGATGGATCTTGCAATACTGCTTACCGGAGTTTTCTGACTTGTCGGCAACTGCCAAGGCCTGGCAGGAGGCGCACCCGGCAACTTCCTTGCCGGGGTCGTCAACCTTGGCCT
The DNA here is from genome assembly GCA_011799875.1 of Thinopyrum elongatum. NCBI lineage: Eukaryota > Viridiplantae > Streptophyta > Magnoliopsida > Poales > Poaceae > Thinopyrum > Thinopyrum elongatum. The sequence continues at coordinate 212,087,411 of CM022300.1, read as the reverse complement.
TCTTGGCGGTGCCGGGGTTGCCGGATTCCTCGACAGCAAGCACGGCCTTGCCTCTGCGCTTCTTGTTTCGCCGCCGGCCTTTCTTTGGCGGGGTTGCAGCATCTTCGTCTTTTGATTCGCCCCCTGCGCCAACACCCTCACCAGGGAGTTTCCTCCCTTCTTCAGCTCGAGCGCACTTGTCGGCTAAAGCGTAAAGCTCGGCAATACTCCTGACTTTGTTCATCGCCAGCTCTTCGCGCATCTTGCGGTTGCGCACGTTCTGATGAAACGTGCTAACAACAGCGGCAGGATGAACATCTGGAATATTGTATTGCACCCGGCTAAATCTCTGGATAAACTTGCGCAGGGGTTCGCCCTCCTTTTGAGGTAGGAGATGCAAATCACTCTCTTGGCCAGGAGCTTGGTGGCCTCCAACAAAGGTGCCAACAAACTGATGGCACATATCTGACCAAGAAGAAATGGAATTCTCCGGCAGATGCATCAACCATGACCTGACGTTGGGTTTGAGCACCAACGGGAAGTAGTTGGCAAGTATCTTGTCATCTCGGCCCCCAGCAGCCTGCACCGCAATGGTGTAGATGCTCAAGAACTCTGAGGGGTGAGTCTTGCCATCATATTTCTCCGGGACCTCTGGTTTGAACGTCCGGGAGTTGGGCCACTGGACTCGCCGCAGCTCACGGGTAAACGCTGGACAACCTACCTCATAGGGAAAGTCGCCTACGTGCCATGGCGCAGGCTTGTCGACAGTAGGCCCTGCGCGTTTATCGGACTAATGATGCGCCTCCCGTCGCTGCTCGATGGTAGTTCTAGGGTCTTCTTTGCTTCGTTCCCGAAGAACTTGACGCTGATCGCGGCGCATCCGCGGATCAGATGATGCCTTGGAATCATCATCACGGCCGTCAGTCCGCCGGGTTGACGACCACTGCTGCTGTCGTGGAGGGGAGTGCACCCTAGTCACACCGCCTCCAGTCTTCTCTCCATCGGCTCGCGTCGGATCGATAGACCGCTGCCGCGAGGGCCCTGCAGGCTACGGCCCATCCTTGTTGATGAAGCCAATGAGGCTCTGGATAGTAGATCACCACTCCTCCATCTACTCCGGAGCCGGAGGGAAATCGAGGAGCAGCTGCGCACGTGCCAAGGCTTCTGCTGGCGTAGGTGGCGGTGACAGGTGCGAGGTACGTGAGGTGCTCTGACTCCTAACAGTGTTAGAAGGAGCACCATCACGATCACGCGACCGCACGCCACCTCCATCGGCAGTTTGGTGTGCATGCTGGGCCTGCGCACCTTGGGATCGATACGCAGAAGTCTTTCCATGGGGACGTTCAGAACCACTAACGCCGCGGCGCTCCTCGTCACGTGCGTCCTGAGAAGGCCGCAACGCTTGCGCCGGCGTGAGAGTCTTGGAAGGCGCCCTTCGATCTCTGGAGTTTGCTGCGCCGCCCATAGGCAGCACGGCTCCATCTCTAGATCTAGCGGCGTGCGGATTGCCGTCGCCGCTGCAAACAACGCCGCTCGCTTGGCTTGGGTCACCAGAACGCCATGGAAGCTCTAAACCCCCATCTCCTGCATCCACGCCGTCACCCGTCTGAGTAGGCACGGGCAAGACAGACGTAGACAGAACAACCACTGCCGCACCCTTCTTCTTAGGTGGCATGGTGACAAAGACGGTGAAGAAACTGACACGCTGATCACCGGATCAGGTTCGCGCAACCTCAATCCCCCTACCTGGCGCGCCAAAGATGTCGGCGTACGACACCTATGGGATCCGAAGGACCCCTTTTACGAGTCGGCAGGGAGAGAGGTATGCACAAAGGGCAGAACCGAGGACCAACGCGGGGGGATTTTACCCAGGTTCGGGCCGCTGATCAGCGTAAAACCCTACTCCTCCTTTTGTTTATTATCAGTGTATTCGTCCCAGTTCTTGGAGCGCTGGCAATGAATAGTGTGCTCGCGCAGCAGCTACGCATACAGAATGGGCCGAGCATGTTCTCCCCTGTAGCAGTTGCCTTGGGCCTCCTTTTATATGCTTTAAGGGGTCACCACAGTGGCAAACTATTCATACGCGAGGTGTAAAGTAGCTACAGGGTTATCATACCTAACCACTGGTGGTTTATGACAAATGCACTTAATGCACCGTGAGGTGTCCGTTTAGGTGTCCCTACTTTCTTGGGGATGGAAAAAGGGGCCATCCCATCAGCACCGCTTAAGCTTGCCTCCACTAGCGCCTTGCCACGTATCCAGAGATGGGACCAAAATGCAAGGCTGGTCGCTGTGCTGGAGCGGTGGCATAGTGGCGGAACCTTGCCGGGCTCCGCGGGCTACCCCGGCAAGATCTTGCCGGGGCCGAGCCCCTGATCTCCAGTTCTCCTTATCTTCTGGTCCTTGGCTTGAATGTCTCTTTGATAATCTTGGATTAATCTTCAGCTGTTCCCCGACAAGCCTTGCCGCAGGTATGGCTACAACTGCCCGTGCACAAGTACGGGGTACTAAAGGCCCAATACTTAGTACACCGACGTCTTCCCATCACCCACATGATAGATCTTTGTTTTAAGATGAGTGGGCGTTTTAGTTTCAAAAGATTCATGATTAAGAGCACAAGATTCAGACTTTTCCTCGAGATTTTTACTAGTGTTTTCAATGATAACCTTCTCAACTTCACACATGATGACAAATCAAGCAATCTAGCACACAAGCAAACAAAAAAGTGAACTGAATGAAGGCAAATAAAAGGCAAATATTTTTGCATTTTTCTGAAAATGTTTTAGAAGTGGGGGACAGGAAAATCAGAGGCAAATGGCAAATAATGTAAATGTAGGAGATGAGCGTTTATGATGGGTACTTGGTAGGCTTGATGTAGATCCTCCCCGTCAATGGCACCAAAAATTCTTCCTGCTACTTCTTGAGCTTGTGTTGGTTTTGTCCTTGAAGAGGAAAGGGTGATGCAGCAAAGTAGAGATAAGTATTTCCCTCAGTTGAGAACCAAGGTATGAATCCAGTAGGAGGAACACACAAGTCTCCAATAATTGCACCTACACAAACATACAAATACTTGCACCCAATGCGATAAAGGGGTTGTCAATCCCTTCATGGTTACTTGCAAGGATGAGATCTGATAGTGATCGATATAAAAGATAAGTAGAAGTGCTAAATAAAATAAAAGTAAATAAATTACAGCAAGGTATTTTTGTGTTTTTGATTTTATAGATATTAAAATAATATGATAAAGTATAGACCCGGGGGCCATCGTTTTCACAGAGGCTTTTCTCTTGAAAGAAAGCATACGGTGGGTAAAAAATTACTATTGAGCAATTGATAGAAAAGCGCATAGTTATGATGACATCTAAGGCAATTATCATGTGTATAGCCCTCATTTCCATGACAAGTAGACCGACTCCTACCCGCATTTACTACTATTACTCCACAGATCGACCGCTATCCAGCATGCTTCTAGTGTATTAAGTTAACAAGAATGGAGTAACACCTCAAGCAAGATGACATGATGTAGAGGGATAGATCCAATCAATATGAAAAAACACCATCTTTTTATCTTAATGGCAACAATAAAAATACGTGTCATGTCCCTTTCTGTCACTCGGATTGTGCACCGCAAGATTGAACCCATAACAAAGCACCTCTCCCATTGCAAGAAAAATCAATCTAGTTGGCCAAACCAAATCAATAGATCGGAGAGAAATACAAAGCTATATAAATCATGCATAAAGGAGTTCAGAGAAGACTCAAATAATATTCATAGATAATCTGATCATAAACCCACAATTCATTGGATCTCAACAAACGCACCGCAAAAGAAGATTACATCAAATAGGTCTCCAAAAACATCGAGGAGAACATTGTATTGAAGATCAAAGAGAGAGAAGAAGCCATCTAGCTACTAGCTATGGAACCGTAGGTCTGTGGTAAACTACTCACAGATCATCGGAAGGGCCGCAAGGTTGATGTAGAAGTTCTCTGTGATCGAATCCCTCTCCGGCAGAGTACCGAAAAAGGTCCCCAGATGGGATCTCACGAAGACAGAAACTTGCGGCAGCGAAAAAGTATTTTTGGTCTGCCCTCTGGTCTACGGGGAATATTTGGGTATTTATAGAAGAAAAAATAGGGTTGGAAGTGCCACGAGGGCCCCATAAGCTTAGGGGGCGTGGCCCCTGAGCTATTGGCCACCTCGTGGCTCTTCTGGCCTCCTCCCGAATCTTCCAGGGTGTCTTGTGGTCCAAGAAAAATCATCAAAAAGTTTCGTTCCGTTTGGTATTGATTTTGTGTAAAGAAAAAAACAAGGAAAAAACAACAACCGGCACTGGGCACTAGGTTAATAGGTTAATCCCAAAAAATGATATAAAATAGCAGATAATGCATATAAAACATCGAAGATTAATAATATAATAGCATGGAACAATAAAGAAATTATAGATACGTTGGAGACGTATCATTCACCTAATGTAATTACCACTTTGCCATTGTGGTGACCCCTTTCTCTATAAAAGGAGGCCCATGGCTACCTTTTCAAAGGTCGACACTTTGCACAAACATGCGCATAGCTGCACTTCTCGTGCAACCTTACCGAAATTGCGCTTCCTTGTACTTGTGCTCATACATCCAATACAACAAAGTAGGAGTAGGGTTTTATGCTTAACAGCGGATCGGACATGGGTAAAGTTGGTGCATTCTGCTAGTTCTGCTCTTTGTGCTTGTCGATCTCCTCAGTCAAACCGCAAAGGCGCCTTCGCTAGTCCCATAGATCGTCATACACACAACATCTTTGGTAGGAGTAGGGTTTTGCGCTTAACAGCGGCCCGAACGTGGGTAAACTTGGTGCATTCTGCTAGTTCTACTCTTTGTGATCGTTGATCTCCTCTGTCGAACCACAAAGGGGCCTTCACTGGTCCCATAGATTGTCGTACGCATGACATATTTGGTGTGCCAGGCAGGGGAATCGCTTGCGCAAATCTGAACTAGCAGTTAGCATGTCAGAAGAAGCCCGGGCATGATCGTAGGTTTGAGGCGTGGCTACTTCTAGATCAGTTGGAAGCAAGAACACCTCTCGTTCCTTGCATCTTTCCATACCGTCTACGCCAGAAGAAGCCGTGGCACATGCTCAGTTACTCTTCGAGTTTCCTCCTGCCGCGGAGAAGATGGAGGAATGGAGAGCCACCATACAGAGTCTTGTTGGAATCGCCAACAACGACAAGCCACAGCAGGCAGGGCCCTCACAGCAGCAGCCCACCGCTCCAGTGTGCACTACCGCTGAGAGGAGTGGAGGCGGTGCAGCCACGGTGTAGAGCCAGCTGGTCGACGGCCATGACGACTTTTCCATGGCGTTGTCTGATCAGCGAACTCACCGCGATCAGCGCCAAGTTCTTCAAGAATGGCGTGGAGAAGATGCCCGTACTACCATCGAATGACGGCGGGAAGCGTGTCGTCAATCCGACAGGCGTGCAAGGACCACTGTTGTCGAGCCAGCGCCAGGGTACCATGGCGACTTACCTTATGAGGTAGGTTGCTCGGCATTTACTCGTGAGCTGCGGTGAGTCCAGTGGCCCAATTCCCGAAACTTCAAGCCAGAAGTGCCGGAGAAGTACGACGTCAAGACTCATCCGTCAGAGTTTCTCAACGTTTACACCATTGCGATGCAAGCTACTAGCGGACGGGATGACAAGATCCTTGCCAACTACTTTCCGTTGGTGCTCAAGCCCAAGTCAGATCGTGGTTGATGCACCTGCTAGAGAATTCCATCTCCTGTTGGGAAGATCTGTGCCACGAGTTTGTTGGCACCTTTACAGGAGGCCACAAAGCTCCTGGCTAGGAAAGTGATCTGCATGTGATCCCACAGAGAGAAGATGAATCACTCTGTAGGTACATACGAAGATTCAACCCTGTACAGTGCAACATCCCCAACATCCCCGCATATAAGATCCCGCAGCTGTGATTTCCGCATTTCACACAAATGTGCGGAATTGCAAGATGCGGGAGGAGACGACGATGAATAAAGTGAGGGATGTTGCCATGCTTTATGCTCTGGCCGACTAGTGTGCATGTCCTGAAGAGGGGAGAAGACTCCTCGGGGAGGATGCTGGCGCAGAAGTCGACTCTGAAGACGATGACGTAGCTACTGCCCCCAAGAAGAAAGGCCGAGTACCACAGGAAGCGCAAGGGCAAGGCAGTGCTAGCTATAGAGAGATCCGACAACAGTGGCGCCGCCAAGAAGATTAAGACTGAGAGCCCCGGCATGGATGTAGCCGGGTGCGCCTCGTGTCAAGCCTTGGTGGCTGCCGACTAGACCGGGCACTCTAGCAAGAAAAATTGCAAGATCCACCACACCAAGAGCCATGATCTCCAGGAATGCCGGCAAGTAGAGCAACTTGCCGAGAAGCAAAAAGCAGAATACGAGAAGAGAGATAAGGAGAAGGCCCAACATGGTGCAAGTGGATCCGGCAAGAAACATGGTGGCTGAGGAGGTCGTTGCGTTAAGGCCAAGCAGCAGAAGGAGAAGCCTGCTAGTGGTCGCGACAACAAGGAACAAGATGATGATGAGGACGAAGAGGACGATGATGAGTCCAACGAGCATGAGTTCCAGAAGACCACATAAGCAATGTGCATCGACAGAGGCACATCTTTCCACTCCTCTCACCACCAACTTAAACAACGGGTGTGTGAGGTTAATGCAACAGAGCCGGCAGTAGACGCCAGAAACCATTGAGATGGTCCAACACGCCCGTCATCTTTGACGCCGAGGACCACCCTGATTGCATAACTGTGGTCGGGTGGTTGCCGTTGTTGGTTTCACCAACAATATGCAACCTCAAGGTGACAAAGATGTTGGTTGACGGTGGGACTGGTCTCAACTTGATCTCACCCGAAGTGATCAAGTGGCTGCAAATCTCTGATGAAGATCTCAAGAAGATAGGTACATTCGAATGGATCAATCCAGGGAGAAGTCAGCTGAAGGGCAAAATCATCTTGCCGGTGACGTTTGGCAGTGAGCTCAACTACAGGACTAAGAAGATTGTTTTCGATGTCGTCAAGATTTCATTGGCGTACAATGGGATCCTTGGCCGCCCGGCACTGGCGAAGTTGATGGCAGTGTCGCATTATGCGTACAACACTCTGAAGATGCCTGGGCCGATGAGCATCATCACCATCCATTATGACAAGGATGCGGTGATCTGCATAGATCAACTCTACCGGGAGGCAGTTGCAGCATCTATCGCCAAGGCACTTGCTCCTTCCGACAAAGCTCCCGGGGGGAAGAAGAGGAAGAAGATCGACAAGACCACTGACAAGGACACCGGCAAGCGCACCTCTTCGGAGTGCTGCGCTCCCATCGAGGACGTGCTAGAGAGCTTTGCCGGCAAGAGCAAGAAGAACAAAGCAGCTCCACCAGAAACAGAGAAGGTGTCCACCAAGGAGGACAGCACGGGGGAAACTTTCACCATAAGTTCCACCCTTAACGACAAATAGGAAAGCACTCTCGTTGCTTTCCTACAGGCGAATGTCGATGTGTTTGCATGGCAACCATCTGACATCCCCAGTGTTCCCAGGGAAGTAATTGAGCACCACCTTGTCATCTGTCCCCATGCGAGGCCCGTCAAGCAGAAGGTGCGGAAGCAAGCTTTGGAACGACAATAGTTTATTGCCGAGGAAATCAAGTTGTTGGAAGGGGCAGGTTTAATCAGAGGAGTGCTCCAACCAACATGGTTGGCCAATCCAGTTGTTGTGCGCAAGGCAAACAAGAAATGGAGGTTGTGTTTTGATTACACTGACATCAACAAAGCTTTTCCCAAAGAGCCATTTCCCTTGCCGCGCATTGACTAGATTGTTGACTCCACTGCCGGGTGCGACTTGCTATCATTTCTTGATGCCTACTCTGGGTATCATCAAATTTTCATGTCAAAAGAAGATGAAGAGAAGACCACATTTATGACTCCATGTGGCACGTATTGCTTTGTAGGTATGCCTTTCGGATTGAAAAGTGCTGGTTCATCATTTGCAAGAGCAGTTCAGATTGGTTTTGAGCCCTAGCTACACAGAAATGTGGAAACATATATGGATGATATAGTGGTTAAAACCAAGGACAAAGCAACACTGATAAAAGATCTAGAAGAGACATTTCCTAATCTGCTCAAGATCAATCTGAAGCTCAATCCCGAGAAGTCTGTGTTTGTTGTTCCATCTGGCAAGCTTCTTGGGTTCTTTGTTTCTTAGCGTAGTATTGAAGCCAATCCTGACAAGATCAAAGAAATTGAGCAGATTGAAGCACCGAAGTGCTTCAAGGATGTGCGCTGCCTTGCCGGCTGCATTGATGCATTGAGCAGGTTCATTTCCAAATCTGCCGAGCGTGCCTTGCCATTTTTCAAAATCTTGAAAAAGGCAGGTCCAATGAAATGGACTCCAGAAGCGGAGGTGGTGCTGCAAGATTTGAAGAGGTACCTCTCCTCTGTGTCAGCATTGGTTGCGCCAAGGCCACAAGAGCCGTTGCTGCTATATTTGGCAGCAACAAATCAAGTGGTCAGTGCTGCACTAGTGGCTGAGAGGGAAGGTGAAAATGAAGAAGCAGCAGATGCAAGCCCATCAAGCGACAAGCTGGAATCTCCTCCGGCAAGTCCTGGTGCGGACAAATCAAGTGCAGATCAAGCGGATGGATCAAAACAATAAGTAGTGCAGAAGAAGAAGTTGGTGCAGCGACCAGTTTATTTTGTCAGTTCCCTTCTCCAGGGGGCTAGGTCAAGATATTCTGGCATGCAGAAATTCCTTTTTGGTCTTCTTATGGCCTCAGGGAAGCTACACCACTATTTTCAAGCACATCAAATCACTGTCGTCACTCACTTTCCAATGCAAAGGATCTTGAGAAATCCAGATGCAACCTGCAGGATTGTTGAGTGGGCATTGGAACTATCAAGCTTTGACCTCAAGTTTGAAAGTACTTCAACTATTCAAAGCAGGGCCTTGGCGGAGTTCATTGCAGAATGGATGCCAATGTCAGACGAAGAAACACCAGAAACCTTTCTTCCCGGCAAGGAAACAACTAAGGATTGGATCATGTACTTTGACGGAGCTTTTTCGCTGCAAGGTGCCGGTGCTGGAGTGCTGCTTGTTGCACCCACGAGAGAGCACCTCAAGTATGTGATTCAGATGCATTTCCCCAGGGAGAAGGCAACAAACAACACTACTGAGTATGAAGGACTGCTTGCCGGTCTTAGGATTGCAGCAGACCTTGGAATCAGAAAGCTCATTATCAGAGGCGACTCAAAGTTGGTTGTGAAGCAAGTTAACAAAGATTACCAGAGCCCACTGATGGATGCATATGTTGATGAAGTGAGGAAATTGGAGGAACACTTTGACGGATTGCAAAAGCACATTCCTCGTGCGGAGAACAACATAGTTGATGATTTGTCAAAGTGTGCCGCACTCAAGCTACCTGTGGAACTGGGAACTTTTGTGTTCCATTTGACGTAGCCATCCATAACACCGTCAATAGGGTAGAGCAAGGGAAGAAAGTTGAATACCGACAAGTACTTTCCCACCGAGCTTCCAGAAGCTGCCGGCAAGCATGTTGCCGGGAACAACGACAAGCTTGCCGGTGACACTACAAAGAAATATGTCAACTTGCGAGCATTAATATTGGTCACTGAATGGTCATTGTTTTCCATTTATGACCTTTTTGTGACAAAAAATAGTTGGTCAAAAGTTGACCATCTTTAATGAAACTTAACGACCTTTTTTGTGAAATGGTCGTAGACGGTTACGACCAAAATAAAAAGTCATAGATTTTATGACCAATTGTTTTGTTCACTTGCTACCTTCCCACACCATGTCAGTTCCAACATGGCAAGCTGTCATGGCAAAATTCCGACCAAATGAATTCGTCGTAGATCAGAATCAGCCCAATCTAGTTTGATGCTTTGCATGGCCGAGCCCAAGAATTCAGCTTATTTTTTCCCTCTCAATTTTTGTCAACAACATGGGCCAAGCCCAATTTTTTTTTATTTTCTGGGCCACAACCTTTTACCGTCCACTTTTTTGGGCCTCACGCCTTTTACATTTAATTTTGAAAATGGCCCCACTTGTTAGTTTTTTGTTGTTGTTTTTTCATTTCTATGGGCCCTAGTTCTCAGGAATGTTGTTTAGGTCCCACACATCAGTTCTCTATTTGTGCAATTACCAATATTTTTATTCAAATAGAGCCTATAAGGCATAATATTTCATACAACAGCCAAACAAAGTACATTACAATCATGCATAGTACAAATCTGGTATTCAGTTATAAAAATACAACTAAACACACACATAACTATCTCCAGTGGGCTAGAACGCATTGCTGGGTGCGGGTTTTCTTTGGGATTCTTCTTTCTAGAGCTCAACTTTTAAAGAATGAAGGACAACATCTACGGGTTATAAATCAGAAAAGTTAGCAATATAATCAAGTGAAGCCATGCACACAACATTCTCCTAACAATGAAAAATAGCTGCAGAATTTGAGATCTAATAAGAAACCCTACATATAACATTCCCGTAATAGCAAAACTGAGATATATTAGTAAAGGCCAAATGATAAGTACCAACGCAGTGCAAGATAACACATAAACTATGTCAAGTTATTCTGATTTCCTAAATGTGTGTGTCACATGATACATGCATCAAGCACCAGGCCGTCAAGCATCAGGATGAGTAGATACCTGACTTCGTGTCGATGCTATGGATGGTGCTGCAGTAGAACATCTGGTCAACATCATTGTTGACGCTGGATGTTGCCGGTACTTGTCCACTTAGAATTCTGCCATGCGCTCCTGCCGTTGCGTGTGAGGAAGACCTAGCCAGAGAGGATCTGTTAATTATGAAATACTATTAGCATCAAACAATGCTAAAAACATGCTTTAAGATTGTAAACCAGTGAATATATCACTTAAGTAAACTATTTTATGCCTTACATGACAATGGCTGGATTAGTAAAGTTGTTGAAGCAACAGTAAGCTGATCATATAACATAGAGTCAGGAATTCTATGCTTATTGTTAAGAAAAAATGTTACAAGTTAATCCTTTGTTTAGCAGTAGGTTTAAGGGAATCAACTGTGCATTTGGTGAGAATATAGCAATAGATTAAGAGCATATTTTTCAGCATCACACAGATAGTAGCACAATGCTACAGGCAACTATTGGCATAAAGTAGAGATTCTACAGTACATAGTCAAATATGAAGGACCAAGCAAAATGTTCCAGAATAGATAAATTACAGAACAAGCATGTATTCACCATCCTACTGGTAGCAAGGACATAAAGATTATTATTGAACAAGCAGCACGGACATGATTAAATCACATAACTAAGTACAATCCAATATCCCAGCTGAGAGCGAACATGTAGTCGACATTTTTGGTATTTCAATACATGCACGACAGACAGTGGTGCTCTGTTCTTACCACCACATGAGCAAGATATTTCCCTCGATGATGACCTGCTTCTCCAGCTCACACTCAAGGCTCAACCAGCTCCAAGGTGTGGACGACACCCCCTCCTTGCTCCGTCCAGATGGTGGGGCACGAACTCAGAAGCCCTGCACATTGTAATTTGCGCAAATGCAACAATAGTATAAGGAACTGGTATCAAGCAGAGCACAAGTTGAGAGGAAGTTACGTTCTAGGAGCCGACCTTCCAAGGGAGCAGGATGGTGCGTCATCGCGGTGCCTTCATCTGGAGTTGCAGGTCGGGTTATGAGCTGCTGCATTTCTTCCACATATATAGCACACCTAGGTTCTCCTAAGATAGCAACCCGAAAAACAAAAAACATGATTAGGTAGCTGGTACATCAGAAAAGGAATCCATGCACGAATGACATATACAACTAAAAAAGATCAGGATATCACATATTAATAGAATTGCATATTAGATGGATGCAAGATAAGTGTTGCTTCATATAAGATGTTTAGTTATTTAACAATCAGTATACTACGGGAATTTTGTTTGCCATGTCACCCAATGTTTACTATCGAAAACACAAATTATTCACTATTAATGCATTTGAGCTATAAGATAACCAACTCATGTTCTGTCCAAGTGAGATGATTTCAGCCCTTCACATGATGCATTGTTATCCATGTTGCTATAGTTGGTTACTTTACTTGAGAGCCTGCATTTCTGCATCATTATAGTTTATTCACCTTTCATCATGGACAAAAGGCAGAAAACAAAAACATACGACATACAACCATTAAGTTTCCTACAAAGCTGTATTCAAACAACTGACCAAGAGGATATATATATACATATAAAAGATAGTATATATACACAGATTTAATGTGTAAAGTGCATCAGGCTTCAAAAGCAACACAAACCTAATTTGTGTAGGAAAATAGTAAAGCCACAGTTTAGCTAGTTATTTGCCTAGGAACAAAATTAACATGGTTGCTACTATTCCTCCTGCACAACACAACAACATAATAATCACCCATCAGCTCACGATTACTAGTTGGAACTAGTGAACAAAGGTTGTGAACGATTTTATGTACAGTCATGGTTCTGGACATGAAAACATTTGACAATTAAAACCCAAAAACTGCTTGGGGGCATCGTCCTGCGAGATGGACCGAGACAAGAACGTCGGAGGGGCCTTACCAGATGCACGGAAGTGGTGAGCACATCACAGGAGATGGCCGGGATAGGTACTAGGTGCTGCTGGGTCGATGCGGCAACAGGGGGCAGTCGTCTCCTCCTAACTGGGTCCTGGTGCCAACAGTCCCTGTGGTAAATAAATAGGAGCATTAGAGGGAGAGAGGGATCTGAGGATTCAGAGAGAATGGGATGGGAGAAGACCATGACATGTGCAGCTACTTGAGAAAGATGCTGCTCATAGGACATAATGTGGCCGTCGTGCGAGGATCCCATCGACATCTTCACTGTCCAAGTTGCCGAGGACTCGTGGACAGTGTGTAGCGCCGCCACCGCAAACCGTAGGAAGGCCACACGTGCGCCATGGTCCGGCCAACTCAATGGTGCGGCGCGCATCAAAGCACGCAAGCATGCGCCGGTGAGCAAGCTAGCCACGACTCTATGGTCGCTGTGCGGCGGCGCATCTGTTGCCGGCGAGACTGAGGCAGGCAGCGTGATCGATCTGCTGTGGGAGGTTCAACAGGAGGGGCGGGGGCGGAGGGGACAGAAGGAGGGAGGAGGCACCATGGCTGGGGAGAAGGGAGCGGTGGCGGGCAGGACGTGCGGCAGCGTCGTCGATCTAAATCGGGGGAGAGGATGAGAGAGGATCGATGGGAGACGTCGAGGGCGAGGCGATGTGATGGAAGTGGGAGTTAGGGTTTGGGGTAGTTGGGCTACGGGTAGGATTATCTTTTTCTCTCCTTTTTTCATTATATAAATGGGATGGATGGATGGATGTGTGCCATGTCATCGACCCATGGCACAAACGTATAAACCAACGAGAACAAACCTTATGTAATTGTGTTTGTTCTTTTTGTTTCTCTTGTATTTTTTGCACAAGGGTGCATCGGATGACATAGTTTGTACAAATGATATCATATTTTGCACAAGGGTGTATCTTGGAATGGCAAACACTATTGCCTAAGGAAGTTTTCATTTTCTTTGCACGGAAATTTCATTTTCCATTTTTCGAGTGCCCAAAATGAGTTTTTTTAAGAACCTACCAAAAATTTGTTGCAAATTTGGTCCAAATCAAGTTTCTAAAATATTAGGCCATATTTAGTGTACAATTGACCAAATGGTTGGGTGCCCAAAGCTTTTGATCCACCTCTCATGAAAAAGACAAATTTTCGCCGATTTAGTAGGAAGCGGGTCAAATTTGAACCACAACTGCGTGATAGTTTGCTCTTTATTTTTTTCCAAAAATCATTTCTAGGTACATAATTATCTACTTAATTAGATATACTGCAATTTTTTTTGCAAGATTCAATCCCTAGCTACGAACGGTCATGCCCACCGTTTTGACCGCATTTTGAAACAGGCTTAAGAAATTCAAAATAAATCAAAATAATTCAAATCCTTCGTGTTGTGTCATCATATGTGACCTGGTTTCCAAGAAAAGTAACAAAATTGGACTACGGCAAATGTATTGAAAAAGTGTTCAAAGAAACGAGCTATCATGTATGAAGATCCATGGCTTTCAAGGCAAATGGCCACTGTTATGGCAAAATTCATGGCGTAGTCTATTCAAATGATATCATATTTGCACAAGGTGCATCTTCTAATGGGAAACAATGTTGCCGAAGGGAGTTTTCATTTTTTTTCATGAAAAAATTTATTTTCCGTTTATCGAGTGCCCAAAATGAGTTTTTTTGTAAAGAACCTACCAAATATTTGTTGCCAATTTGGATGACGTCAATTTTCTAAAATATTATGCCATATTCAGTGTAAAATTGACCAAATGGTTGGGTGGTAAAAGCTTTTGATTCACCTCTCGTGAAAAAGACAAATTTCCACCGATTAAGTAGGAAGTGGGTCAAATTTGAACTACACCTGCCTCCTAGTTTGCTATTTATTTTTTTCCAAAAATCTTTTCTAGGTACATAAGTATCTATTCAATTAGAGATACTCCGAAAGTTTTGCAAGAATTAATCCCTAGCTACGGACGGTCATGCTTGCCATTTTGACCACATTTTGAAAGAGCCATATGAAATTAAAAATAAAATTAAAAACCTTCGCATTGTGTCATCATATGTGACCTAGTTTCCAGGAAAAATAACAATCTTGGACTACGAAAAATGTGTTGAACGAGTGTTCTCAGAAACGAGCTATCATGTATGGAGATCCATGGATTTCAAAGCAAATGGCCACTGCTATGGCAACATTCATGGCATAGTTTGTTCAAATTATATCATATTTTGCACAAGGGTGCATATTCTAATGGCGAACAATGTTGCCGAAGGGAGTTTTATTTTTTTGCACAAAAATTTCATTTTCCATTTATCGAGTGCCCAAAATGAGATCTTTTGTGAAGAACCTACCAAATATTATTTGCCAATTTGAACCACGTCAATTTTCTAAAATATTAGGCCATATTTAGTGTCCAATTGACCAAATGGTTGGGTGGAAAAAGCTTTTGATCCACCTCTCATGAAAAAGACAAATTATCACCGATTTAGTAGGAAGGAGGTCAAATTTGAACTACAGCTGCCTCTTAGTTTGCTCCTTATTTTTTCCAAAAATAATTTCTATGTACATAAGTACCTATTTAATCAGAGATACTCCAAAACTTTTGCAAGATTCAATCCCTAGCTACATACGGTAATGCCCGCCGTTTTAACCGCATTATGAAACAGGCATAGGAAATAAAAATAACATGAAAACCTTCGCATTGTGTCATCAAATGTGACCTAGTTTCCAGGAAAAATAACAAACTTGAACTACGACAAAGGTCTTCAACAAGTGTTCTCAGAGACGTGCTATCATGTATGAAGATCCATGGCTTTCAAGGCAAATGGCGACTGTTATGGCAACATTCATGGCATAGTTTGTTCAAATGATATCATATTTTGAACAAGGGTGCATCTTCTAATGGGAAACAATGTTGCCGAAGGGAGTTTTCATTTTGTTTGCATGAAAATTTCATTTTCCATTTATCGAGTGCCCAAAATGAGTTGTTTTGTGAAGAACCTACCAAATATTTGTTGCCAATTTGGACCATGTCAATTTTCTGAAATATTACGCCATATTAAGTGTACCAAAATGTTTTGATCCACCTCTCATGAAAAAGACCATCGATTAAGTAGGAAGCGGGCCAAATTTGAACTACAGCTGCCTCATAGTTTGCTCTTTATTTTTTCCAAAAATCATTTCTAGGTACATAAGTATCTATTTAATCAGAGATACTCCGAAAGTTTTGCAAGATACAATCCCTAGCACTACAGGAATCAGCTTCTTTGCCGTCTGCCATGGCAGACGGCAAAGGCATGAATGGCGGTCGGCAAAGCTCTTTGCCGACTGCTAGCTGTCGGCAAACAGTCCGGCTCAATTCCTGCCGGTAAAGGCCTTCTTTGCCGTCTGCTTCAGAGAAGCGGACGACAAAGGTTTATGCCGTCAGCTGTTTGCGGCCAGCAGACGGCAAAGAGCGTAGACGGCAGTGAGGTGAGGTGGGAGCCGTTAGGGGTTAACGGCATGCTTTGCCGTCAGCCGGCAGACGGCAAAGAGGCTAAGGTCTTTGCCGTCTGCTGGCGGACGGCAAAGAGCCCAAATATGCGTCACAACCTGGTGGGCGGCAACGTACGACCACGTACCCTTATGTTTCCCGGTCAGTTCAGCGGCAGACGGCACAAAGAGGCTAAGGTCTTTGCCGTCTGCTGGCGACGGCCAAAGAGGCCAACAATAGGAGTCACTGGGAAGCTGCCACGGTGGCCTGGTATTTTGCACGTTCAATTGATGCTAAGCTGTCGCTGCCACCCACAAAAACGCATGCAAAGCCACAATTTCCAATGTTATTTAATCTTTCTTTGGCCGTCTGCCAGCAGTCGGCAAAGACCTTAGCCTCTTTGCCGTCTGCCAGCTGACGGCAAAATGCCCAAATAGGCAACCCAGTGTTCCCAGGTTGCACAGGTAGCTGCCACGTGGCCTTCTTTGCCGACTGCTAGCTGTCGGCAAAGCTCTTTGCCGACTGCTAGCAGACGGCAAAGCTCTTTGCCGTCTGCTAGCAGACGGCAAAGAGCCTATATAACCCCTGTTTTTAATTGAATTCATTCAATTTGACAGAAATTCATAGATATACACAGATAATACATATATACACAACAAGCATATCCAACAATATATTTCCACAAGTCCAACATATATCCATATGACATAAGAAGTTTCCAACAACATATCCATAGTGACATACACATCCAAACAAGTTCCCAAACATGTTTTCATAAACCAAAAGGAAGCACAAGGAGAATATATGAGTCCATCAATGCAAGCTTCCTCATCTCAAGCAAATCTGCAAATTGGGAAAGATGAAAGTTAGAAGAAGAAGAAGAAGAGGAAAAGAAGAAGAAGAAGAAAAGAAGAAGAGGAAAATAAGAAGAAGATTTTATATTCTCTTTCTTTCTCTCCTCCCCCTCTTCTTTATCTTCTTCTTTTCCAACAAATGTAGTTAAAAAAGCCAATTTAGAGCTAAGCTAGGTAAATAGGTCATTTTGGAGATAAGCTAAGTTCAATGTATCATATTGGAGCTAACCTACGTAAACTTGGTCATTTTGGAGCTAAGCTAAGTTAAATGGATCATATCGAAGCTAACCTAGGTAAACTTGGTCATTTTTGAGCTAACCTACGTAAAAATGTCATTTTTTGCTATGCTAGGTAAAAATGCTAAGTGTGTAGGTCAATTTAGAGCTAACTTAGGTAAATAGGTCATTTTGGAGCTAACGCGGGTAAAATGGATCATATTGTAGCTAACTTAGGTAAACTTGGTCTTTTTGGAGCCAACGTAGGTTAAATGGATCATATTGGAGCTAACATAGGTAAACTTGGTCATTTTGGAGCTAACCTGGCTAATTAGGCCATTTTTGACATTACTAAGCTTATTGTGTCATTTTAGAGGACAACAAGCTAAGTATATGACATTTATGAGGTTAGCAAGGTTACTATGCCATTTACGAATAAAAACAAGTAAGAGGAGGAAAAGAAGAAGAAGAAGAAGAATAAGAAAAGAAGAAGAATAAGAAAAGAAGAAGAAATGTTCTTCTTCTTCTTCTTTTCTTATTCTTCTTCTTCTTCTTCTTCTCTTCCTATTCCTTCTTTTCTTCCTATTCCTTGATTTTCTTCATCTTATTATGTCATTTGTGGACTAAATAGGCAGTACTAAATTAGTCATATATAAATGGGCTAAATAGGCTAAGCAAGAGGAGGAAAAGAAGAAGAAGAAGAATAATAATAATAAGAAAAGAATAATAATAAGAAAAGAAGAAGAATAAGAAAAGAAGAGAAATGTTCTTTCTTCTTCTTCTTTTCTTATTCTTCTTCTTCTTCTTCTCTTCCTATTCCTTCTTTTCTTCCATTCCTTGATTTTCTTCATCTATTATGTCATTTGTGGACTAAATAGGCTAAATTATGTCATATATAAATGGGCTAAAAGGCTAAGCAGAGGAGGAAAAGAAGAAGAAGAAGAATAATAATATAAGAAAAGAATAATAATAAGAAAAGAAGAAGAATAAGAAAAGAAGAAGAAATGTTCTTCTTCTTCTTCTTCTTTTCTTATTCTTTTCTTCTTCTTCTTCTTCTCTTCCTATTCCTTCTTTTCTTCCTATTCCTTGATTTTCTTCATTATTATGTCATTGTGGACTAAATAGGCTAAATTATGTCATAAATGGACTAAATAGGCAAATAAGAGGAGGAAAAGAAGAAGAGAAGAAGAAGAAGAAGAAGAAGAAGAAGAATAAGAAAAGAAGAAGAAGAAAGAATAATAAGAAAAGAAGAAGAAGAGTTCTTCTTCTTCTTTTTTATTCTTCTTTTCTTCTTCTTTTCTCTTCCTATTCTTCTTTCTTCCTATTCCTTATTTTCTTCATCTATTATGTATGGACTAAATAGGCTAAATTATGTCTAAATGGGACTAAATAGGCTAAATAAGAAGAAAATACCGTTATCAACGGAGGTGAAGGACCGGTCGGGGCTGCGCCAGTGCCAGACTGAGGTGAAGGGCCGGTCGGGGTTCCACCAAGGCCAGACGGAGAAGCATCGGTTGATGCTTGTCGGGAAGCATTCTACACCAAAGATCATTTCCAATGTCTCGTTAGCATGATGCAACTAAATGTGAATACTAGTAACTAACGACCGTTCAAATCAAACTCAGTGGTCGCCGGAGCAATGGGGCATCGGCGGAGGGGTTGACCGCTTTTCTCGCACATGCTCTACACATTTGGTTCTCACGAGTTAGTCATATTATTTGTAATGGAACAAACATTATGTGCATGATTTGGCTAATATGCAGGAGAAACGTACCACCAAGATGTCGTATAGGGCCCGGTTTTGAGCATCGTTCCGGTTCCTCTCCTCCTCCAACAGCCTGGCGTCCTCTCCTCCAGCTCCCTCTCCTCTCCCCGCGCCCTCTTTGCCGCCTCCAAAAGCGTCTGCGTGTTTGCTCTCTCTTTCTCAAGAGCAGCCTGCAACACACCACTCCTCGTTAGCATTGTAATCATCGACGGACGCACACACAATGTAATGGATAGGAAAGGTATCCGAGTCGTATAACTAACCGCCATGGCGAGCTCCGATGGCCGTGCACGAGGCATTATCTCAGGATCAGAGCTACTCTGGCGCTTCTTGATCTGTGTGAGAGTCTTAGGAAACGTATCAGTCCATCACCAATGGTATCGAGCCATGGGACCTCCCACCACCAGATATCATAACCAGCTCTGTATCAAAAGGATCCTGGCTGGGTTAAAGTCCTCCCCTTTCCTTGCCTTCCCCTCGCTCTGTACCTCACGAGCTTGTTGCGGGAGGAGTGTTGGTGAAGGTCTCTGGATGATCTAGGTCAGACTCCGAGAATGCCTTGGCCTTCTTGTACGGGGCACTATGGGCCATGCCATACGAAGGTCGAACAGACTGGCCGGGCTTCTTGTTGTGGTGCGACTGAGAGAGAGGAACAAAATATTAGTCAAGGGCTCAGCTAGCATGAAGATTGAAATTGCTATGTAAATAAGGTCATTTTGGAGCTAAGTAAGGTTATTATGTCATTTTGAGGAAAAAAAGCTAAGTTAGGTCATTTTGGAGGTAACCAAGATTATTATGCCCATTTTGACCAAACTATGCTAATTATGTCATTATTGAGCTATCCAAGGTAGTTATGCCTTTTTTTAGCTAACTAAAGCATATTTAGGCATTTTTAGAGCTATCTTAGGTATTATGTCATTTTAGAGCTAATTATGTTCTAAATTAAACAAGCTAAGATTATTTTACGTCATTATTGAGCTATCAAAGGTAGTTATGCAATTTTTTAGCTAACTAAAGCATATTATGTCATTTTAGAGCTAATTATGTCATAAATGAACGAGCTAAACTAAGTTTAGGTCATTATTGAGCTATCCAAGGTAGTTATGCCATTTTTTAACTAAGTAAGCATTATTGAGCTATCCAAGGAAAAATGCTATCATGTAGAATGAAATTGCATGATCATTAAGCAAACCACATACCCAGTGACCCCCGTACCAACAGGTCGGAGCTCCCTTGATGGTGTGGCACACCAACCATTTGGGCACGCTTATCCTTGGCCCTTTGGTGTTCGATCATAGCCATTTGGGAGAGCACCACTCATCCACCAACGCCTCCCAACAGTCCATCCTATCCGCCACACCATCTCGGGGGCACCTAAGTTAGTCAAGAGAAATTTCAGCGCTACGCCTACGAATCAAATCAAGAGAACTAAGTTCAAGGCCTTAAGAATAGGTAATTACCAGCATGTACTTCTCCTTAGTCAGAAACTTGCCGCGACACTTCTTCTTCGCCCTCCTAATACCCTTCGAGGCGTAGTAGTCTCGAACGGCCTGCAGCCGAGCCTCGTGCCGTAAGTTCTTAAGTAGGCGCTTGCACTCGACTTCGACAACCGAAGCCGCAGCCTCCTGCTCTCCATCTGAAATCCTGTAGAAGGTCTGCAGTCAAACAAGACAACGCTGATTAGTAAAATCACTACGTACTGTTGATCTTTAATTCTGTAAAGGAGAAATTACCCAGAACCGACGGAACACAATGTCGGCCACCGTCTCGCACTCGACACCGGCGACCATCTCCCCCGGCGGGGCCGGGGCAACCTCGTACAGCTCCCAGCTAAGTGCTAGCTGTGGAACCTGACCCTCACCGGGCAACGTGACCCACCCAGTGAAGTGCTGCCGGCAAAGCACACCAAGGACCTGGTTGGGCCTGCGGACACCACGGGGGTGTACCCAGCCCCTGCAGTATGTCAAGGCCAATGCATTAGATATTAATTTGAAGAAACATGAAGGCAAAAGGTTAAAAAAGAGTAAATTCACTTACTTCAACCCATTAGGCTGTATCAACCACCTCTGGTCGGGGGTCGTCGGCACGGGCGGGAGCTTTGTACCGCCACACTGGTAGACCTTCTTGCCCTTGTCAACCATCTCGCCCTCGCTGTAGCTATCATCAGAGAAGGTGTCCTCGCTATCATCAGTAGGGCCACTAGCATCTGGAGTCTCGTGCGAAGAAGACTCCGGGACTGGAGTCTTCTGGGACGAAGACTCTGGGACCGGACTCACGTGGGGCGAAGGAGAGGCGCCCAGAGTCTGGTGACGCGAAGGATCAGCGACCCCAGTCTGGTGGGGCAAAAGATCCACGACCCGATTCTGGTGGCGCGAAGGAGAGGCGACCCCAGTCTGGTGGGGCGAAGGATCCGCGACCCGAGTCTGGTGGGCCTAAGAATCGACGACCGGAGGCTCATGGACCGGAGTCCGAGATGGGTCCACGTCAGACGGAGCGGTCCTGTGGTCGGGTGAATCAGCTAGGGGTGGCGGCGAGGAAGGCATAGCAGCCTTCCTACCTCTCCCGCTGCCACGTCCACCTCTAGCAGCCTTCTTCGTCCTCCCCCGACCTCTGCCGGCCGAAGAAGAAGGGCCCGCCGGTGCTGACTGCATACTGTCTAGCAGCGCTCTCCGGAGGGGCCGGGCTGGAATAATGGAAGCACCCCTCCCAGGAGCGCTCGCACGAGGCTCGGAGCGCTCTGGACCCTTGCCCACCATCCTGTCAACACCTGCAATGACAAAAAGTAAACGACATTAGTATAACATAAAAAATTTGAATAACTGACATGAATACTATGTATATAATTTAAGAGTATCATCATCATGAACATAATAAAAAATTGAATACCTGACATTACTAATATTACTCTGAATCGTCTATATATGCTCCGGGATCATTAAATGCATCATCATCATCACTATCAGTGATGAGCTCATCATCATCATCATTAATAAATGCATCAACATGTGGAAGGCCTCCTTTACGTAATTGTTCAAGCATTGAAAGGTCATCTGCAGCAGTAACTTCTTCTTGTTCCGGCTCTTCTTGTTCCGGCTCAGGGGTGAAGTCGGATTCACTATCGCTGTCTACTTCAATGTTCAGGGGTACAGTTGAGCGGTTCTTGAAATGTTTTTTGGAAAGACGTGTTTCTTGGAAGAATTCTCCTTCGTCATATGTGTCTTGGTCATAATCCTCTTCATTGGGGGGAGGTGGTCTAACACGTGGCGGCACTTCATAAACGACATCCCAACCACTGAGATTTGAATCACTTTGACAGGCCCACGGTAGATAGAAAACTTGGGTTGCCTGTTGAGCCGTAATATAGACATCGGGAACATCCAAATGGGTGCTTTGTTTGATTTCGACTAGCCCTATATGTTCATGAGTCCTTCTAGTATCCTTCGGCTGGAACCAATAACATCTGAAGACTACGACATTTGGTGGGTTTTCACCATAGAATTGAAGTTCATAAATTGCTTCAACTCTTCCATAATACTCAATACCTCCTTCGCCGATAGCAGAGACACAACAATTTGTAGACTTTCGGTCGGCCATAGATAGCTCTTTGCCATAGGTACGAAAGCGATACCCGTTGATGTCGTATTTGTCAAATGAACGGACCTTATAGTCAAAACCATTAGCTACTTGTCTCAATTCGGCATCCATAATCTCTGAATTAGCCTACAAGTTTAATACGAAAGGATTGTTGCATTAGTCGCAAATTAGCCAAAGAAATGAAATGGTCTAATGGAAATTACCGTTTGTTTGAACCAAGAGATGAAACCGGGATAGGCGCCTCCTTGCTTTGCGAGAAGCTCATACTCTTCGATGGAATCCTTTTGTATCACTGCACCATACGAGAATATGGCGACGTATCGACTGCATCAAATATCCCGGAGGTGGCGGGTCGGGGTCGGGGCAGGGTCGGGGTGTGGTGTCAGGGTGTAGGTGTCGATCAGGATGTCAGGATGTCGTATGTCGGGGTCGATCAGGGTGTCGATCAGGGTGTCGGGGTCAGGGTCAGGGTGAAATTTCATGAGAGAAGACATAAACATCAAGTGAAACAATTAACATTGTACAAAGTTGAAAACTTGCTACTACGACGAGGTAAAGTTCCTTTGCGAAATCTATAGTCTTGAAAGCGATATATAATAGCATCATCATCAACCTTTGCAAATATTTCTCGCTCAGTAATTATTTGGTCAGTAGCAACAACGATAAGCAGTACTACAGTAGCAAATACTAACATTATAGCAAGCAGATCAAAAAATGTTCAATCTACAAAATTTTAACAACAACAGCAAGGCAGTAGCAGTCAGTGTAGCACAATGCACATGCACATATTATCCTGTCTGTGAGTGAGTGAGTCTGTCCATTACCAATCCGGCTCTTCAGTGCGGCTGCGGCTGCGGCTGCGGCTGCGGCAGACGGCGTGGCGGATAGGCAGAGTCGCGGAGACCAGGGCAAGGGAGGCCGGAGCCCGGAGCAGAGCCGGCGTGCAGAGCAGTAGAGCCGCAGCCCGCAGAGGAGAGCCGGAGAGAGGGAGAGCAGCGGAGCGGGCGGCGTCAGTGGCGGAGGCGCGGAGCCAGCGAGCACCGGAGGGGGCAGCGGCAGTGGAGGAGGGGAGGGGGCGCCGGTGGTGGAGAGGGAGGGGGCCACGGTGGTGGAGGGGGGAGGGGGGCGGCGATGGGAGGGAGGGAGGGATGGGGGCGGCGGTGGAGTGGAGGAAGGGTGGGGCGGTCGGTGGGGGAGGAATGGAGTGAGTGTGCTTGTTTGGCGGCTTTTTATTATCGGAATTTATTTATCTTCGTTTGTATTGGAATGTGTTTTATGTCGTACGTCTGCTTTTTTTTTTTATTAATTTTTTGTTTTTTTTTTTTCTTCTTCGGTTTGTGGATTGGAGGGGCGGCGGCGGGCCTGTGCGGGAGGGGGCGGCGGCGGCGGCCTGCGCGGGAGGGGGCGGCGGCGGCGGCGGTGGCCTGCGCGCGTGCGGGAGGCAGAGGGTGGGGAGGCGGGAGAAAGAGATGGAGGAGGGCGCGCGCGCGGGGGGCCAAATTAAACCCCCGCATTGCCGTCTGTTTTTTTCCTCTTTGCCGTCTGCTGGCGGACGGCAAAGAATTCTTTGCCGTCCGCCAGCAGACGGCAAAGAGGATGACCGTTAGACGGCCACCGCCGTGAAACTGTGGGCCCCTCTTACCTCTTTGCCGTCTGCTGGCAGACGGCAAAGAAGTGGCCCGTGTGACCTACCCAGTGCAGTACCCCCATGGGGTCCACTTTGGACTTTGCCGTCTGCTGGCGGATGGCAAAGAACTCTTTGCCGTCTGCTGGCGGACGGCAAAGAGCTCGCAGATGGCAAAGACCCTGTTTGCCATCAGCTGGTTCTTTGCCGTCTGCTTTGAGAAGACAGACGGCAAAGAGCCTCTTTGCCATCAGCTGGCAGACGGCAAAGAGCTGGCAGATGGCAAAGACCCAGATTCCAGTAGTGTAGATATGTACGGTCATGCCCACCGTTTTGACCGCATTTTGAAACAGGCATAAGAAATAAAAAAATTTGAAAATTTGAAAAACTTTGCATTGTGTTATCATATGTGACCTAGTTTGCAAGAAGAATAACAAACTTGGACTACGGCAAATGTCTAGAAAAATTGTTCTCAGAAATGAGCTATCATGTATGAAGATCCATGGCATTCAAGGCAAATGGCCACTGTTATGGTAACATTCTTGGCATAGTTTTGTTCAAATGATATCATATTTTGCACAAGGTTGCATCTTCTAATGGCAAACAATGTTGCTGAAGGGAGTTTTCATTTTTTTGGATGAAAAATTCATTTCCATTTTTGGAGTGCCCAACATGAATTTTTGGTGAAGGATCTACCAAATATTTGTTGCAATATTGGACCACGTCAATTTTCTAAAATATTAGACCTTATTTAATGTCCAATTGACCAAATGGTTGGGTGTCAAAAGCTTTCGATCCACCTCTTGTGAAAAAGACAAATTTCCACCGATTTAGGAGGAAGCGGGTCAAATTTGAACTACAGCTGCCTCATAGTTTGCTCATTATTTTTTCTAAAAATCATTTCTAGGTACATAAGTATCTATTTAATAGGAGATACTCCCAAAGTTTTGCAAGAGTCAGTCCCTAGCTTCGAACGGTCATGCATGCCATTTTGACCGCATTTTGAAACAGACATAGGAAATTAAAAAGAAAATTGAAAACCTTCGCATTGTGTCATCATATGTGACCTAGCTTCCAGGAAAAATAACAAACTTGGACTATGACCAATGTGTTGAACAAGTGGTCTCAGAAAAGAGTTATCATCTATGAAGATCCATGGCTTTAAAAGCAAATGGCCACTTTTATGGCAAAATTCATAACATAGTTTGTTTGAATGATATCATATTTTGCACAAGGGTGCATCTTCTAATGGAAAACAATGTTGCCAATGGGAGTTTTCATTTTGTTTGCATGAAAATTTCATTTTCCATTTATTGAGTGCGCAAAATGAGTTTTTTTGTGAAGAACCTACCAAATATTTGTTGCTAATTTGGAACACATGAATTTTCTAAAATATTAGGCCATATTTAGTGTACAATTAACCAAATGGTTGGGTGGCAAAAGCTTTTGATCCACCTCTCGTGAAAAAGACACATTTCCACCGATTCAGAAGGAAGTGGGTAAAAATTGAACTACAGCTGCCTCATAGTTTGCTCTTTATTTTTACCGAAAATAATTTCTATGTACATAAGTATCTAATTAGTCAAAGATACTCCAAAAGTTTTGCAAGATTCAATCCCTAGCTACGTACGGTCATTCCCGCTATTTTGACCGCATTTTGAAATGTGCATAGGAAATAAAAAAATTGAAAACCTTCACATTGTGTCATGGATATGTGATCTAGTTTCCAGGAAAAATAACAAACTTGGACTACGGCAAAGGTCTTGAACAAGTGTGCTCAGAAACAAGCTATCATGTATGAAGATCCATGGCTTTCAAGGCAAACGGCCACTGTTATGGCAGCATTCATGGCATAGTATGTTCAAATGATATCATATTTTGCACAAGGGTGCATCTTCTAATGGGAAACTATGTTGCCGAAGGGAGTTTTCATTTTGTTTGCATGAAAATTTCATTTTCCATTTATCGAGTGCCCAAAATGAGTTTTTTTGTGAAGAACCTACCAAATATTTGTCGCCAATTTGGACCACGTATATTTTCTGAAATATTACGCCATATTTAGTGTACAATTGAACAAATGGTTGGTACCAAATGCTTTTGATCCACCTCTTGTGAAAAAGACAAATTTCCACCGATTAAGTAGGAAGCAGGTCAAATTTGAACTACAGCTGCCTCATAGTTTGCTCTTTATTTAAAAAAAATTATTGCTAGGTACATAAGTTTCTATTTAATGAGCGATGCTCCGAAATTTTTGCAAGATTCAATCCTTAGCTACGTACGGTCATGCCCGCCATTTTGACCGCATTTTGAAACGGGCATAAGAAAATCAAAAAAATAAAAAACCTTCGTATTATGTTATCATATGTGACCTAGTTTGTAGGAAAAATAATAAACTTGGACTATGGCAAATATCTTGAAAAAGTGTTCTCAGAAACGAGCTATCATGTATGATGATTCATGGCTTTCAAGGCAAATGGCCACTTTTATGGTAACATTCTTCGTATAGTTTTGTTCAAATGATATCATATTTTGCACAAGGGTGCATCTTCTAATGGAAAACAATGTTGCCGAAGGGAGTTTTCATTTTTTTGCATGAAAAATTCATTTCCATTTTTGGAGTGCCCAACATGAATTTTTTGTGAAGGACCTACCAAATATTTGTTGCAAAATTGGACCACATCAATTTTCTAAAATATTAGACCTTATTTAATGACCAATTGACCAAATGGTTGGGTGTCAAAACCTTTCGATCCACCTCTTGTGAAAAAGACAAATTTTCACCGATTTACGAGGAAGCGGGTCAAATTTGAACTACAACTGCCTCATAGTTTGCTCTTTATTTTTTCCAAAAATCATTTCTAGCTACATAAGTATATATTTAATGAGAGATACTCCCAAAGTTTTGCAAGAATCAGTCCCTAGCTTCGAAAGGTCATGCCTGCCGTTTTGACCGCATTTTGAAACAGACATAGGAAATTAAAAATAAAATTGAAAACCTTCGCAATGTGTCATCATATGTGACCTAGTTTCCAGGAAAAATAACAAACTTGGACTGCGACCAATGTGTTGAACAAGTGGTCTCAGAAAAGAGCTATCATCTATGAAGATATATGGCTTTCAAAGCAAATGGCCACTGTTGTGGCAACATTCATAACATAGTTTGTTCGAATGATATCATATTTGCACACGGGTGCATCTTCTAATGGCAAACAATGTTGCCGAAGGGAGGTTTCATTTTGTTTGCACGAAAATTTCATTTTCCATTTATCGAGTGCCCAAAATGAGTTTTTTTGTGAAGAACCTACCAAATATTTGTTGCTAATTTGGAACCCGTGAATTTTCTAAAATATTAGGCCATATTTTGTGTACAATTGACCAAATGGTTGGGTGATAAAAGCTTTTGATCCACCTCTCGTGAAAAAGCAAATTTCCACCAATTCATTAGGAAGTGGGGCAAATTTGAACTACATCTGCCTCATAGTTTGCTCTTTATTTCTTCCGAAAATAAGTTCTATGTACATAAGTATCTATTTAATCAGAGATACTCCAAAAGATTTGCAAGATTCAATCCCTAGCTACGTACGGTTATTCCCGCCGTTTTGGCCGCATTTTGAAACGGGCATAGGAAATAAAAAAATTGAAAACCTTCGCATTGTGTCATGGATATGTGACCTAGTTTCCAGGAAAAATAACAAACTTGGACTATCGCAAAGGTCTTGAACAAGTGTGCTCAGAAACAAGCTATCATGTATGAAGATCAATGGCTTTCAAGGCAAACGGCCACTGTTATGGCAGCATTCATGGCATAGTTTGTTCAAATGATATCATATTTTACACAAGGGTGCATCTTCTAATGGGAAACTATGTTGCCGAAGGGAGTTTTCATTTTGTTTGCACAAAAATTTCATTTTCCATTTATCGAGTGCCCAAAATGAGTTTTTTTGTGAAGAACCTACCAAATATTTGTTGCCCATTTGGACCACGTATATTTCCTAAAATATGACGCCATATTTAGTGTACAATTGAACAAATGGTTGGTACCAAAAGCTCTTGATCCACCTCTCGTGAAAAAGACAAATTTCCACCAATTAAGTAGGAAGCGGGTCAAATTTGAACTACAGCTGCCTCATAGTTTGCTCTTTATTTTTTCAAAAAATCTTTTCTAGGTACATAAGTATCTATTTAATAAGCGATACTCTGAAAATTTTGCAAGATTCAATCCCTAGCAACATACGGTCATGCCCGCCATTTTGACCTCATTTTGAAACGGGCATAAGAAAATAAAAAAATAAAAAACCTTCGCATTGTGTTATCATATGTGACCTAGTTTGTGGGAAAAATAAGAAACTTGGACTATGGCAAATGTCTTGAAAAAGTGTTCTCAGAAACGAGCTATCATGTATGAAGATCCATGGCTTTCAAGGCAAATGGCCACTGTTATGGTAACATTCATAGCATAGTTTTGTTCAAATGATATCATATTTTGAACAAGGGTGCATCTTCTAATGCCAAACAATGTTGCTGAAAGGATTTTTCTTTTTTTTGCATGAAAAATTCATTTCCATTTTTGGAGTGCCCAACATGAGTTTTGTGTGAAGGACCAAGCAAATATTTGTTGCAAAATTGGACCACGTCAATTTTCTAAAATATTAGACCTTATTTAATGTCCAATTGACCAAATGGTTGGGTGTCAAAATCTTTCAATCCACCTCTTGTGAAAAAGACAAATTTTCGCCGATTTATGAGGAAGCGAGTCAAATTTGAACTATAGCTGCCTCATAGTTTGCTCTTTATTTTTTCCAAAAATCATTTCTAGGTACATAAGTATCTATTTAATGAGAGATACTCCCAGAGTTTTGCAAGAGTCAGTCCCTAGCTTCGAACGGTCATGCCTGCCGTTTTGACCGCATTTTAAAACAGACATAGGAAATTAAAAATAAAATTGAAAACCTTCGCATTTCTGTCATCAAATGTGACCTAGTTTCCAGGAAAAATAACAAACTTGGACTAGGACCAATGTGTTGAACAAGTGGTCTCAGAAAAGAGCTATCATCTATGAAGATCCATTGCTTTCAATGCAAATGGCCACTTTTATGGCAACATTCATAACAAAGTTTGTTCGAATGATATCATATTTTGCACAAGGGTGCATCTTCTAATGGCAAACAATGTTGCCGAAGGGAGTTTTCATTTTGTTTATCCAAAAATTTCATTTCCATTTATCGATTGCCCAAAATGAGTTTTTTTTGTGAAGAACCTACCAAATATTTATTGCTAATTTGGAACACATGAATTTTCTAAAATATTAGGCCATATTTAGTGTACAATTGACCAAATGGTTGGGTGATAAAAGCTTTTGATCCACCTCTCGTGAAAAAGAAAAATTTCCACTGATTCAGTAGGAAGTGGGTCAAATTTGAACTACAGCTGCCTCATAGTTTGCTCTTTATTTTTTTCGAAAATAAGTTCTATGTACATATGTATCTATTTAATCAGAGATACTCCAAAAGTTTTGCAAGAGTCAATCCCTAGCTACGTACGGTCATTCCCGCCGTTTTGACCGCATTTTGAAACAGGCATAGGAAATAAAAAAATTGAAAACCTTCGCATTGTGTCATGGATATGTGACCTAGTTTCCATGAAAAATAACAAACTTGGACTACGGCAAAGGTCTTGAACAAGTGTGCGCAGAAACAAGCTGTCATGTATGAACATCCATGGCTTTCAAGGCAAACGGCCACTGTCATGGCAGCATTCATGGCATAGTTTGTTCAAATGATATCATATTTTGCACAAGGGTGCATCTTCTAATGGGAAACTATGTTGCCGTAGGGAGTTTTCATTTTGTTTGCACGAAAATTTCATTTTCCATTTATCGAGTGCCCAAAATGAGTTTTTTTGTGAAGAACCTACCAAATATTTGTTGCCAATTTGGACCATGTATATTTTCTAAAATATTACGCCATATTTAGTGTACAATTGAACAAATGGTTGGTCCCAAAAGCTTTTGATCCACCTCTCATGAAGAAGACAAATTTCCACCGATTAAGTAGGAAGCGGGTCAAATTTGAACTACAGCTGCCTCTTAGTTTGGTCTTTATTTTTTCAAAAAATCATTTCTATGTACATAAGTATCTATTTAATAAGCGATATTCCAAAAGTTTTGCAAGATTCAATCCCTAGCTACGTACGGTCATGCCCGCCATTTTGACCGCATTTTGGAACGAGCATAAGAAAATCAAAAAAATCAAAAACCTTCGCATTGTGTTATCATGTGTGACCTAGTTTTGTTGGAAAAATAACAAACTTGGACTATGGCAAAGGTCTTGAAAAAGTGTTCTCAGAAACGAGCTATCATGTATGAAGATCCATGGCTTTCAAGGTGTACGACATCATCGACTCACCCGTTCCTATTGACTGCGCTGTCTCCAGCGATGTCACAGACCTCTGCACTCATGTGGAACTGCTGGTCACCGGCTCTAGCACCACCAGCTCGCATGCCAAGGCGCAGGCCGTTGCAGCTACTGCTGCTGCGCCTCGCGTGGGCCAGTCCGGCCCCCTGCCGACAAGCAAGGTACTATAGGATAGTACAAAAGATCAAGGTTGAGCTTTCCAGCAAAACCCTTGCCGACAAGCAAGTGAAGACCCAGCAGGCTTCGAGCCCGGCAAGAATCCCACTACCTTGCCATCGCTCCACCTCATCAACCAGGTTGTCACTTATCTTATAGGTGTTGAGCGGGGCAGGTAGTTAGGTGAGCCCTGTCTGGGCACGTGTCAGCTCGCCACTGAAGACACAACCTTAATGACACCCATCCCAGGATCGTGTCAAGATGATAATAGGTAGATGGACGAACGACACAGAAGGAGAGACAACTCTTGCCGGGAAGCTCCATCAACATGACACCTCACGGCGTAATTAATATGTTTGTCCTAACCCGTCAGAGTTAGATATGTGGCACTATAGACAGTATTCACCTTATGTAATTACCACTTTGCCATTGTGGTGACCCCTTTCTCTATAAAAGGAGGCCCATGGCTACCTTTTCAAAGGTCGACAGTTTGCACAAACATGCGCATAGCTGCACTTCCTGCGCAACCTTGCCAAAATTGTGCTCCCTTGTACTTGTGCTCATCCATCCAATACACCAAAGGAGGAGTAGGGTTTTTACGCTTAACAGTGGCCCAAACATGGGTAAAGTAGGTGCGTTTTGCTAGTTCTGCTCTTTGTGCTCGTCGATCTCCTCAGTCGAACCGGAAAGGGGCCTTCGCTGGTCCCATAGATCGTCGTACGCATGACATCTTTGGTAGGAGTAGGGTTTTACACTTAACAGTGGCCCGAACCTGGGTAAACTTGGTGCGTTCTGCTAGTTCTGCTCTTTGTGCTCGTTGATCTCCTTAGTCAGACCACCGAGGGGCCTTTGCTAGTCCCATAGATCATCGTACGCATGACACATGGATACAGAGTTAAACATATTTACAAAAACAAAAACAAGTTGAGTTCATACCCGCTTTTCCTTGCTACACTCACTTCATGAAATTACCATCACTATTGACTATCACTTGCATGACCGAATGATATGAAAATAATAATTGCGCAAGAGTGCCATGGACTAAGCTGGAATCTGCAAAC
This sequence comes from Thinopyrum elongatum, assembly GCA_011799875.1. NCBI lineage: Eukaryota > Viridiplantae > Streptophyta > Magnoliopsida > Poales > Poaceae > Thinopyrum > Thinopyrum elongatum. The sequence continues at coordinate 212,055,632 of CM022300.1, read as the reverse complement.
ATTTTATTCAAAGGAGAATACAAGGTAATATGGGCTCTTCGTTAGATCAACAATAATGCATATGAGAGCCACTCAACATTTTCATCGTGGTCTTCTCCTTACGATGACTCAACAAAAAGAAAATAATTTCAGAGAAACACACTGAAATATTTTTGGAGTTTTTAGTTTTTCCGAAGAAAGCAAATTAACGAAGGAAAAACAAAAAGCGAGAAAAACTATTACATGGGAAAGCTCCCAACAAGCAAAAGAAGAAACGAGAAATCTTTTTGGTTTGCTTCTAATACTACAAAATAATTAAACAAGGGAGAAAAACCGAAAAAAAGCAAGAAATATTTTTGGATTTTCAAAGTTTTTTAAAAACACAAGAAGAAAGTGAAAATAGAACTAACACGGATTATACAATGAAAGAGGATGAACACCGACAACTGAAATGAATTTCGTGATGATGAATGTAATGTCTGTGAGAAATACGCACTCCCCCAAGCTTAGGATTTTGGTCTAGCTTGGTAATCACCACCCGTAGTAGCCATCAAGTCCGGCAGGATAGTTGTGAGGCGGCGGCACTTGAGCATCCCAAGCCTGGGCCTCGTTCTCATCCACGGCCAACGTGTTCCGGTAAGCAGTGATGTCCTGTGGCATAACAATGTATCTATTCTTGGCATGAGGGTCAAAAAAATAAGGTGGAGGCAATGGAATAATATCATGAGTATTCTCACTAAATACCAAGTTATAACGAATGTGGTGAGGAGGATCAGGTTCATCAATAAAGTGGTGATCTTTCATAGCCTGGTGATTTAAGTAAATCTTAGACAACAAGTAATCATTGTGGCGTATGGTAACATTAAAACATCTCGCCAAGTGAGTAGCATAAATACCATCATGAACTTTACCCCTAGTTCTGTTAGTGTGCAAGCGGAACACAATAATAGCTCCAAGGCTATAAGTGTTACCAGAAAAATGTGGGCGGCATAAAATTGCAAGGTCAAGGCACTACGCATACCACCTTCCTCCCTATTAGTCAAACATTTCCCTATGAATAAAGCAAAGTACTACACTGCGAGAAAATGCAAACTAGTGACTCAAGCTTTCGACACTGTCAGGATCCATGGGACTAGGGGTACCAGGCCCGTCTGCCCGCGGTCCGTCGCGTGGCGTCATCAGAAGGCCCGGCATGGCCCAACGTCAAGACTTGACAAGCAAGACCCTCGTGAGGGCCCTCGCCTCACGAGGCGAGCGTCAGCAAGGGTCATCAAGAGCTCCCGAGGGCCTCACACGGGGCGGCCTCCTGAAGCTGCCTCCCGAGGCCCCTCACGGGGCGGACATCTCTAGGCTCGCCACCGCGCCTCGTGCTGCACGTGGGTGACGCAAGCAATGACGAGCGGTGCCAAAGGGCGCCAGTGGGCGCGGATAGAGATGCTTTCCTCTTTTGTGCTAAGGAGGCAAGTACGGCACGCGGGTCCCCGAAGCAATCCCCAAAGGTTGCCACTTTGGTGCAAGAAGGCCAGGACAGCATGCTCGCCAGGACAGAGGTCAGCACCGAGCCCACCAACGCATCATGGCAAGAAGCTTTGGCAGGCGTAGACCACCTTTAGTCAGGATAGGATGTACTCCTGTCCCCCTTCAAAATTGGACGTTGTGGTATCCCTTCCCGCCTAGAGTTTTCGGGGGAAGAGGACCAGGGCCAGTATAAATATAGGCTAGTCTCCACCATAGAGAGGTGTCGAATCCTGAGCCCTTGGGAGGAAGTTCATCCTCCTTGTACACCCAAGTTCATCCTCCCTCGCGAGGTAATCCACACAAAGCAGGTGTAGGGTCTTACACCGCAAGGTGGACTGAACCTGGGTAAATCGTCCTGTCCGTGTTCCTCTTCCTTTCCCCTAGAGCACGCCGGAGCATCGCTGAAAGGCAGTGAGCAACGAGGCCAAGCATAGCGGAGTTCTGTGAGCACACCCTAGAGTTCGAACCTCTCTTGGGTCCCCGGAGCTCCTGTTCCGACATTTGGCGCGCCAGGTAGGTGTGTGCCAGAGCTCTTCCACTTTGTTATGTCCCTGCTGCATCGTTTCCCTGGCCGACGCCCGTCGTATTCGCGCTGCCCAGGCGGAGCCTGCAGGCCGCGGCATCCGCCGCTGCTCTGCCTCGGCCGCAGTTGATGCCGTCTGCCCCGCCATTCTCTCGAACGCCGCAGGCTCCCCGGCCTTCACCCCCAGCCTGCATCGGGTAAATTGGCCGCCGAGGTTCTGGCCTCAAACGCGGGCTGCCCGGCCCGACAGTGGAGGCATCATTACTGTAGCCGGGGACAAGAGGGATGTGGCCTGAGACCTCAAACGCGCCTACGGGGCCGCGGCGGCTTCGCCCCCTGGCGCCAAAGACATGGTGGAAGCCCCAGAGGCTGCGCCCGCGAGGAAAAAGCAAATGTTCTCCCAGGACAGCGCCGAAACAAAGAAGGTGCCTATCGACGATGGTGGCTCGGGCCCCACCTTTAGCATCGGCGCGGGCTTTCCCCCGGAATAGGAGGTTGCAGTCGTCACTTTCCTCCGGGAAAGCAAGGATGTGTTTGCTTGGAAGGCGTCTGACCTGGCCGACGTCTCGAGGGAGGTGATCGAACACCACCTGGTGGTGTGCCCCAAAACTTGCCCTATCAAGCAAAAGGCGCGGTGCCAAGTGCCAGAGAAGGACACATTTATCATCGAGGAGGTACACAAGCTGGATGATGCCGGGGTCATACGAGAGGCGCCATCCGGAGTGGCTCGCCAACCCGGTCGTCGTCCCAAAAAAGGGTAGGAAGGAGCGCATATGTGTCGAATTCACAAGCCTCAACAAGGCTTGGCCGCAGGATCCCTTTCCGCTCCCGCGCATTGACCAGATCATGGACTCCATTATTGAGTGTGACCTATTGTGCTTCCTAGATGCTTTCTTGGGTTACCACCAGATCAAGATGGCAACAGAAGATCTCGAGAAAACCACCTTCATCTCCCCGTGTGGTGTGTACTACTACACCTGCATGCCCTTCGGCCTGAGCAGTGCTGGTGCCACCTTCTAGCGGTTGATGCACATCATGCTGGGGCCACAGTTGGGAAGGAATGCAGAGGCCTACATTGATGACATCGTGGTCAAGTCACACAAGGCCAGAACGCTGATCGAAGACTTGGAAGAAATGCTCGGCAATCTGCGCAGGGTCAGCTTGAAGCTTAATCCTGACAAGTGCGTCTTTGGAGTTCCCTCTGGCAAGCTACTCAGCTTCCTTGTCTTCCACCAAGGGATCGAGGCCAATCCTGAAAAGATCAACGCCATCGAAAAATGCGCCCCCTAGACCCTCAAGGAGATGCAAAAGCTGACGGGGTGCATGGCTTCATTGGGGCATTTCATCTCCAAGCTCGGCAAGCGCGCCTTGCCGTTGTTCAAGCTGATGAAGAGGATGGGTTCCTTTGAATGGACCTCGGAGGCGGACGCAGCCTTTGAAGACCTCAAGAGGTACCTTACAAGCCCGCCCATAATGGTAGCGCCATGTTTCCGCGAGCCCCTGGTGCTCTACCTGGCGGCTACCCCACATACGTCTAGTGCCGCACTCATGCTACAAGACGGCGCCCCGAGCTCCCCACGCCTCCCTCGCTTCATGAGGATCTCGGGCCCCTTGCACCCCGACAGGAGCGGGTCGCCACCGACATGGCATGCCTTGTCGAGCACCCCGTGTACTTCGTCGGCACGATGCTAAGGGATGCGTGCGCTACCCTACGCAGCAGAAGCTTCTCCTCGCGCTCCTGGTTGACTCCAGGAAGCCGCGCCATTATTTCCAAGGCCACCTTATCGAGGTTGTTTCCTTGTACCCCCTGGAGAAGGTGTTGCGCAGCCCCAACGCCGCTGGCCGAGTCGCCGAGTAGAACATCGAGTTGCAGGCCTTCCAGTTGGAGGTCTATACCACTAGGGTCATCAAGGGAGCGGCACTTGCCGATTTCGTGGAGGAATGGATGGATACCAGCGACGGGGTGCCTCGTGAGGACCAACCCCTCTCGCCCGGGGATGAGGCACCCACCGGTTGGGTTATGCACTTCGATGGCGCTTTCTCCAGGCGGGGCGCGGGGGCTAGGGTCATGTTCGTTTCCCCGACCGAAGACAAGCTTTACTACGCCGTAGCGAGCCCGTGGTATTGGTTTTGTTGCACTGGAATGGAAACCTTTGGGGGATTTCTCGGGAACCCGCGTACGTCCTTGCCTCCTTATCACAAACGAGAAAACTATTCTGGACTGCGCCCGCTGGCGCCCTGCTGCCCTTGGTCGTCATGGCTTATGTCACTGCGCGCCTCACGAGGTGGGGTGCTTGCCTAGAGATATCCACTCCTCGGGAGGCAGCCTTGGGAGGCTGCTCCTAGGGAGGCCTTGATGTCGTCCGCCTCACGAGGCGGGAGGTCCTCGTGAGGGTCTTGCTCATGAAGCCTTGGAGTTGGGCCGTACTGGGCCCTTGGCGGAGCAACGTGCTGGGCCGCAGGCAGACGGGTCTGGGTACCCCCAGTACCAGGACGCCACAGTAGCCCCCGGGCCCACGGCACGCTCGGCCTGGCTTCGAGGCGAAGGCAAAGAGGGGAGGGCGAAGCAACGTAGGCCCTAACTGCCTGCGGGCTAGGCTTGACGTGTGGCGCTGCCGGGACACGGATGCCCTCACTTCCCCATGTTGCCTCGGAAACTGCCCAGGCTGACAAAAGGCCTGGCGCGCGCCACAGGGCCATCATTGCTCGAAGGTGGAAGGGCGCTGGTTGGCCTTCCGTGATCACCTCTAAGAGGGCAAAGGGGCAGAGCCCCCAACCCATCTCTGTCCTCTCGTCCATTCACCTCTAACCCTCGTCGCAGCTGCCATGACACCCATAAGAAGGTTCACCGCCGCTGAGAAGGGCAAGGCTCCAAAGAAGGGACTGGAGCTGCCGCCGCCCAAGAGGGGGCGTGGCCTTCCCCGCACGGCCGACACCACGCCCGCGGCGCCTCCCTGAGGACGCGGGCACCCTCCATTGGCAGTCCGCGCCGGCTCCAGTAGCCGCATGAAGAATTCCGTCGGCGGGCGGGGCCGCAGGAAGCGGCACATCGGCGGGCGCGGGGGGCAGAACGGCGTCGGCACCCGGCCACCTCGGGCGTGGGCGCACTCCGCCGAGTTGGCCCCCGAGCTTGTTGTGTGGATGGAGAGCCCGCCCTGCACCTGGATCCAGCTCCCGGGCTCCTTTGCGGGGGAGCTAGCGGCGGACGGCCCCGTCAGGCTATGGCTGCAGCTCGACGACTGCTGCAGCAAATCCTCCTGGGCGGAGGTCGAAGTCACCCCCTCTGGCTTCATGTACTTGACCCGGGGGTGGCAGCCGTTCGCCCGCGCCCATGACATGAAGGGGAGGCACACCCTCCACTTCAAGTTCCACGGGGCGGCGACGCTCTTCGTGAAGTTCTTCGGGGACACGGGCTGCCGCCTCGGATGCTGTCCGGAGGGCGACAGCAGCGGCAGCGACGACGACCACAACAGCGGTGGTCGCATCCTCGGCGGTGAACTTGCCCTTGGCGACGGCTATGGCGCCTCCAGCGGTGACGGCACCTCCTCCGGGGAAAGAGGGAGCGGTGATGACTATGACGAGGCGCGCCGCCACATCGTTAAGGTGGAGGATGACTCCGACTAGGCTTCGCAATGTCGGAGCCGGCGCCTCAGGAGCTGCGGCCTCCAAGGGGCTGTTTCTTTTGTTTCTTTATTTCGTGCACCGAAACCATGAAGGGCCCCGTGGGGGCGTGTAAGGAACCGTGGCACTTGCGCATTTATCTTAATGTTTCCAGCTTGTGTTTTATATCGTGTTGGCGTCTCTCGTTTGGGCTCGAGCCCCCTTTTTTCCTTTCCGATAGCTTAGTGCTCTGCATCGCTGGGACCCAGTCCCCAGGCATGCTTCTACCGTCGCTGGTATGCCAGGTCGTGATGCCGTGTGCAAGGCCAGGAGATGAGCGACCCGAGGTCCAGTAAGAGCTCCTGAGGCGCGATGCTCAAGAGGTCCCCCTTGATGCGCAAGCGGCTTTCGAGAGAGAAAAAAAGGGGGGGGGGTCTTCGCCTGGACGAGATTGCGAGAGTCAAGGTAAAGCGTTCATAGTAAGGCTCATGCCTAGCGCGATTAAGATGACTTAGCTCAAGATGCTTGTGGCCCGTGAGGGATTCCTGCGTCATGAGGTCGCCCTTCCCTGGAGCCTTGATCCTTTGTATGCTTCTTGTTCTGCAATGAGCCAACATAAGTCCGACTAGGGGTGCGTGAAAAGATTGGCGTCCTTTAAATTTCAAGCGAAGCCCGCCCTGCTGGACTGCGCCCCTCTTCCCGTATTCCCTCGTGAGGTTTACCCCTCATTTCCTTGCTTGCCAAGGTGCTCTATGTCCTCAGGACCCGGCACTCGAGCGGAGCTCAGCCGACACTGGTATGTCAGGTCGCAATGCCTGGGACAAAGCCAGTTGGTGAGGGCCCGAGAGCGAGTAGGGGCTCCTGAGGCGTGATGCTCAAGAGCCCCCCTTTTAACGTGCAAGAGGCTTGCACGAAAAGGAGCGATTCACCTCGCGGGGGTTGCAAAGAAAGGGACTCTGGCCGACAACACGCAGTGACGAAGTGATTTTACTTAGCCTTTTGCGGATCAAACCGCTGCCTGATCGAGGCTGCCCCTCCTGAGGTGTCAGGGTGTTGTCAAGGGGCGCTCGAATGCCTGCCTCCTAAAGTTCCTGCGAATTTGACATATAACAAAATATAGAGGGCAGCTCCCACTTGATTATTTGCTCATGATTGTTTCATGAGAAGACGAAGGCACTATGGACCTGGTGAGGTGACGTGCACGGGGCCGGCCCGCGAGCCAAAGCTTAGTCGCTTAGATTTATCAGCGCTGCAGGGACGGAACCAAGCACATGCGCCATGCCAGTAGCCCCCTCTCATAGGATGTTCAGGAGGAAAGCTAGCAATGCATGCAGCCCGCGGGGTGGCGACTCTACAAGTGGTGTGACATCAAGTACAGGGTTAACAGCCACAATAACTCATGAAAGCATAACTGGTTCGAGGTACATGAACAGAATGATGCAACTGCAGGGGCTGACCCTTACAGCCTGAGGATGATGCAGCTCGTGGGACGCCCTCAATTGAACAAACCAAAAAGTCACCTGGCAATGATGCTACAGAGGCGTCGGGGTAGTCGATGAAGCGCATCGCGGAGGCTCGCTCCTCATGAGCTGGACGGCTCCGGAGGCTCGAGAGGCCCAGGGGGTTCGCGAGGGTCCGGGGCCTCCTGAGACGCCACCGCCAAGCGTCAAGCCTCGTGAGACGCCAATGTGTGCTGCACTAGGCGCTGGTACGAGGCGCCAATGTTCAGCAGGCCGAATGGCATGCGGGCATAGTTGCAGGGGAAGCCCCCACTCTGGCCGATGTGGGATGGCCAAAAGAGGTCCTGGGAGGCGGCCCGGTTAAGGCTTGGGATGTTGACACAGACGTGCAGCCCATTACCCGCGCCAGGGGCGGCAGCTGCACTGGTGGGGCGCGTGGGGCGGCACTCGCCGTGCATGGCTTGCACTTCCTGAAGTTCCTCGATCGCCTTGGTGATGAACTCTCGTGCTCCTGGCGCCTCGCACCTTGTTCCTTGCTTGTGGGGGCAGGCATCTAGGCACGCCTCCAAGTGGTGCCCGAGCATCTTCCTTGTCACACTGGTTAGGTCAGACGCTCTCCAGATGGGAGACCCAGAGCCCATCTTGAGGGAGGCACCGGGTGCGCCTTCCTATGCGGAAGGAAGAGGCGCTTCGACATCAGTTGCGGAGCCTGAGGCGTCGCCTGCGGATTTCTTGGCCTCCGAACAGCTCTTGGGGAGGAGCTGCTTCTTCTTCACAGGGGCAGCCATAGGGGGCGCGACATCACCTTAGCCATCTGAGTTCTCGGCCACTGCTGCCTAGTAGGCATGCTCGAGGGAGCAGACCGCATCCTTCTCATCACAGGCGACGGTGATGACACCGCTGCACCCCGGCATCTTGAGGACGTTGTAGCCATGGTGGGTAGCCGCCAGGAACTTGGCGAGCGTCGGGTATCCCAGGATGGCGTTGTACGGGAGGCTGATGTGGGCCACATCGAAGTCGATGAGCTCAATGTGGTAGTTGTCGCACTTGCCGAAGGCAACGGGAAGGCACACCTGCCCCAGGGGGTGGTGGAGCCGTCGGTCACTTCTGAGAATGGCTTGGTGGGCATGAGTTGGTCGTAAGGCACTTGACGCATCTCGAAGGTCTCCATGGAAAGGACGTTGAGGCCGGCGCCGCCATCGATGAGCGTCTTGGTGACTGAGATGTTGCTGATGGTGGGCGTGCACATCATGGGGAGTGCGCCAGCAGTAGCCGAACACCTGAGGTGGTCCTTGTCGGATTCAGGGCTCCGCAGACCCAATAAGGTTCGAAATCTAGGGCATGCGCAAAGATCTCAACCAACCAAAGTCTCAAGCTCGCCACCCTAGAGCGTAGCCTCGTCGAGCTCACGCGAGCGGGGAAGAAGATGAACACGACAGTTTACCCAGGTTCAGGCCACCTTGCGGTGTAAAACCCTACTGCTGCTTTGTGGTGGATTGGCCTCACGAGGAGGCTGAGGATGAACTAGTACAGTGGTTTGAGCGGCCTCGCGAGGGCTCAAGCGATGAGGGTGGAATGGATCTAATCCCCGGGGATCCCTCTCTACGGTGGTGGCTAATTTATAGTGGCCTTGGTCCTCTTCCCTCAAAACTTAGGCGGGAAGGGATCCCACAACGGCCAATTTGAAAGGGGACAAGAAGTACATCTAATCCTGATGAAAGGTGGTCTTTGTCTGCAAAGCTTCTGGTCATGACGTAGCGATGGGCTCGGCAATGACATCCGTCCTGCCGAGCTCCTGGTCTTGGTCTTGTTGCACCGGAATGGAAACCTTTGGGGGATTCCTTGGGAAACTGCCGAAAGGGAAACTGCCTCCTTTGCGCCCGCTGGCGCCGCCTGGCCTTGCTCATCATGGCTCACGTCATCATAGCCTTGTGAGGCAGGGTACCTGCATAGAAATCTCCGCTACTCGGGAGTCAACCTGGGGAGGCCGCTCCTCTGGAGGTCTTGATGACGTCCGCCTCGTGAGGCTGGGGGCCCTCACGAGGGTCTTGCCTTGGAGTCATTGTAGCTGGGCCGTACAAGGCTATAGATGGGCTCATGCGCTGGGCCACAGGCAGGCAGATCTGGGTACCTCTGATCCCAGAATGCCGACAGTTGCCCCTGGGCACAAGGCGCGCTCGGGCTGGCTTCGAGGAGAAGCCAAGGGGCAAGGGCGAAGCGCCGCAGGCCCCAAATCGCATGCGGGCTAGGCTTGAATCATGGCGCACGACGGGACACGGATGCCTCCACTCCTACACGTCGCCTCGGCACTGCCCAGGCTGAGAAAAGGCTGGTGCACGCCAGAGATACATCATCACCCCGCTGCGTGCTTGCCTTCTGCTCCTTCCCCCTTTTGCAAGCTCGTGCCTTCCTCGCTGGATCCCGTGCATGCCTCAATCCACCTTGCGGCCATGACTCCCAAGAAGAAGAGGGGCAAGACCCTAGCGGTGGTGAAGCCCCCGATGTGGCCGGAGCCCGCGTTGGGCCGAGCCACCGTGATCAACCTCGAGGGGCTGGACATGGTCCGGCACACGATCGCCGCCGACTCCAATGAGTGGAAGGCGACGAAGATCTAGCCTGCCTCCCGGTCTTTAGCCGATCTGGAGGCCACCAACATCCCTCTTCATCTTCATGCCATCTTCTCCGGCCTGCTGCCGCCGTTTTCAGATTTCTTCAACGCCGTGTTTACGCACTACCAAGTCCATGCGCTGCATCTTGACCCTGGGTCCGTTATTCTCCTCTCTGCCTTTGCGTTCTTGTGCGAGGCCTTCATGGGCATCGCCCCGTCCGTGGCTCTGCTCCACCACTTCTTCTCTCTTCAGATGGTCGTCACCGGGCAGCGCTCGGGGTGCATGTCACTCCGAGCAGTGGCAGCGACCACAGGCACTGGTATCGACACCACGCTCCGCCTGGATGCAGAGGGATTCCAGAAGCAATAGGTGTACGTCGACGCCGCCGTTTACAACCCCATGCTCCTGATTCCGGCGGTCCCCGCGGAGCCAAACTCCGGTTGGGAGCACGTGGAGCTTGTCGACCCATGGCTCGCGCGAGTCATGGCCAAACTAGCTGAATTGGGGAAGTCGGACGTGACGATGGCGATGGTGGTGAGGGAGTTCGTACGGCGGCGCATCGCTCCACTCCAGCGCCATTCCCGTCCAATGTGGGCCTTCACCGGCCCTGCGGATGGCATGAGGTTTCAGGAGCCTTCCCGTCCTTCCAGCACACTGCACGAGGTGCTCCGCCTCCTGACTGGTGGAGAACCCACCACGCTTCCTTCAGGAGGGCTCCCCCTGTACAATTACCCAAACGGGGAGGCCTTCTCCTAAAAGATGCCGCGTTTCGACGAGTGGGGGCTACTCCCAAAGGACCACATGGGGCCTCGCGACAACCCCCTCCTGGTGGCCCCAGGGCCCGGGGGCTCGGAGGCGCGTGCCCCCCGAGCGGCTTCGGGGGAGCACTCTGAGCCGTGCATCCCTCAGGTGTCCACCTTCACCCCCCGGGTGGCGGAGGAGATGCCTCGCCTGGAGACACGGCTGCTGCCCCCCTCCGTGGGGGGCTGTGCACCGGATTCCAGCACGTTGTCCCCCAGTCCCCGTGCATCCCGGAGGAGGAAGGAGCCCGACGGCTGCCACAGCCCTGCCCCAAGGGCCCTGATGAAGAGGAAGTGGATCGCCGCGGATGAGTAAGTGCTCGGCCTTCTTTGATCTTCACATAGTGTGTCTCTCTGACTCTTGCTCCTCAGGTCCCCCTCTGATGAAGGAATGAGCGTGCCTACGCTGCCGCCTCCGGAGGGCGCCGGCCCCATGGTGGTCTCGCGCCTCGCGAGCCGCGCGGCCGCGCCTAAGGAGGCATCTGCACCCGAGCCGAGGCCACCCCCGGGGGGCCTCGGGCCTGCACTTTCGGCGTCCTTCTTCAGGGGCAGCCTCCAGATTGCAGGGGCAGTGCCGAGGGCTCCCCCGCTGGTTCTCACCGATGGATGGACGACTCGTGCGACAGCGCCATCTTCGAGTTGGGGGGGGGGGTGAGTTCGCATCGAGCCCTGCCCCAAGCCGGAGGGCCGAAAGATAGAACCCCAGCCCCCGGGTCCCTGCTGGAGACGGGTGGGCCCTCGCGCGCCTCCCCTACTGACTGGGGCGTGGAGGAAATCCCTGGTCGAGCGTTGGAGCTCGTGCGCAGGCACAGCGCCGTTAGGCACGGCCTTCCTCAGGACGCGGCGAGCGCATTGGGTCGCCTTGGGGTGGAGCTTGGCGATGTCGACATGCGCCTTGAGGCGGAGCACTTACGCCTAGCGCGCGAATGGCGCCAGATCGAGTTCGCCATCAACTTCGGTTGTCTGCAACGCGAGAACGCTTGTGCGGAGGCTGAGGAATCCCTTGCCGCGGCGAGGGATGCCCGCGATCGTGCCCTTGAGGAAGCCCGGGCGGCGGACCACTGGCGTGAGGCTGCAAAGAAGCACGGGGAGGAGCTTCAAGCTTCAAATGCCGCCCTCGAATGGCAAGTTCGGGCACGGAAGGCCGCGCTCGCCGCCTCGGTGTGTGGGCCATCCATGGGTGAGGCGAGGCTCCGCACATTTGAAGATGCGCTAACGCTGGAGGCGCTGGAGCAAAGCATGGAGCGCGAGCGGCTGGAGGTGATGGAATACCATGTGGCTGCCGCTGAGGACACCCTCGCCTGTCGAGAGGCGACGATCCAAGGAGAGGCCGATGAGAGGGTGGCGGGGGTCCGCAGGGCCCTCGCCAAAGACTACCGCCGGAGGCTGAGGCTTCAGGAGTCTTGTTTCTGCACACGGCGGAACGAGCTGGAAGTCGAGGCTGACGGTCTCAAGAAGAAGCTTGCCGCGGCAGAGCGACGCGAGAAAACTGCGATGGACGCCTAGACCGTGGCCAAGGACGAGCTATCGTTCCTCTAGAAGCAGGTGGGGGATGTCACTTCCCTCATGGAGAAAGCTTCGGACGAGTTGAACCGAGCCCGAGGAATGCAGCACACGTGCTCCCAGATGTTCCAGGCCTTTGGGCATAGGGCCAGCCGGGCCCTGAGCAGCATCTGTGACAAGAATGTCTCCAGCCCGCTTGTTGCTGACAATGCCGGCTATCTTGGTTTCTTCACCAGGGTCATGGAACGTCTTGAAGGTGGGGCTGAGAGGGCACGCCAGCTTGTCGAAGAGAAGAGCCGCGACCTTCTTGCACGTGCGTCCTCGCGTGTATTTAGCCACCTTCTTCACTTCGACCCTAACTTCGATTTTGAGCCCGTGACAGCCCCCGTGCCCGAGGTGATCTAGGGCGCCCTGGCGGACTGGGTGGAGGATCACGTGGACGACCTGATCGCGGAGTTTACCCCCGCTGGAGACGAGGGCCAGCCTATGATCGAGGGGCATGACGCTGATGATGATGACAGGGGCAGCGGCGATGGTGACGGTGCATCTCCCTAGGCTGTCTTTTCCCTGTTTTCCTGTTAAGACTTTGAATGTGACCCCGCAGGGATATGAAAGCACTTTTGTGGAAATTCCTTTAGGATGTATCAAGTGAAGTTGTACTCCCTTATGCCGCCTTCCCTTTGCTTATCGTGCGCCCGCAACCCCTGAGCAGGGGTGGATCGTTATCATTACACCAGGTCGCGGTGCCCGTCCTAGGTCAGGAGGCGAGGTCAGGGGGCAGACGCTCGCTGGGGGCCTCAGGCCACGCGCACCTGTAGGCTCGCTCGAGAGCGTCGCGCGAGGATTCAGACACCAAAGTCTTGGCGAGGTGTGCGCATGGGCGGGCCCACGGCTGTCGTGGCCCAGAGCCTCAGGGTGTCCTTAGTGCCGCCGGGCTGACCCAAGCATGCACACCGTGCCCAGCCCCCGCTCTCAGGGTGCTTGAGAGAGAGGGAAGCTGGCAGTCGCCAAACCTCTTAAAAGTAAGACTCAAAATGAGAAACACTGCGAGAAAAACGAGAATCCCACCCCTTTTCGAATAAATACGCGAAAACTTCAAATTCATTCCAAAAAGTCGCAACTGGTTACATGAGAGAGGCAAGAACAGCCACGTCCGGCACCTAAGCTAGTCTACCCAACAATGCGGAGCATGGGGCCTCCACTTGGCCTGGGCATAGTCGCTGATTGACCATGTCGTCCACCAGCGTGGAGCATGGGGCTTCCACTAGGCATGGGCATAGTCGCTGATTGACGTGTCGTCCGCCAGCGCAGAGCATGGGGCTTCCACTAGGCGTGGGCATAATCGTAGATTGACCCTGTCGTCCGCCAGCGCGGAGCATGGGGCTTCCACTTGGGCGTGGGTGGGAGCCCCCGCGGGGCCGTGGAGTGGCGCGCCGGGGGAATCCGGGGCGTGTACAACCCCAATCATTATTAAATGAGAGTGTCAAGAGTAGAGCCTGGGGCGCCGTGTCTTTAGGGCGGGGACCCCGTCCTCCGTCTCCAGCGTGGGGTGACGGGCCTGGACAGGCCCTCCCCCCTAGGCCGGAGCCTATGGAGGCCCTCGCTGGGAGGTCCCGCCTCAGGACGGGGTCTCTGACATCGAGGGTCTGGAGGCGTGTGCTGCGGCGGCGGTGGCGCCGCAGCGCCTACCGGCACCCCATGGCGGGGGGCGAGGCTTGTCGACGGCCCTCCTTGAGGAGCACAGGACCTCCCCCCCCCCCCCCGCAAGGCATTCTGACACGCCTCATCGAATGCCAAGCCTCGCAAGGTATGGGATTTGGCCTCACGCGGGAGGGCCGCCTTAGCCCCGGAGGCGAGGGGGAAAGAGGTCTTGCCGGCGAGCATGAGTCACCGTGGTGCGGACGAACCACATCAGGGACTGAAACTCGCCGCGCCGACCCCCACCACGGGCCTCCGGAGCCTTCTTGAGGCTTCTCGGCTTGAGGTCTCTCGGGACCTCCGCGTCAGCATGCCGGGCCCGACCGGTGCTCCATGGGTGCATCATCGAAACGTGATCCACCTATGTTCCAAGTTTAGCACAATATGCTCTGAAGAGAGGGGTTGTAACCAAGGGTTGTCGCTGTAATGATGCGGATGGGGGTGCTGAAATGGTTCACAAGGGCCCACAGCCTTGCTAGGCCTTGACAGTCTTGATGGCCGATGCAGGCGGGGATGGCGCACGCGGGCCTTACTTCCGCCCGGTCCGGCGGACTCGTTCATTGGTGACGCATGTGCAGTGGCGGCGCCATGCCCGCTCGTGATGTCACCTGCTTTTTGTCCGTGCGCCTGTGCCTGAAGTCAGCCTCTGGGCCCCTTTGCCATGTCGTTCGCCGCTGCTACCACCGGATCACCCCGACCAGGAGGTGGCCCACCATGGTGCCTCTTGCGGAGGGCTACTTGCCCTGATAGAAACCCGTGGAGGTATCTCTTGGGCCTCTGGGGGCATCCCACCGGTGACCTCGCCACTGCGGGTATCCCTAGGTCCTCCCCGGAAGGACGAGCAGACGCAGCAAGGGCAGGCGCGAGTGCGGGGCTACGGCGCAGGTAGGTGGTGAAAAGGTTCCACGCCCCCACCAGCAGCGTCTAGCAGCTCAGCAATCCTGTTAATCCAAGCGTCATAGCCATCACCGGCGGGACGGTAATGCAATAGCTCACGCGCCACAAGGAGCGCGGCTTGCGCGTCTGTCAGCCCATGATGAGTGCGGGGAATCATCACCATGTCAGGGCCGAAAGAGGGCGTGGTGGTGCGGTCGCTATGCTGAGCGAAGTGTGGGGTTGATGGATTCTGCCGCCGATGAGGGCCAGTGCCGGTGAATGGTGCGCCTAGCGGCACCGCGGCTGAAGGGCGCCGCCATGGCGACACGAGCGACCCAACGCTCGGTGCAAGCCCGGTGAGCTTTCGCCATGAATGCGATGGGGCAGGCCTGAGCATGGTCGGTGAAGAGGCGGAGCTTCGACACGCCCCAACCCGGTGTGCCGAATGTCGGATTCAGGGCTCCGCAGACCCAATAAGGTTCGAACTCTGGGGCGTGTGCGAAGATCCCAACCAACCCAACTCTCAAGCTCGCCACCCTACAGCCTAGCCTCGTCGAGCTCATGTGAGCAGGGAACAAGATGAACATGGCAGTTTACCCAGGTTCGGGCCACCTTGCGGTGTAAAACCCTACTCCTGCTTTGTGGTGGATTGGCCTCATGAGGAGGCTGAGGATGAACTAGTACAGTGGTTTGAGCGGCCTCGCGAGGGATCAAGTGATGAGGGTGGAATGGATCTGATCCCCGGGGATCCCTATCTACGGTGGTGGCTAACCTGTATTTATAGTGGCCTTGGTCCTCTTCCCTCAAAACTTAGGTGGGACGGGATCCCACAATGGCCAATTTGAAAGAGGACAAGAAGTACATCTAATCCTGATGAAAGATGGTCTTCGTCTGCAAAGCTTCTGGTCCTGACGCAACGGTGGGCTCGGCGATGACATTCGTCCTGCCGAGCTCGTGGTCTTGGTGTTGTTGCACCGGAATGGAAACCTTTGGGGGATTCCTTGGGAACTCGCGTCTGTCCTTGCCTTCTTCGCACCGAAAGGGAAACTGCCTCCTCTGTGCCCGCAGGCACCCGCCTGGCCTTGGTCGTCATGGCTCACATCATCATAGCCTCGTGAGGCTGGGTACCTACATAGAAATCTCCGCTCCTCGGGAGGTAACCTGGGGAGGCCGCTCCTCTTGAGGTCTTGATGCCGTCCGCCTCGCGAGGCTGGGGGCCTTCACGAGGGTCTTGCCTTGGAGTCGTTGTAGCTGGGCCGTACAAGGCCATCGATGGGCACACGCACTGTGCCGCAGGCAGGCAGATCTGGGTAACACCGATCCCAGAACGCCAACAGTCCTTGGAGTTGAAAGTGATGGCGTACATCGACCACTTGAGGGGACGCGCAACTTCAATCCTTGGGAGGGCTGCATTCACCTCGCGAGAGAACTGCTTGAAGATGTGGTTCGAGGCGGGTGCCTGAGCTCCGCCAAGGATGCAAGCAATCACGCGAAGCTCCAGGTAGTCCCCGGCCCCTTCATCTTGCTGGATGTCGTTGTTTCTCCTGGGCGGCGGCAGAGGCAGAAGGCCAGCGTTGCCCTGAGGATGGGCCTCATGAGGCTGATCACGCCAGGCACCGTCGCGAGGCTGGTCACGCCAGCCGCCCTCGCGAGGCTGATCGCACCAGGCCTGACAGGGGTTGCGGTTATCCCAGCGGCCTCCTCCGCGGCTCCCTCCACTGCCGAAGCCATGGTCGCTGTGGTCGGAGCGGCGACCCAGGCGCTCGTCCCAGAGCGCCCTGAGCTCTTGACAGTCATCGGTGTTGTGGGTGTACCCATTGTGAAAGACGCAGAATGGGCAAGTGTCTTTGGGGGGCTCGTCGCGATCACGACCACGCTTCATCTCAGGATCTACTGCCAGCATGGTGGGGCCCTTGCGCTTTGCTTCCATGGCCTTGGCCTTCTTGTCTTTAGGCTCGACGTCAGGGTGCTTGAGGAGGGAGAGGCGGCCTTCTTTGGCCTTGGCGCACTTGTTGGCTAGGTTGAACAGCTCCAATGCTGAACACAGGTCATCGTTGATGGCGAACTCCTCGCTCATCCTGAAATCTGTGATGCCTTCTGTGAATGCGAAGATGATGGCCTCGTCTGAAGCCTTCGGGATCTTGAGGCGAACTTGGGTGGAGCACTACATGTACTTGTGGACAGTCTCGCCCGGCTGTTGCTTCACGCGTCGCAGGTCGTTGAAATTGAGGGCGTGGTCACGGGTCCCTTGGAAGTTGGCAATGAACCGCTCGTAGAGCTCATCCCATGAGGAGATTGATCCCTCCAGGAGGTGTATGAGCGAGGAGCGAGTGACGTCCTTGAGGGCCATGGGAAACCAGTTCGCCATGACCTTGTCGTCGCCATTTGCCGCCTCGATGCTCAGCGAGTAGAGCTGGAGGAACTCCGTAGGGTCGGGGATGCCATCGTAGTGTGGGGGCAGATCTGGCTTGACATTGACCAGTCAAGCAACGCGGCATAGCTCACGAGTGAAGGCGCGGCAGCCTGCCACGCTCACGGGCGCGGCCCGCGTGAGGGGGGCACGGTCCTGACACCGATGCACGGCGGCCTCCAGAGCGGCCCGGCCTTGGTGTTGGCGCAGCGGCGCCGGGAGCTCACGCGCGTCGTATTGCAGGAGCTCACGTGCGTCGTACTGCGGCAGCTGGCCTCTTCCCGGGCCAGCATCGGCGCTCCACGCGGTGGGTCACGTGGACGCATGTCACGCCCTGGCTCGACATCAACGCTACACAGAGGAGGAGGCGGAGGCGTGTCATGAGCCACGTCGCTCGCGCGAGACGGCAGGGGACGGAGCGAGTGGGAAGGCGCTATGGCCTCTGCGATGGCGTTGATGAGCTCCGTGATGCGTCCCAGCCAGGAGTCGTAGCCTTCGTTGGCGGGACGGTAGCGCAGCAGCTCGCGCGCCATGAGCAACGCAGCCTACGCATTTGCCGGCCGTCGACGAGCATGGGAGGACAAGGCCGTTACGTGAGTGAGGCAAGGCGTGGTGGTGCGGCCATCACGCTGCATGGAAGGCGGCAGCAAAGAGTCCTGCTGCTAGTGGGTGGCAGGGTCGGTGGCGGCGTTGGCTACGGGAGAAGCAAAGCGTCAGGGAGCACGACAGCCCACCAGTGCCGTCTGGGCGACACGGGCAGCCCGATGCTCGGTGCGAACTCGACGAGCGTCGGCCGTGGAAGTGGCAAAGAAAGGATGGAGCAAAGTGGAAGGAAGAACCTCGACACGCCCCTACCTGGCGTGCCAAATGTTGGAACCGGGGCTCCGCGGACCCAAACAAGGTTCAAACTCTAGGGCGTGTGCGAAGGATCCTGCCTAGCTACAACTTGCTGCTCACCGCCCCACAGCTTGGCTCCGTCGGGCTTGAGCGAGCAGGGAGAAGAAGTGGACACGGTGATTTTCCCAGGTTCGGGCCACCTTGCGTTGTAAAACCCTACTCCTGCTTTATGGTGGATTGCCTCGCAAGGAGGATGAGGATGAACTAGTACAAGTGTGAGCTCCCTCGGGAGAGCTCAATGGTGGAAGGATTTGAACTCTCTCTATGGTGGAGACTATCCTATATTTATAGTGGCCTTAGTCCTCTTCCCTCATAGCTTAGGCGGGAAGGGATGCCACAACGTGGACAATTTGAAGGGGGACAGGAGTACACCCTATCCTGACTAAAGGTGGTCTTCGTCTGCAAAGCTTCTGGTCATGATGCAGCGGTGGGCTCGGTGATGACCTCCGTTCTGTCGAGCCCGTGGTCTTGGTCTTTGTCGGCGTACGACAGCTATGGGATCGCGTGGATCCCTTTTACGGTTCGGCAGGGAGAGAGGTGTACACAAAGAGCAGATCCAACGATCAACGCGAGGGGATTTTTACCCAGGTTCGGGCTGCCCAGAGGTGTAATACCCTACTCCTGCTTTAGTTTATTGTGGGTGATTAAGCCCAAGCTTCAGGAGCGCTTGCGATGAACAGTATGTTCGAGCAGCAGCTACGGATGCAGAATGGGCTATAGTGTCCTCCCCCCTGTAGCTACGCATTGGGCCTCCTTTTATACGTCCAAGGGGTCACCAACAGTGGCGTACAGTACATACAAGAGGTGTAAAGTTGCTACAGTGTTTACATGCTTATCACTGACGATTTAGGACAAACGCATTAAATGCTCCGTTTAGGTGTCCCTTACTTTCTTGGGGACAGAAAAGGGCCCGTCCCATCAGCACCGCTTAAGCTTGTCCACCACTAGTGCCATGACATGCATCCAGGAGGACAAAACCCAAATGACAGGCTGGTCGCTGCGCTGGAGCGGTGGCAGGGTGGCGTGATCTTGCTTGGTGCAAGTCTTGCCGGGTCTTCGCAAGCCATCCCGGCAGAGATCTTGCCGGGGATCCGGCCTTTGGGCTTCTGTCATCTAGTCACTGGTTTGAATGCCTTCTTCGGTAGTCTTGCATTTATGCCCAACTGTCCTCCGGCAAGCCTTGCCGGGCCCTTGGCTTGCCTGCTCGTGCCTTGCCTGCGAGCGCTGTTTTTTTAATCTTCTATCCCAAGCCGCGCTCTTCTTCGTAGCTTGGCCTGGTTCCTTCTTCGTGATCTACGTCAAGATGTTTGCCGGATGTCTTGCTTGCCGGCAAGGTTGGTTCTTTGCCAGGAAATGTGGCCTTTGCTAGGGTTGTCGGGTAATGGTCCTAGACGGGTATGACCCATGCTAGGAAGGTTGATGAGACCCTGGTTCTCATTACACCGACAGGAGCCCCCGGGCCCGCCTACAGCAGAGAACTCTATGACCTCGATGCTGGAGGTGGGGCCAAATTTGGCATGGGTCATGACTGCCATGCCCAAGATTTTATCTGCTTCTACCTTCGTCAGAGCACTTGGCTCAGCGACAATTGCAAAAATCCCCCTTGTAGGAGCGCATGGCTCAACGACAAGATTCTCGCTATGCTTCAGCCCTCGTCAGAGCGCTTGGCTCGATGACAAGAGCGAAAAGTCTCCTTGCTGGAGCGCATGGCTCAACGACAAGATTTGATAATTTGCCAAAGCCTACGGCTTAACAACAAATGCTTGATTGTCGCCGTTGCTGTCCTCCTTGGCTGCAGTGCGCCGCCAAGAACAAAGCAGCCACCGGATCTGAAGTACTTTTTGCATACCTGTTGCTGCAATGGCACATGTAAAGAAACAATTTATCTTAGTCAGGCCAATCTTTATGTATGCAAGACATGTTTCCTTATGCTAAATAAACGTTTTCTTCCCCCTTGATTTATTCCGTCCTTGCATATATCTTATACTCTATGCTATTTGGAAACCTTGCCGGTGTGCATGCTTGCCACGAGCGCTTTGAGGAACAAGTCCTTAGCAGCCTGCTGGAAACGCCGCCGCCGGCAAAGCGACTTGCCGGGCCAGAATGCAGCTACTAAGCTTGCCGAGCGGACTCAAGGTGAAACCAGAGCGCGGGCTAACCACGACAAGGTTCCTTCACGTGCAAGTTGATGTACAAGGACGAAAAATTAATCAAGATGACCCACGCTTGCCGGAAAGCTTTTCGGTGCGCATGCTCTAGTCAACAGCGCTTGAGGAACGGGTCCTTAGCAGCTTGCCGGGAACGCCGCCTCCCGAAAAGGTTTACCATCCCGGTGCCTGTGCAGCCGCCTAAGTTGTCGAGCGGACTCGAGACAACTAGGGGCGCTATAGGCCTCAGGAAGGCTCTTTCGCGTGTAGGTGTAAGAAGCAAGTGAGAACAGCAAGAGAAATGTAATTGTCACAAATCTTTGTAACTTAGCTTTTCCTGTCATTCATCTTGCATAGCGTGGTCGCGCTCGTGGTGATGACCGGCAAATCTCAAGAAGGTTATTCTCTGGGGTGCTGCCAGCCCCCGTGCCCTCCTTCCACTCGTATATCTGTAACACTTGTTGGTCTTTGTGCAGCTACTCACATTGCCAAGCGGACTAGAGGCAACTAGGAGCGCAACTGGGCCCAAAAAACGACTCCTTAGCGTATGGGTCGCAGAAACCTTAGAATAAAACTTGCTAAGCCCTTTCCTTAAATGATTGCATTTTTGTACAATGAGTCCCTACGCTTGCCGGAATGCCCTCCGAATGCACACGTTCTAGTCGATGGCGCTTAGGAACGGGTCCTGTCTAGCAACCTATCGAGAACACCGCCTCTTCGGGAGCTTAACGGTCTAGAAACAATCGCAGCCGCATCCGTGTTGTTGGGTGGACCCAGAACAATCAGGGGCGCAGAATGTTTCAAAAGTGCTCCTTCACGCACATGTTATGTACAAAAAAATACCATCAAGGATAAGGTTAAATAGCAGAAAGCAATCAAAGTTTTAGGACTTAGCTTTCTGCAAAGCATGATGCCGACGAAGAGGACATCGTGTATGGCAAAGAATTTCAGCCGCCATCGCTTCTTCCGCTGCCTCCTCCGCCGCCACTTGTGTGCACAGGCGTCGGAAGCTTGGATGTAGACGGACCAGCTGCCATGGTGCCCTTCTTCTTGGGAGCCATAGCGACGAAGATGATCAAGAACTGACACGCTGATCACTAGATCAGGTTCGTGCAACCTTCTCCCCCTACCTGGCGAGCCAAAGATGTCGGTGTACGACACCTATGGGATCGCGTGGATCCCTTTTACGGTTTGACAGGGAGAGAGGTGTACACAAAGAGCAGATCCAATGATCAACGCGAGGGGATTTTTACCCAGGTTCAGGCTGTCGTGGTTCTAAGTCTGACAGTAGAATAGGGGGTAGGTATGAGGAGGCAAGGTCCTAGCTACGATGAGGTTGTGCACGCAAGATTTACGAGTTCAGGCCCTTCTCGGAGGAAGTAACAGCCCTACGTCTCGGTGCCCGGAGGCTCGGTCGACTGAATTATGCGTGAGGTTACAGGGGGTGCGAACCCTTGTGCCTGAGGAGGGGGGGTGGCTTATATAGAGTTCGCCAGGCCCCTCCAGCCCTCAGTTACACAGGATTTAAGGTACATAAAGATGGGATGTTACTGATAACGCCAGCAATAAAGGCATATAAATGATCATTAAGACTCCGGAGTGAATGCCTGACCGTTGCCGTTCTGAGTGACTTTAGATCTTCTGTCTTCCGAGTGATTTCTGATGTGGTCGAGTGAGTACACTCCGGTCGAATGGAATTGGGTTTTCCGAGTGAATGCTTCTGGTCGAGTGAATGGTATTGTCCTTTGAATATCCCTGACTTTAAGGTAATGTCCTTGGGAAGGGTGTCTAGGTCAGGCCTATTACCCTACCCCAGGTACATGTCATCGTCATTAGCCCCCGAATGGTTCAGGGTTCGAGTGACAAAAGGAGTTGAAGACGGTTCCGACCCAGTTTTTACGCTTCGGGAGCGTTTTGCTTAGATTAATGAACCACAAAACGACTTCGACTTCATTTTCAGTCGCCTTGATCCATTCCTAAATTGTTGAGTGAATTTTGTTGATAAGCTTCAATTGTGGACATGGTATGAGATCTTTGGCGTGATTGACCGCACTGTCGTTCCCGGATCTCACGGGATTCAAAATTTGGAGAAGCGCGCGGGACGGAGAGGCCCGCAGTAAACGGAACAGATTTGGCAGGGACGCCTCGATCCTCGCGCCACCTTTCTCGCCATGTATCGAGTGCGCGACAGCTGCGGGATTCGATGGGACTGCTTGGGCCCACAAGTCGGTCACTCGGTAACAAGTCCATATAAGGCGTCTGGGCGGTGCGTTTGGCACTGTGCTCTTTATCCCCTCCTTCTTCCTCTATTTCTCCACTGCATTCGCCACCACCTTCGACGCCGCCGCCCCATCCAAGCGCAGCCTGCTGCGATGGGAAAGGAGAAAACGACAGCCCTGGAGCGAGCGAAGAAGGTGACGGCGGCAGCGAAGGGTAAGAAGACGAGTCGGGGCGGGTCGTCATCTAGGTCCGGCCTGCCGCCTGGCTGGATCCAGGGCAACTGGATCAGATCCACGATCCGGAAGGAAGACATGGAGGATCTAGTCGAAGGGGGCTTGATTGCCCACCAGTCCTGGCGATTGCCGGGGAACGAGACCGAGCCGCAGCCGCAAGAGGGTGAGTGCGTCCTCCTCGCGACTCATGTTGACCGTGGTTTTTCCTTGCCTCCACACCCCTTTTTTCGGGCTTTCTTGAATTTCTTTGGAGCTCAACTTCATCACTTTTCCCCCAACACCATCACCTATCTTGCTGCATACGTCTCCCTGTGTGAGAATTTGTTGGGCTGTCGACCGCACTGGGGTCTTTTCAAACATATATTCACATGCCGCTCTCAAGCCGTAAAAAAGTCCAATCCGAGTGATGAGAGAACACATGTGATCCAGATGTGCGGGGGTCTGGGAATTCAGATGAGGGGTAGGAGCACTTTTCCGGCTATGACACTCCCCGATTCAGTTAGAGGGTGGCAGTCGACCTGGTTCTATTGCAAAGACCAACCGACTCCTGGTCAGTTGACTGGGCTTCCTCCCTTTTCCATGGATCGAGTCCAGCCACCCTCTACTTTGAAAGTGAACCCAGAGGAGCGAGCAGAAGTGAATATGCTAGTAGACCGAGTAGTCCAGTTAGTCCGCGATGGGGTGACTGGTATGGATTTGCTTGAAATATTTCTCAGTCGATGCATCCAGCCACTCTAGGCTCGTGATCATCCCATGTGGATGTACTCGGGTATTGATGACACCACTCGGATCCACCCGGAGGAGGTCATCGGGGAGGTAGTGGAGCTGTGGCTGCAAGGCATCACTGGTAACAAAGATAACCCCAGGGGGTCCAAGAGGGTCCCACCATTCGACAAGACCAACGAACCGGATAAGGTACAATCTTCAGTGCCGTATGTCCTTTGCTCTGATTTCCTATTTAGGCTTCAATCCGATTGATATTTGTATGATTCTTTGCTCTGCAGATATATACTGTGATGTACTCAATGCCCAACGGGGAGCAGATCCAGGAAGGAGAGGAGAGCGAAGGCGATAGCGGCGATTGGAACTCTGATGACGAGAGTGATGAAGAGCGCAAAGACTCGAGCAGTGGTGAGGAGGTCGATTCTCAACCTCGCGTGGAAAAGCGTTCCAAACAGAAGCATGACCCAGCAAGTATCCGGGGTAAAGTGGCGGCACCGACTGGACAAACTTCGAAGCGCACTCGGACATCTTCTCCGGTGCCGACTGAAAAAGCTCCAAAGCAGCTCAAGACTGCGCCATCAAAGCCACGGAAGGCCTTGCCCAAGATCAAGGTTGATGTTCCCGTCGCCTCTGCGTAAGTGTTTCGTTTTCACCCTTTGCTCCAAGAATCTTATATCAGTCGTCGACCCATTCTCTTGCTTGACCGAGTGAACCTTGAAATTTGCAGTGCTGCTACCTCTAGGACTTCTGCTTATAAAGATGACGACGACGAGGAGATGGAGGACGCGGTCACATCCAATGCGGGTATGACTCCTGTTATCTTTTTTTTTCTTCGCTAACCACTTCTACAGTCGACTGAACTCTTGTGGTCGATTCTTTTGCAGCTTCGCAAAATGTTATTGAACTTCCAGATGACGACGAAGATGTGCCACAGTAGCTCGTGGGAAAGAGGAGCAGGACCTTGGGCAAAAAGGCACCAGCTAGCAAGACGCCTTAGTTGACGCCGGCGGCAGAACTAGCTACCCAGCAGCCTGGGACCTCAACCGTGCTTCTGTTACTTTTGCGATTCCCTTGTCGAGTAGTCGTCCTGCAGCGTCAACTGCATAGGCCCCTGCTTCATCTATGCATCTTCATGCTTCAAGCTCTCAAGCTGCTGCAGCTGATCCATCGTCTCCACTTTTCACCGCCCATCACGTCCTAGAAGACCAAGTGAGTGCTGCCAAGGAAGCCATACGCCAAGCAGGCGTTATGATGGATCAGATGAAAGTGGTGCACGAGGCCAGTCAAGCTGCCTATGGTGCCAGCTCAGCACTCCAGGCCAATATCCAGGTTAACTTACTTCCGACTGCACTCCATCTTGATGCTTGTTCTGTTAGGATATGATATTTAGAAACTGCTGCTTTATTATCTGCAAGACATCCGTGGATGAGCGTTTTGGAACCTTAATTGCACACTCATTGTCAGTCTGTACACCCACTGGGTATTTTAATTTCTGTTGAGTAGTTTTTCCACTTGAGTCGACTAGGTTGTGTCGATTGAATCTCTGAACCAGTGGGGGCACGCTGAGTGCACCCACTGGGTGTAGTCCCCGAGACCGCCGTCGAATGTTTGATTCGGCGGGGGTCTTTGAAAAGAACTTTTCCACTCGGTCTGAGCAGATCATGTCGAGTGGAACCTGGACCAGTGGGGGCACGCTGAGTGCACCCACTGGGTGTAGTCCCCGAGACCATAGTCGACTACGGGCAGTCGGCTATGGTTTGAGTTTTTTTTTTGACTGGACGAGCCAAGTCAATTGAAAAGTCGAACCAGTGGGGGCACGCTGAGTGCACCCACTGGGTGTAGTCCCCGAGACTATTGTTGAATGTTTGATTCGGCAGTTGTCTTAGAACTCTTTGAACTTGTTACTTTATTGCTCGAAAGCAACCAATCTTTGTGTCTGCCGACTGACTATCTTCTGAACACAAAAATCGTGTGATCTTGGAGCCCGGTTCGCTGACTTGGAGCAGAAGCAGATCCAGCTCAATCTTGATCTGGAGTTGGCTCAGAATAACTTGCAGAAGGCTAAGGATGATGCTGCTGGTAAGGAAAGCTTGTCGACTAGTTCTCTTGCCATCTTTTCTCCTCCTTTTTCTGATTCGAATGTTATTCTTTCTAGAAACAATGAGACGGGCTTTGGAGAAGAAGGACCTTGACCTTGCGGCTGCGAAGAAAATAGCGGAAGAAAAAACGGCACTCGCTGACCAAAAGCTGGCCTCAGTCGGAAAGTTGGAGGAAGAGAATACCAAGCTGAAGACTGCTCTCGATGACACCAACAAAGAGGTAACTCGACTGAAGAAGGATAAAGGGACCCTGACTGACAAGGTGGAAGACATCACCCGCAAGAGGAACGAGCTAGAGAATTATCTAGGGGGACTCGCCAAGAAGTTATTCCTCATGCTTGAAGGTATTTTTCCCTGTCCGACTGATTTGCTTTCGTTGACTCGTCATATAACTGTCGACTCATTATTTCTCTGTGAGTGCAGAATTCTGTCAAAACCTCGAGGAAGAGACTGGACGAGTCGAGACGAGCTTGGACCCCATCAACTCCCTTGTTAAAGATGAAGCTGCCATGAACGTGCTCCGACTGGTGTCTCGCCTTGCCAGCGCCATGAATTACCTTGCTCGACTGAATGTTGCGGTGTTGCGGATTGACACGGCGCTCTGGCCAAGGGAAACGCGCCAAAACGATCTCGAGTCTTTGATGACTCGACTCAATGAGATTCCTGGTCGAGTGCAGGAATGGAAGAAGTCCTCTGCTCAATGCGGTGCCGACGTAGCTCTGTCCCTGGTTCGTGTTCATTGTAAGGAGGCCAAAGAAGAGAAGCTAGCTGCAATCAAGGTTGCCAATACCAAGAAACTTGACTTCCAGTCCTTCATGGAGACTTTTATCTGTGCTACTACTCAAATTGCAGATGGAATCGACCGGGATGAGTTCATCGAGCCTGCCAGCCCTCTTGCAGAGTGAACAAAATTTTTACGATCTGATTAAATTTGCCTCGGTATGCCGAGTGGTTTTGTAACCGTTAAACTCCTTCGGGCCGGATGCCCGAGTACTTTAATCTGCGGCCTGGAACCTCATGGGGATTTGTCCGAACTTAGTTTTCCCTTTAATATGCTTGTTTTTATTTCCGAGTGGAACTTGTACCTTCACTCGGAACAGACTTTTGTTGTTGTGATGCAATTCTGAGGAGAGGATCGTGGACGACCTGCACCTCGTCATTCTTGCAGATCAGGATGGAGCACACATTGTACTTGTGGCGCAGCTCTGAAGAGAAGGTCGCAGTCGGCCTGCACTTCATTGTCCTGACGGATCAGGATGGAGCGTGTTTTAAACTTAGGCGAGTACAGGACTGCAGCTAAGCCCCCGAGTGAGAGGGTTGCTCATCACTCGGTGGGATTTTTTAAACTTCGGTGAGTACAGGACTGCATCTAAGCCCCCGAGTGAGTGGGTTGCTCTTCACTCGGTGGGATTTTTCAAATTTAGGCGAGTACAGGACTGCAGCTAAGCCCCCGAGTGAGAGGGTTGCTCATCACTCGGTAGGATTTCTTAAACTTAGGCAAGTACAGGACTGCAGCTAAGCCCCCGAGTGAGAGGGTTTCTCATCACTCGGTAGGATTTTTTAAACTTAGGCGAGTACAAGACTGCAGCTAAGCCCCCGAGTGAGAGGGTTGCTCTTCACTCGGTGGGGATTTTTCAAACTTAGGCAAGTACAGGACTGCAGCTAAGCCCCGAGTGAGAGCGTTGCTCATCACTCGATAGGATTTTTTTAAACTTAGGCGAGTACAGGACTGCAGCTAAGCCCCCGAGTGAGAGGGTTGCTCATCACTCGGTAGATTTTAAACTTAGGCGAGTACAGGACTGCAGCTAAGCCCCCCGAGTGAGAGGGTTGCTCATCACTCGGTAGGATTTTTTAAACTAGGCGAGTACGGACTGCAGCTAAGCCCCAGTGAGAGGGTTGCTCATCACTCGGTTGTATTTTTTAAACTTAGGCGAGTACAGACTGCAGCTAAGCCCCAGTGAGAGGTTTGCTCATCACTCGGTAGGATTTTTTAAACTTAGGCGAGTACAGGACTGCAGCGAAGCCCCCGAGGAGAGGTTTGCTCATCACTCGGTAGGATTTTTTAAACTTAGGCGAGTACAGGACTGCAGCTAAGCCCCCGAGTGGAGGGTTGCTCATCACTCGTAGGATTTTTTAAACTTAGGCGAGTACAGGACTGCAGCTAAGCCCCTGAGTGAGAGGGTTGCTTATCACTCGATAGGATTTTTTAAAACTTAGGTGAGTACAGGACTGCAGCTAAGCCCCTGAATGAGAGGGTTGCTCATCACTCGGTAGGATTTTTTAAACTTAGGCGAGTACAGGACTGCAGCTAAGCCGCCGAGTGAGAGGGTTGCTCATCACTCGGTAGGATTTTTTAAACTTAGGCGAATCGGATTCGCGGCTAAGCCACCCACTGGGGGATTTTGGACACATGTATTAGTAACAACAATCATTTAGGAGACTGTAAAACCATGTCTTTGTTAAACGAACTGAAAGGTACTCCGTATTACATCAGTCTGAACACTTAAGTATAAAAACGGCGGAGTAACTCCGCATTCCAAGCGCATGGCTCGTCTTTATTCTGCTCCACATTGTAGAGGTGATACGCTCCGTTGTGGAGCACTTTGGTGACGATGAAGGGACCTTCCCAAGCGGGGGCAAGTTTGTGAGGCCGTTGCTGGTCCACTCGGAGCACAAGGTCCCCTTCCTGAAATGCTCGGCCCTTCACATTTCTGGCATATAATCGACGAAGGTCTTGCTGATAAATGGTCGATTGGATCAAGGCCATCTCTCTTTCTTCTTCCAGAAGATCAACAGCGTCTTCTCGAGCCCGTTCTGCTTCAGCTTCTGAAAAAAGTTCTACTCGGGGTGCATTGTGAAGCAAGTCACTCGGCAGCACAGCCTCAGCCCCATAGACCATGAAGAAGGGGGTTCGACCAGTCGACCAATTTGGTGTTGTTCTTAATCCCCAAAGGACTGACGGTAGCTCATCTACCCAAGCGTCGGCTGCATGCTTGAGGTCGCGCATCAATCGAGGTTTTAGCCCTTTGAGAATCAAACCATTCGCTCTTTCTTCTTGTCCATTCGACTGAGGGTGGGCGACTGAAGCATAGTCGACACGAGTACCTTGGCAAGCGCAGAAAGCTCGGAACTCATCTGAATCAAAGTTTGACCCATTATCCGTGATGATGTTGTGCGGAACTCCATATCTAAATGTTAACCCTCTGATGAAGCTCACAGCAGTACTTGCTTCCAGGTTTTTCATAGGTTTAGCTTCAATCCATTTAGTGAACTTGTCGACTGCTACAAGCACATGGGTGAAGCCACTCCTGCCAGTCCTTAGAGGTCCGACCATATCTAATCCCCAAACAACAAATGGCCAGATGAGTGGAATAGTCTTCAAGGCTGAAGCAAGTTTGTGGGACATGTTGGAGTAGAACTGACAGCCCTCGCACTTGTCAACTATTTCCTTTGCCATCTCATTTGCCCGTGGCCAGTAAAACCCTGCTCGGTATACTTTGGCCACGATGGTCCGAGAGGACGCATGGTGACCATAGGTCCCTGAGTGGATATCATTGAGGATCATTCGGCCTTCTTCTGGAGTGATGCATTTCTGAACGGCCCTAGTAACACTCTCTCTGTAGAGCCGTCCACCCATTACCGTGAAGGCTTTGGATCGACGGACAACCTGATGAGCCTCTTCTTCATCCTCTGGAAGCTCTTTCCTGAGAATATATGCAATATATGGCACTGTCCAATCGGGAATGACGACTAAAACCTCCATGATCAAGTCGACCACAGCTGGGACTTCAACTTCAGTCGGATCAGTGGAGCTCTTAGGCTGTGGGGGCTCTTCAGTGAAGGGATCTCCTTGAACTGATGGTGCGTGAATATGCTCCAAAAACACATTGCTGGGAATAGGTTCCCTCTTGGAACCTATTTTCGCCAAGTCATCAGCTGCTTGATTCTTCAGTCGGGGTATATGGTGGAGCTCTAGCCCTTCAAACTTCTTTTCTAACTTTCTCACCGCATTGCAATAACCAATCATAGTTGGGCTCCTGATGTCCCACTCCTTCATCACTTGATTAACCACTAAATCTGAGTGGCCGTAAACCATTAGGCGACGGACGCCGAGTGAAATGGCCATACGCAACACGTACAGGAGTGCCTCATATTCAGCTTCATTGTTGGAGGAATCAAAGTGAATCTGGAGAACATATCTGAGGTTGTCGCCTCGTGGAGATACCAGGACTACTCCAGCGCCTGAACCATTCAACATCTTGGACCCGTCAAAGAACATAGTCCAATGTTTCGACTGTAACTGGTCGGTAGCTGCTGTTCAACCCACTCGACGAGGAAATCCGCTATTGCTTGAGATTTGATCACTTTCTTTGCCTCAAACTTGATATCCAGCGGAAGGATTTCAATCGCCCACTTTGCCACTCGACCAGTTGCATCTCTGTTGTTCAAAATTTCTGACAACGGAGCGTCGCTAATGACTGTAATCGAATGATCTGAGAAGTAATGTGCAACCTTCTTTGTGGTCAAGTAAATTCCATATACAAGCTTCTGATAATGTGGATATCTCTGCTTGGATGGGGTTAAGACCTCAGAAATATAGTACACTGGGCGTTGAACCTTGTAGGTTTTACCTTCTTCTTCCCGCTCGATCGTGAGTACTGTACTGACAACCTGTCCAGTGGCTGCTATATAAAGCAGTAAAGGCTCTTTGCTGATTGGAGCAGCAAGCACCGGCTGGGTGGAAACCAGGGCTTTGAGCTCTGCAAACGCTACGTCAGCTTCAGGAGTCCACTCGAACTTATCAGATTTCTTCATCAATCGGTAAAGAGGCAATGCCTTTTCACCGAGATGAGAGATGAATCGACTCAAAGCGGCCAAACAACCAGTAAGCTTCTGAATGTCGTGTACACGCACAGGGCATTTCATTCGGAGGATTGCACCAACTTTCTCTGGGTTTGCATCGATCCCATGTTCGGAAACGAGGAAACCGAGTAACTTTCCACCTGGAACTCCAAATGTACACTTCGACGGATTAAGCTTGATATCATATCTTCTCAAATTGGCAAAGGTTTCAGCAAGGTCAGTCAGCAGGTCGGAACTTTTACGCGACTTAACCACGATGTCATCCATGTATGCTTCCACATTCCGACTGATTTGAGTTAGCAGGCACTTCTGTATCATGCGCATGAATGTGGCACCAGCATTCTTGAGACCAAAGGGCATGGTGACGTAGCAAAAGCACCCGAATGGGGTGATAAAAGCTGTTTTTATTTCATCAGGTCCATACAGTCGGATCTGATGGTACCCGGAATATGCATCCAGGAAGGACAATCGCTCACATCCCTCAGTCGAGTCGACTATCTGATCGATGCGGGGGAGAGGAAAATGATCTTTCGGGCAGGCCTGATTGATATGCTTGAAATCAATGCACATACGAAGTGAATCGTCCTTCTTGGGAACCATGACAACATTGGCGAGCCACTCGGAGTGGTAAACTTCGCGGATGAACTCAGCCGCCAGAAGCCGAGCCACCTCTTCGCCGATTGCCTTTCTTTTCTCCATAGTGGACCAACGGAGATGCTCTTTCATAGGTTTTGCCTTTGGATCGACTCGCAAACGGTGCTCAGCCAGTCCCCTGGGTACACCCGGCATGTCAGACGGCTTCCATGCGAAGATGTCCCAGTTCTCACGGAGGAACTGGACGAGCGCTTCTTCCTATTTGCTGTCGAGTGTTGCTGAGATATGAGTCAGAGTAGCACTAGGATCAGTCAGGTGAATGTGAATAGGCTTTGTTTCACCGGACGACTGAAATGCAGACTCTGAAGCAGGCTTCTTAGCACGCAACAAATCACTCGGATCTGCAATCTTCTTATATTCTTCCATTTCTACTGTTGCCATCTGTTCATCGGCTATCTTAGAGCCCTTCTGGAGGCACTCTTCTGCTCATTGCCGATTACCAGTGACTGTCATCATGCCCCTGGAGCCATTCATCTTCAGCTTGAGGTACACGTAATACGGTCGAGCCATGAAACGGGCATATGCAGTTCTGCCCAGAATAGCATGATAGGCACTGTGAAAATCCACAACTTCAAATGTCAACTTCTCCTGACGGTAATTCTTTGAATCACTGAAAACCACGTCAAGAGCGATCTGGCTGAGTGAATCAGCTTTCTTTCCTGGAATGACACCGTGGAATCGCATGTTGCTCTCACTGAGCTTGGACATCGGAATGCCCATTTCACGGAGGGTCTCAGCATACAAAATGTTCAAGCCGCTGCCACCATCCATCAGGACATTGGTCAGTCGGGTGCCCCCGACGATTGGGTCGACCACCAACGCTTGCCTCCCGGGGGTGGCAACATGCGGTGGGTGGTCAGATTGGTCGAATGTAATGGGAGTCTTTGACCATTTCAAATATGTCGTCGTTGCCGGAGCAACCATGTTTACTTCTCTGTTGATGACTTTCAGTCGACTTTTGCTTTCAATGTCAGCAAAAATCACCAAAGTGGAATTGACGTTAGGAAAACCGTCATCATCTTCTTCCTTGTCCTCATCCTTGTCAGACTCTTTTTCCTTCTCATTGGGCTATTTCTCTCGGAACTGCTGGATTAGGAGCCGACATTGTCAAGTGGTATGTTTGGGATAAATCAGATTACCCTCTTCATCCTTCTTGGTGTGAATGTGACATGGCAAATCCAACACATCATTCCCTGCTTGATCTTTCACCTTCTTGGGGATCCAGGGCCCTTTGGGCTTCCCCTTGAATTTTCCTTGAGTTACAACTGCAGCTTCACCAGGACCTGCTGTCTCGGCTTTGCGTTTCTGCTTTCGACCTCCTCCGGTGTCTTGGGCGACTGGCTTGCCCTTTCCACTGCGGAGTCGATCCTCTTCTTCACCATTAGCATACCGAGTGGCTATTTCCATCATTCAGGTCAGAGACATATCTCCTGTCCGACCAAATTTCAGGTTAAGCTCTCGATACCGAATGCCCTCCTTGAAGGCGCAAACTGCTTGGTGATGGGATACATTTTCTACCGTGTGATGTAAAGTGGTCCATCTTTGGATGTAATCCCTCAGAGTTTCATTCGGTTTCTGTACACAATGTTGCAATTCTGTCAACCCTGCAGGTCATTTGCATGTGCCCTCGAATGTCCGGACAAACACTCGAGCTAACTCTTCCCAGCTGAATATACTGCCTGGAGCCAACTGATTCAGCCATGCTCTGGCCGATCCTTCCAACATGAGCGGAAGATGTTTCATAGCTACCTCATCATTTCCACCACCAATCTGAACAGCTACCCGGTAATCTTCCAGCCAAGTGTCAGGCTTCGACTCACTAGTGAACTTACTAACCCCAGTCGCCAACCTGAAGTTGGGGGGGGGGGGGAATCTCAGCAGCTCTGATGGCCCTGCTAAAACACTCAGGGCCTGAAACATGTACTCTGCTTCCACTCGGGTGATCTCTGTCTCGCCCTTCTCTGTGTGCTCGGTTCCTGTCGACCAAACCTTGCACCAAAATTGACCTCACATCAAACCCTGGCTCTCTTGGGTCGACTGGCACCCTCCGCTCTTCGCTGTTCAGGCGCCTGTCATCACAACGCCGGGGCACATATGATCCGCCTCTCAGAGGGGGCGTAGGCACTCGACGGTGGTCACCACGGCCGAGCCGATGATCGTACTGCTCATGGTTCCGACCCAAGTACTGTTCTTGGTGATGCCCACGTCCCTCACGCCGCGGAGGCGATCTTGGGCTGTGAGCCGATTGAACTGTGTCGGCCACCACAGATCTGCTATGGATTCTGTTACACGACTGAGATACTGCAGTATTTTGCTCTCCTGTTGCCCGGAGCAGAGCCCGGATCTGCATCAAACCTCGTCCAGCCTTCGACTGGGATGGTTGGATGGACTCTGCTATACGAGCTACGGCCGTAAGATTCTAAATAGGAGTGCGGTATACCTGAGGTTAGGGCGGGAACAATTGCCGCTGTCGACTGGACTCAGGAATCTGATGCCGAGCACGTTCGTCGAGTGCATGCTGATGGTTCTCCAGTTGAGTGTGTTCAGCCAAAGTGGCCAAGCGTGCTGCCTCCAAGGCCCGAGCCTCAGAGGTCTCTCCGACGATGGGCGTGTGGAGTGCCTCCTTGTTGCGGCGGTGGAGTTCCTACCTCCGCTGTGAAGAGAGGGTTTCGGGGTGATATTCCTCGTGAACATGCGACGGATCGCCACCGCCGTCGCCGCCACCGTTGCGACGCATGCCAGGTGGGCCACGCGGTGTGTCGACCATCAGGACCTCTGCTCCAGGGTCGCTGCTGTCGCACTCGGACAGGGTCTCGATGGAGACAGTTGACAGATCAAACAGGCCGTAGAGAGATTCATCGGGCTCGATCGCCGCGACTTGAGGGGTGGCCGACTGCCACGCCACCGCATGCTTCACCCACCACTGAAGCCGCGACCGACCGGATCGCTTGCGATGAAGAATGGCGGGGGACGAAGTTACTACGGGAGCCGACCAATACTGGGTCGACGGCTGCCACAGGAGGACGCCGCGGACACACGCGCGAAAGTGCGTCGCCCCACGGACGGGGAGTGTCTTGACGTCGAGGGGGGCCTCCTGGAGCCAGGCGGGGTCGTCGGCGATGAAGACAAGCGCGCCGAGACGGATCTCGCGGTCCTCAGTTGAACCTCCACCAGAAATCATGATGCTGGGAATCGGAAAAAATCGCAACCTCACCGGAAAGTTGCTAAGAGACCGCCCCACGGTGGGCGCCAACTGTCGTGGTTCTAAGTCTGACAGTAGAATAGGGGGTAGGTATGAGGAGGCAAGATCCTAGCTACGATGAGGTTGTGCACGCAAGATTTACGAGTTCAGGCCCTTCTCGGAGGAAGTAACAGCCCTACGTCTCGGTGCCCGGAGGCTCGGTCGACTGAATTATGCGTGAGGTTACAGGGGGTGCGAACCCTTGTGCCTGAGGAGGGGGGTGGCTTATATAGAGTTCGCTAGGCCCCTCCAGCCCTCAGTTACACATGATTTAAGGTACATAAAGATGGGACATTACTGATAACGCCAGCAATAAAGGCATATAAATGATCATTAAGACTCTGGAGTGAACGCCTGACCGTTGCCGTTCTAAGTGACTTTAGATCTTCTGTCTTCCGGGTGATTTCTGATGTGGTCGAGTGAGTACACTCCGGTCGAATGGAATTGGGTTTTCCGAGTGGAATGCTTCTGGTCGAGTGAATGGTATTGTCCTTTGAATATCCCTGACTTTAAGGTAATGTCCTTGGGAAGGGTGTCTAGGGCAGGCCTATTACCCTACCCCAGGCACATGTCATCGTCACAGGCCACCCAGAGGCGTAATACCCTACTCCTGCTTTAGTTTATTGTGGGTAATTAAGCCCAAGCTTCAGGAGCGCTTGCGATGAACAGTATGTTCGAGCAGCAGCTACGCATGCAGAATGGGCTATAATGTCCTCCCCCCTGTAGCTACGCCTTGGGCCTCCTTTTATACGTCCAAGGGGTCACCAACAGTGGCATACAGTACATACAAGAGGTGTAAAGTTGCTACAGTGTTTACATGCTTATCACTGACAATTTAGGACAAACGCATTAACTGCTCCATTTAGGTGTCCCTTACTTTCTTTGGGACGGAAAAAGGGCCCGTCCCATCAACACCGCTTACGCTCGTCCACCACTAGTGCCATGACACGCATCCAGGGGGACAAAACCCAAATGACAGGCTGGTCGCTATGCTGGAGCGGTGGCAGGGTGGCGTGATCTTGCTGGGTGCAAGTCTTGCCAGGTCTTCGCAAGCCATCCCGGCAAGGATCTTGCCGGGGATCCGGCCTTTGGGCTTCTGTCTTCTAGTCATTGGTTTGAATGCCTTCTTCGGTAGTCTTGCATTTATGCCCAACTATCCTCCGGCAAGCCTTGCCGGGCCCTTGGCTTGTCGGCTCGTGCCTTGCCAGCGAGCGCTGTCTTCGTTTTGTATCCCAAGCCGCGCTCTTCTTCGTAGCTTGGCCTGGTTCCTTCTTCGTGATCTGTGTCAAGATGTTTGTCGGATGTCTTGCTTGCCGGCAAGGTTGGTTCTTTGCCGGGAAACATGGCCTTTTCCAGGGTTGTCGGGCAATGGTCCTAGACGGGTATGACCCATGCTAAGAAGGTTGATGGGACCCTGGTTCTCATTACACCGACAGTCTTGTTGCACTGGAATGGAAACCTTTAGGGGATTCCTCGGGAACCTGCATACTTCCTTGCCTCTTAGCACCAAAGAGGAAACTGTCCTAGAGTGCGTGTGCTGGCACCCTGCTGGCCTTGGTCGTCATGGCTTACGTCACCGTACTCCTCGCGAGGTGGGGTGCTTGCCTAGAGATATCCACTCCTCGGGAGGTAGCCTCGGGAGGCCGCTCCTCGGGAGACCTTGATGTCGTCCGCCTCGCGAGGCGGGAGGTCCTCGTGAGGGTCTTGCTCATGAATCCTTGGAGTTGGGCCGTACTGGGCCCTTAGCGGAGCCACGCGCTGGGCCGCAGGCAGACGGGTCTGGTTACCCCTGGTCCTAGGATGCCGACACCAGCCTGCGGCCCAACCTCCGGAGCCCACCTGCTATTGGCATTGGAACCTCAGGCAAACAGTTGGATCGAGGAGTTCAAGGCTTACCTGCTCCCTGGCACCTTGCCAGAGGAGGATGCAGAAGTAGAGCACGTGGCCTGGCAGGCCTTTGACTACTACTTACGAGAGGGCGAGCTGTACCACAAGCGCCCCAATGACGTGTCGCTGCAGTGCATTTCAGAAGAGCAAGGGCTAGAACTACTAGCTGACATCCACTGGGGATATTGCCGGCACCACTCCTCCTCACGCACCCTCATGGGCAAGGTGTTCCGCAACGGGCTTTACTAGCCTACAACGCTCCACGACGCTACTGAGCTGGTCCAATTCTGCGAAGCTTGCCAGTTCCATGCCAAGAAAATCCATCAGCCCGTGCAAGGACTTCTGACAATCCCACTCTCGTGGCCCTTCGCGGTATGGGGGCTGGACATACTGGGCCCTTTCCCTCGCGCGGTGGGTGGTTACCGCTACCTCTACGTTGCCATCGACAAGTTCACCAAGTGGGCGGAGGTGGAGTCCATGCGCACCATCCCGACGGGCTCGGCTGTCAAGTTCATCAGAGGCCTCGTAAGTTGATTCGGCGTCCCCAATCGTATCATCACCGACAATGGCTGCCAGTTTACAAGTAGTCTCTTCAAGTCATATGGTTCTAACCTTGGAACACAGATATGCTACGCTTCGGTGGCGCACCCGCGAAGTAATGGATAGGCCGAGCGTGCCAATGTTGAGGTCCTCAAGAGCCTCAAGACGAGGAGCTTCAAGAAGAAGCTTGAGGCCTGCGGCAAGGGCTAGCTGGATGAGCTGCAGTCCATGCTGTGGTCCATTGGCACCTCCACGACCAAGTCCACCGGAGAAACCCCCTTCTTCCTTGTATACGGGGCCAAAGCGGTCCTCCCCTCAGAGCTCAAGCATGCTTCCCCGCGAGTCCTGGTGTTCGACGAGGTGCGCCAGGACGACTCACAGGAGGCTGATCTTGTGCTCCTCGAGGAGGTCTGCCGCCGGGCCGCCCTTCACGCCGCGAGGTACCAGCCATCACTACAAAAAAAAACACTTCCGTGATGATACGTGTTTTTCACAGTAGGTCACATTTTCTGTCATGCATGTAAATCCATGACGATTTTATGGAAGAATCAAGATAGTCATACCTGTGCTATCGTAGAAGTGTTCCATGACAATACCAAAATTATCATCACGGAAGTGTCCACTTCCATGACGATAAATGGCGCATCATGGAAGTGCTTTCATCAAGGGTAACCGACATGTGGCATCCACCGTAATGAGTCGCCGTTAAGCTATCGTGTTCCGGTTTGGATCCGATAACCTGTTAACAACTGGGACCAATGAGGATTTTCCACGTGTAAAATTCTCATTGGCTATAGCAACCACGTGTCAGCACCATGGAAGGACACATGTCAATCGCCCAATGGACAGGAGGTGCCTATGATACGTCAACACGTGGCAAGGCCCAACAGCGGCCCATTTAGGTTAAAAAGGCTGGCCCAGTCAAAATTGTCGGGCTGGCCCATTAACGGCCTGCTTGCAGACGGCCCATTCGCAGTTAAGGCCCGTACGACTAGTGTCAAATCGGCCCGTCAATGGCCCGTTCTAGACTTGTCATCACTGCGGCCCATGGTCACTTCTGGCCCGTTAACAGTCTGCTAAGTATTCGGGCCGAATTACGACCCGGTGTGTTTCCAGCCTGTTAAAGGTCCTGCTTCATTTGGGCCCATTTATTGGCCATTGAAACTTTCAGCCCATAAACTACCATGAAGGAATTGGGTCATATTTGGCCATGTCTGACATTCGGCCTATTAGAGGCCCACTGTAGATTTGGGACACTTTCAGCCTGTTGTGTTTTTCGGCCTGTTAACGTCGGACGAAATCCATGGGCCAGATGTGGCCCAACGTCACATCGGGCCTATTCACGGCCCATATAAAACTGATACTGATCTAGCCCGACTGCACTTCCAGCATGGTAAAGGCCCGTGTAATAGGTCGGTGCATTTTCGGCCCGTCTGAATTTTGGCCTGTGAACGATCTGCATTGTAAATGGGCCACCACGAGCTGAGATACATTTCAGCCTACTAATGACCATTGGGTTATTTGGCACAATCAGGGCCCAATCTCACTTTCAGCCTATTAAAGGCCCATGTTTATGCCTGTTAAAGGCCTACTGTGGGCACAGGCCTACCAAAAATAAGAAAGCTTATGCTGATTTAGGCCTAGATATTTTTAGTGGGCTACATGCAAATTACGGCCCATAATCGTTTTTAGCCCAATTGGAATTGTGGGCCCGACGAATGTTGGCACGTTGGGCTCCTACAAAGCTTTCGGCCGAATACATTACTAAGATAAACCTACACTATACAAAAATAGCATCGTAATTTCTACAACCTTTGGCAGCACAATAAATGTTGTATCACAACAAAATAAATTCCAGCCATACAACAAAAGGCCTGTTGGCATAAATTTTATAGTCCTTGCAGATAAAAGCACTATCAGATGTATAGAAGCACATATCATTTGACCTGAGTGCTAATGTTTCAGGATGTAGAATATCTTGGAGCAGCATGATCTTTCCCATTTTTCTGCCATTGCTCTTGAACAACGAAGCAAATGTCTGATAGTCTGGTTTCAAAACCATTCATATCTTGAAGACATTTGTCAACCACTATTCTTGTTTCCGAAACGACCTCCATTCGGGATTGGACTTGTGTCAGGAGTACAGATTTATCACTCTGTCTAGCCGGAAGATTTTGTTCAGTAGGCAATTTGGACGAGGTTACCTTGACAACAAACCCAGAATTACATAGGAAGGTGCCTTTTGCACTGTTAGTGGAGAGATACTGATGCACTACAGCAAGAGGTGACATTGTGCCTGTGGTAGCCTCATCACCTTCAGGTGGTTGTGGTTGTTCAATCATTTGTTCCATAGCTTGCTGAAAGTTTGAACTTGTAGATTAGTGTATCAGATAAGTTACTAATAAGACAAAAACAAACAAAGTAGGTTTCATGTTTATACATAACTTATTTTGGTGAACTACTGTAATACATTAGCACGTATTGTAGTGCCAACTACATAATAAAATCACTTTCGGAACATATGTCCATGTAGCATGCCTACAATATTGTCTATTTCCTCACATTCGTTGACATCTAAGGTTAAAGAGACATGGTTTAAAGTAGGATGAACATAGTATGACATCATTCATATCATGGGTAAATAAATATCAAACAAACAATCTATTGTATCATTGTGTGGGCATGTGAACATCACAACTAGATTATAGATCAAGACCAAAAGAATATCCTTCCTCTCTTTTAAACCATGTAAGGTGAAATGATATGTTAAGACAACTGTGTATAAAAGTGAACAGAGTAACCGACATTGGCTGCAAACCAAGAAGTTAAATGAACACGTCACAGTAACTAGCAGTTCAAAGGCAAGAGAAGTAAGGACTTACAACAACGGCTTGAACTGGTGTGCTCATGCCCTTCATCTTGCTGGTGTGGCAATCCTTGAAGATTTCCACTGCATTTGGTTCAGGTTCTTTTTGGTCTGTAGGGCTTTCCTCTGTATTTGGAACAAGTCAAATAGATACGATAATATGGCACAAAAAAAAGAAGGAAGTAGCAGCTATTTACAAGAGCCTCGCATTGTGCAATATAGCTACGAGATCCTGTTGTCTGTTGGAATTTCACTTCAGAACGGTTGGTCTTGTTCTTCAAACAATTAGCCTAGAAGAAGATACACTTGTAAGGCCCATACGTAAATACGAGTTTAATATGTGATCTGATCAAATACATATACACTACCTGATACTTTGGATCAGACCAGTGTTTAACAAGGGCTGTCTAGTCTTCATCTGTAATATATTCCACTGGAGATGTTTGGGCGATTCCATTGTTAGCCTTGCCTTCAAAGTGAGTATTTCTAAGGTGATACCGATACTGTCACAGAGCAGACTGAAAACATGAGTGCATGCTTGTTTAGTTGCATCATCTTTCGGATCCAACTTGAACCTCATTTGTTCAAAAAAATGTGAGTCTTATTAGGAGGAAGCTAGAAAGTATGGGCCAGAGCAAGACAATATTATAAATTGCGATGAATAATATTACTTACGGATAAATGGTCAGGGAAGGTGTTAAATTGGGTATCGTCTTTCTCATTCCTGTACTGGATCCACGTTGGGAGGATACGTGCATGACACCTAACGGCAACGGCTGCCTCTGATACTAACTTGGCTGACTCTGTAGCATCACGTGGCCTTTTTAAACCTGCCTCAAAATGGATCTCCATTCTTCCTCCTTTAGATTTTGTTAATCTGTCAAGCATTATCCCCAATGTCTGTTTCCGCTTGCGCCGTGGTGCTAGTTCAACAACGAATATGGAAAGTGTTAGTGCACATCAAACTATGAGAGTACATATAAAGGATCATGCAACTGCAACTTGACTAGGTCAGGTACCGTCTTGGTGTTGAAGCTCATGAGGTTCATATGATCTTGCCAAGTCCTGTTGTGTCAGCAGTGCTTCAGAAGTAGTGTTATGTGTGAAGGCAGCTTGGGAACAGGCCAGTTGCGGAGCAAATGAACGAGTAACTCATTGAGATGCCGGTACAGTTGAAGGGGATGCTGTAGCTGGTGGAGTAGGTGATACTGTGTTTTGTAGATTTAGCCAATGGACTTGGACCTTCTACTGCACTATAAGTACAAGCAGAATCTCGAGGGAAGATCCTTTTCCGTTGCACCCGACGAGTAACACCATTCCCTACTATGTTCTTTTCCTTGCTCTTTTTTGACTTTGCCATGTCAAGCTATACCCACAACACAAAAGAATAAAATCGCTCTTTAGAACTCATTGATGCATGATACAGACAAGCAATACTTTGATGTAAGACAACCGTATAAGGAGGATGGAATATGTAAGAAAAACAGGACGGCGTGACATATTCACAGCTACCATGTGTAAACTAAGCATAAGTATTTTCAAGAAAATAGAAGTAATGGAAGCTAGACACCATATGAAAGATGCAACCAATATCACTCTGCCAAGTTAAAAGTGTCTTGTCATAAGTGGCATTTCGAAAAATTAGAAGCAGTACAACCTAGAAATCAATGCAAGATGCAACCACTATCACACTGCCAAGTTAGAAGTGTCCAATCATGAGTGATTGATGGGGGATACACAACAACAGTACTTTGATGTAAGAACATGGTATGATAGATAGATGCAGTGTATTCTAGACACAGAAAGGCATGTCATATGCACATGTATAACGTATAAACTCAATAGGTGCAATTTAATCAAAATAGAAGAAATACAAGCTAGACAACATATGCAACATGAAACCAATTATCACACTATCAACTTAGAGCAAGCACCTCCAATGGTGGAGTAGAGGAGATGAACTCATCATGTAGACTTGGGACTTCAACTGCATTAGCAGTAGCAGTGGCAAATCTAGAGAGTCTCCGTTTGCGTCGGTCCGGAGGACCACCAACATCCCCTAACTTACACTTTTCCTTCCTCTTTTTTGATACTGCCTTTGGAAGTCAAAACAACAAGAAGATGAATAAAATTAGCTCTGCATAACTGGTAGATGCATGATACAGACGAACACTACTTTGATGTAAGGCAAGTGCATGATAGGAGGATGGAATATATACAAAAAAATGACAGCATTGCATATTCACACGTACGATAGGAGGATGGAATATGTATGAAAAACAGTAAGCAGAAGGCATTTCAACAAAATTAGAAGAAGTGAAAGCTAGGCACCATATGAACATGCAACCAATATCACTACCAGGTAAAAAGTGTCTCGTCATAAGTGCCATTTCAACAAATTAGCAGCAGTACAAGCTAGAAGACAATGCAAGATGCAACCTACATCACACTCCCAAGTTAAATGTGTCTTATGGGTAAGTGATTGTTGTAGGTATAAGTTGTAAGCTACGCAAATGCAATTCAACAAAATTAGAAGCAATACAAACAAGACATCATACGAAACACGCAACCACATATAACAGTGCCAAGTTAGAGCAAGCACCTGTGATTGTGGAGTAGGGGAGATATGTTCATCATCTACACATCTACGTTGACTGTCCAGCCTTGTGTTGTCTTGCGAATCTTGTTGGGAGGATGGCGGAGTAGAATCTGTGGAGACCCTCTGTTTGAGTTGCTCAGAAGGACCACCATCATCCACTGCCTTACTAATTTCCTTCAGCTATATTGATTTTGCATTGTGAAGTCAAACCGATAAGAAAAAGTAATACAATTCGCTATTCAGAACTCATTCATGCATGATACTGACAAACACTACTCGGATGAAAGGCAAACACATGATACGAGGATGGAATATGTACGAAAAACAGGACGGCGTGAGATATTCAGACCTATGATGTGGTAACTAAGTAGAAGGCATTTCAACAAATTAGAAGCACTGCAAGCTAGACACCATATGAAAGATGCAACCAATATAACTCTGCCAAGTTCAAACTGTCTGGCGTTTCAACAAATTAGAAGCAGTGCATGCTAGAAATCATATGCAAGATGCAACCAATATCACAATGGCGACTTAAAGGTGCCTCATCATAAGTGACTGATGTGGGATACACAAGAACAGTAGTCTGATGTAAGAACATGGTGTGATCAGATATAGTATGTTCTAGAAACAGGAACACGTGTCATATTCACAGGTATGATGTGTAAAGTAAGCAGATGCAATACAACAAAGTTAGAAGCAATACAAGCTAGACATCATATGCAACATGCAACCACATATAATAGTGCCAAATTAGAGCAAACATCTATGATGGTGGAGTAGGGGAGATGTGCTGATCATCTACACAACTACATTGACTGTCTAGCCTTGCGTTGTCTTGTGAATCTTGTTGGGAGGATAGCGGAGTAGAATCTGTAGAGATCCTCCATTTCAGTTGCTCGGAAGGACCACCATCATCCAATGCATTACCAATTTCCTTTAGCTTTATTGATTTTGCATTGTGAGGTCAAACCGACAAGAAAAAGGAATAAAATTCGCTCTTCAGAACTCATTCATGCATGATACTAACGAACACTACTCTGAAGAAAGGCAAAGTCATGATACGAGGATGGAATATGTACGAAAAACTAGACGGCATAACATATTCACACCTATGATGTGGTAACTAAGCAGAAGGCACTTCAACAAATTAGAAGCACTGCAAGCTAGACACCATATGGAAGGTGCAACCAATATCACTCTGCCAAGTTAAAACTGTCTCGTCATTGGTGGGGTTCATCAAATTAGAAGCACTATATGCTAGAAATCATATTCAAGATGCAAACCAATATCACAGTGCCAACTTAAAGGTGTCTCATCATAAGTGACTGATGCAGGATACATAAGAAGAGTAGTTTCATGTAAGAACATGGTGTGATAGACACATATAGTATGTACCAAAAACAGGAAGGCGTGTCATATTCACATCTATGATGTGTAAGCTAACCAGATGTAGTTTAGACTAATTAGAAGCAATACAATCTAGACACCATATGCAACATGCAACCAG
The DNA here is from genome assembly GCA_011799875.1 of Thinopyrum elongatum. Lineage (NCBI taxonomy): Eukaryota > Viridiplantae > Streptophyta > Magnoliopsida > Poales > Poaceae > Thinopyrum > Thinopyrum elongatum. The sequence continues at coordinate 212,012,180 of CM022300.1, read as the reverse complement.
ATATCACACTGCCAAGTTAGAGCAAGCACCTGGGAGCGGAGACTTGGAACATGTAATGCACTAGTAGTACGAGGAGAATCCGTACAGATGCTCTGTTTATGTTGCTACAGAGGACCACCATCATCGCCTTCCTTACTCTTTTCCTCCCTCTTTTTTGATTTTGCCTTGTCAAGTCAAACCCACAAGAAAAAGGAATAAAATTTGCTCTTTAGAACTCATTTATGCATGAAACTGACGAACACTACTTTCATGTAAGGCAGCCGCATGATAGGAGGATGGAATATGTATGAAAAATAGGACGGCATGACATATTGACATGTATGATGTGTAAAGTGTAAACTAAGCACAAGGTGTTTGAACTAATTAGAAGCAATGCAAGCTAGACACCATGAAAGATGAAACCAATATCACTCTGCCAAATTAAAAGGGTGGCCTCATAAATGTATTTGACCAAATTAGAAGCAATACATGGCAACAGGCTAGAAATAATATGCAATATGCAATGAATAAAGGTGTCTCATCATAAGTGATTGATGAAGGATACAGAAGAGCGGTAGTTTCATGTAAGAACATTGTTAACAGATAGTTGTAGTATGTAGCAAAAATAGGAAGGCATGTCATATTCACAGGTATAATGTGTAAACTAAGCAGATGCAATTTACCCTAATTAGAAGCATTACAAGCTAGACACCGTATGCAACACACAACCACATATCACACTTCAAAGTTAGAGAAAGCACCTGCGATGGTGGTGCAGGGGAAATGAGGTCTTCAAGTATAGACCTACGTTCAATATCTTCATTTAGACTTGTTGTTTCTTGAGAATCATGTGGGGAGGATGAAACTGCACTCTTTATAAGAGTAGCGCGTCTCATACTAACCTACGGGCGTGACTATCTCATCATAAGTGATAGATATAGGATACACAAGAACAGTAGTTTGATGTAAGAACATGGTGTGATAGGCAGATGTAGTATGTACCAAAAACAGGAAGGCGTGTCATATTTACATGTATAATGTGTAAGCTAAGGAGATGCAATTTAACAAATTAGGAGCAATACAAGCTAGGCACCATATGCAACATGCAACCATATATCACACTGCCATGTTATAGCAAGCACCAGGGGTTGTGGAGTAGGGGTGGTGAGATTTGGAACTTGCACTGCAGTAGGAGTAGCAGGAGAATCTGCAGAGATCATCTGTTTCGGTTGCTCCAGAGAACCACCATCATCCCGTGCGTTCATTCTTTTAGATTTTGCCTTGTCAAGTTAAACACACAAGAAAAAGGAATGAAATTCGCTCTTCCAAATTCGTTGATGCATGATACTGACGAACACAACTTTTATGTAAGGCAACCACATTGTAGGAGGATGGAATATGTATGAAAAACGGTAAGCAGAAGGCATTTCAACAAATTAGAAGCAATGCAAGCTAGACACCATATGAAAGATCCAACCAAAATCACTCTACCAAGTTAGAAGTGTCTCATTATAAGTGGCATTTCAACAAATTAGAGGCAGTACATGCTTGAAATAATATGCAAGATGCAACCAATAGTACACTGTCAATTTGAAGGTGTCTTGTCAGAAGTGATTGATGAGGGGTACACAAGAAAAGTAGTTTGATGTAAGAATATGGTTAAGAGAAAGACGTAGTATGTACCAAAAATAGGAAGGCATGTCATATTCACAGGTATAATGTGTTAACTAAGCAGATGCAATTTACCCTAATTAGAAGCATTACAAGGTAGAAACCATATGCAACATGCAACCACATATCACATAGCCAAGTAAGAGCAAGCACCTGCGATGGTGGTGTAGGGGAATTGCGGCCATCAACTACAGAGCTATGTTGACTATCTTCGTTTAGCCTTGCTGTTTCTTGAGAATCATGTGGGGAGGATGGCACTGCACTCTTTAAAAGAGTAGCGCGTCTCACAGTAACCCACTCGGGTGATTGTCTCATCATAAGGGATTGATGAGGGATACACAAGAGCATTAGTTTGATGTAAGAACATGGTTAATAGATAGATGTAGTATGTATCAAAAACAGGAAGGCATGTCATTATCAAAGGTGTAATGTGTAAAGTAGGCAGATGCGATTTAACCAAATTGGAAGTAATACAAGCTAGACACCATATGGAACATGCAACCACATTTGACAGCACGAAATTAAAGCAAGCACCTGGGATGGTTGTGTGTGGCAATTGAGATCATCAACTGCAGAGCTATGTTTACTGTCTCCATCTGCTGAGACTACACCCTTTAGAGCGCTGAAATGCTTAGTGCTTATCGTCGAATTAAACAGGAGCGACTTCTGTCTTTTCTTTTGTGTATTCATCAATAGTGTGTAGAGTCTGAAATACCAATGCATAAAAACACAATAGTGTGAGTATAGGTGAAGTGTGTGCACAAGTAGTATAGTGTAAAAGTAGCAGATAGCAGGTGGGTGAGAAATAAATGACGGGAGACATATGATAGCTCTACAACATGCATGGCACACGAAATTAGATTCTAGGATTTTGAAATATGAGCACAGGGATGGCTGGGAAATGCATATACTCCTCCAGCACACCACAAGGTGTGGTCCTATGAAAATAACAGTCGATTGAAAACAAATAGGTCAGTCCATTTTTTCTGCACCGTCTGATGTACAAAGAACGGGCAGATCGCCTTCATCTACCTCCAGCCAGTCAGTGTTGACGATCTTCCTTGAAATGCCTGCGACCACTGGCCCAGTCCCTTGCCTCAACCCTCCCCACGACCTCACTGCACCGCCATGCTTGGCACCGCCCCCCAGCCATCCCATCAATCCCCGCCGACCTCCAGATCGGGCGCAAGCAGCTCCTGCGCCCCACACCCCAATGATAGACACCGATGTGCCATTTCCCCGGGGAACAGGCGGACTAGGTGCTCCGCGCGCCTAAGCGGGTGCTGCTCCTTTTAATTGCGAATCAACTGACCCTGAATTGAAATCAAGGCAGGCGACTGACCTCTAGCTAAGGTGAAATAGTAAATGGGAGGAAACCTTGTGCATTTAGTATCACGAAGAAGGTGCAGTAAGAAGCGCTCAACTAGTTTCTTTCTTGGGATAAATACGGTGTGAGCAGAGACGTAAGATTTGCACGAATAAGGGAAGAGGAGTACCTCTTTCTGCTGGCAGTGTTGTGTCCTCCTTCTGTTTTTCCAACGATCTTCTTGTGGTTCACTGGAAACCAGAAGTTCTGGAGGACGATGGAGCCTGGGACGAACCCATGGCCAAGGTGTTGAGTGTGGTGCAGTGGCCGTCTGTCGGCGGCGGGGAACCAGATCCGAGGCAACAAATGGTGGCATAGAGGGAACAGCTCCAGTCCGATGGACGGTTGCGACAGTGGAGCGGCAGCGGTGAGGCGCACGACGGCATGGTCGAAGTGGTTCTGGTACGGCGCACATCGGTGTCGGCGTCATGGAGCCAGCTCTACCTCAGCTTCAGCTGCTAAGTCCTTCAGGGCGTTGCGGTTGCGGTTGCGGTTGCGTTGGACGACGACGTCGGGGTACCGGCTCTGGCGTGATGGAGGAGGGCGGCGGTGGATTGGGCGCTATGGGGTGGAGGACGGAGGAGGCTGGGGTTTCGCGGCTGGTGGAGAGGGCGTATTGGCACCCACAGAGTATGAATGGGGAAACAGAGGGAGGGGGAACTAAGGGGGAACAATGTTTCGGTTTGGGACGCGCATGTTTGAAATTTGGGGAAAATTACAAACTTTTCCCCCATCTAAAATTTCAGACATATTGTGGGTCGGATGTAGGACAGTAATCTCAGTTGTCCCAAATAGTAGGTGGGATAGATTTCGGCCGAGTGCATGAGTGTTTAGGTGCCCACGGTGTATGAATGCTTCTCGGAGGTGGTTGACTGGTGTCTTGGTGAAGTTACAAACCTACCCTTGTCTAGACCTTTGGACATCGACTGATAGGCTACACGGGTCAGAGTCAGGACAGTAATTTCCTACCACCAAACATTAGTCTCGCGCGGTTTCGAGCGACCAGAGGCTTATTTGGCGCTTCCTTCAATATTTGGGAGTAGAAGCATTAACGTTTATAGTTCTCTTGAACTGAACTTTCAGGATTTGTCAAACTTCAAAAATCTTGATTCTTGAAAATCCTAAAACTATGATTATTTTGGAATGAAGGGGGTACATTTGAATATACATTGTACACGAGTATATATTAAAAAATATGCAGCTTAGCTCAATTCATGCATGGTTCCAGATATAATCTCTTTGGTTGCAAAAAATTAGTTAGACATGCGTATGAATATATACCACGTTCAAACGCACAACAAAGATTGATGCCCCGTTTTAGATCTGATTTACAAATGACATTATCTTGAATTCAAATAGATGAACGCACTTCCTATGAATTCAAATCTTCGAAACCATCTTTTTTTTTGCTGGGATCTTCGAAACCATCTTTATGTTGAATTGAACATGTATTCTATTTCGTAGCTAGCAATTTGGAATGTATCCATGTATGTGACAAATGTATAAAGTGCCTGACACTAACAACATGGAGTGCACTATTTAATGTTTATATATGAATTGCAGAAGCCATGCGTTGTCTGTATTTCAAACCACTCTCACTCTATGGATCGATAATATGAAATAAACCCATACACATGCTCGAATTCAATAGAGTATGGTTGTCTGATAGACCAATGTTCGTCCATACGCAAATTGCAAAATTCATGATCTCAGCCAAAAAATATAATGAAATTTATACTTTAATTTAATGTGTATAACCGCCTTTTATGCATAGATGCACTATGCCTCGGCCCGTCCTCACACACGCGATATATATCTCTCTATCTGACGCATATGTGCACACAATTTATATACATCGGCATTTCTCCCTCGCACATGCTCACACTCTCTCGCGGGGTGTCTCGCCCACACACTCTCTATATATCTCCCCCTCTCTCTCTCTTACTACTGCGTACCACTCTTTTCACTAATCTCAGTTGGAAAACACTATTTCTCTCACATGCACGGTCTCTGCTGGCCCTCTATATGCACATACATGTGCCTAAGTGTCTCCCGCATGCACATTATCTTTAGGCCTCTCTCGCACACATTGCCCCCCCCCCACACACCTCTCTCTTGTTGGCGGATATGATTCCATCAGATCACTCCATAAGATATCCCTGACTGTTAGGCTGGATGGTAATACGAGGAAAAGTTTTACCCAAGTCTGGGCCTTTGCAGTTGAGGAAAAAGCCTACTCCTGGTATTGTATATTTGTGATAGGGGTGTGTACAAAGTACACGTGAATACCAGACATTGTGTGTGTGTATACTATCAATGAACTAGCCCCCGGGCTTATATAACATACTCGGGGCCTATGGTTACAAATCATATATAGTCGGCTTATCATCAGTGGGGATAGAGTCCCCCACGACTCTGGTAGCTTCGTCTTGTACGCCGAGTTCTCCATGGGCTTCGTATAACGCATCTCGGTCCAACCTATGTGGCACAGGATGGAACCGACCCATGAGTCCTCATGTCGACCCACCACAACTAGAAATGATGTGCCCACCACACCCCACACACAATCGGCCACTAAGAAAATAAGCATATACAATATTACAAAGTTATACGGAGTACATGAAAGTTAATTGCATGGTGCATCCAATAATATTTGTTCCGCATTGTGAATGTTTATATCTTCTCCTAAAAAAATAGTCATGGGAAAGAGAAACGAAGAGCATATCTCTCTTTGTCTCCACCGCACACCCCCTCTCTTTACACCACTTTCACATACGCACACAAACTATCTCTCGGCCCTCTAAAAGTATCCCCCTGACAAATTCACGCATGGAGGTCACTGTATTTCAAGAGAAAGCACTATACGATCACTGGACTACAAAATATGCTCATTACGGTCACCGTATACATTCTTGTGGTCATCATATGGTATGTAGCTCACCATATGTCTCTGTATTTTGTTGATGACACTGACGGTCATTGTATTTTATGCATGCTCTGTATTTTGTTGACGACACTTACGGTCATTGTATTTGAAGCGAAAGCACGATATGGTCACTGGACTTCAGAATAAGCTCATTACGATCACCATATATATTTTGTGGTGCTAACCAACCTGTGGTTGGATGGTTAGGAGGATAGTGGTATCCCCAGCCCACCAAGGTTAAAGTCCTGGTGCTCGCATTTATCCTGTATTAATTTCATTATTTCCGCCGATGTGCATTCAGTGGGAGGAGACGTTCCCCTCGACTACGAGGTGCCTATGGTTACTTCCTAAAATGTCAAGATGATATGTTGGCTCACTCTTGATGACCCACAAGTATATGGGATCAATTGTAGCCTTTTCGATAAATAAGAGTGTCGAACCCAACGAGGAGCAGAAGGAAATGACAAGCGGATTTCAGCAAGGTAATGTCTGCAAGTACTGAAATTGTAAGTAGCATAGTAGTTTGATAGCCAGATAATTTGTAACGAGCAAGTAACAATAGTAGTAACAAAACTGCAGCAAGGTAGCCCAATCCTTTTGAGGCAAAGGACAGGCCAAAACGGTCACTTATAATAAGCAAAGCGTTCTTGAGGGTACACGGGAATTTCATCTAGTCACTTTCATCATGTTGGTTTGATTCGTGTTTGCTACTTTGATAATTTGATAAGTGGGTGGACCGGTGCTTAGGTGCTGTTCTTACTTGAACAAACCTCCTACTTATGATTAACCCCCTCACAAGCATCCGCAACTATGAGAAAAGTATTAAGAATAAATTCTAACCATAGCATTAACCTTTTGGATCCAATTGGTCCCTTACGGAATAGCGCATAAACTAGGGTTTAAGCTTCTGTCACTCTCGCAACCCATCATCTAATAACTACTCCACAATGCCTTCCCTTTGGCCCAAATATGGTGAAGTGTCATGTAGTTGACGTTCACATGACACCACTAAGGGAATCACAACACACATACTATCAAAATATCGAACACATATCAAGTTCACATGATTACTTGCAACATGATTTCTACCGTGACCTCAAGAACAAAAGTAACTACTCACAAATGATAATCATGCACAAGATCAGAGGGGTATTAAATAGCATATTAGATCTGAACATATAATCTTCCACCAAATAAACCATATAGTAATCAACTACAACATGTAATCAACACTACTAGTCACCCACAAGCTCCAATCTATAGTTCCGGCACAAAGATTGAACACAAGAGATGAACTAGGGTTTGAGAGGAGATGGTGCTGTTGAAGATGTTGATCGAGATTGCCCTCCCCAAGATGGGAGAGTTTTTGGTGATGACGATGATTTCCCCCTCCGGGAGGGAAGTTCCCCCGGCGGAATTGCTCCGCCGGAGGGCAAAAGTGCTCCTGCCCAAGTTCCGCCTCGAGACGGCGGCGCTTCGTCCCGAAAGTCATCTCCTGATTTTTTCTATGTCAAAATGACTTATATACTAGAAGATGGGCACCGGAGGTGGGCTGGGCTGAGCACAATTCACCAGGGCGCGCCTGGGGGGCCTGGCGCGCCCTGATGTCTTGTGCTCACTAGGTGGCCCCCCTCCGGTAGTTATTTGCTCCAATATTTCTTATTTATTCCATAAAAAATCCTCATGAAGTTTCAGCTCATTTGGAGTTGTGCAGAATAGGTAGCCTGACGTAGCTTTTTCAGGTCCAGATTTCTAGCTGCCGAAATTCTCCCTCTTTGTGCATACCTTGCATATTATGAGAGAAAAGGCATTAGAATTACTCCAAAAAGCATTATTATGCATAAAAACATCATAAATAACAGTAGGAAAACATGATGCAAAATGGACGTATCAACTCCCCCAAGCTTAGACCTCGCTTGTCCTCAAGCGAAAACCGAAATTGAAAAACATGTCCACATGCTTAGAGAGAGAAGTGTCGATAAAAACAAAATACGGACATAGAAGCATCATGTAGTTTTATTATAACAGCTACAAACTTTAACATAAAACTTTTATCATAGAAATTTTATCATAGACTTCTCATGAATAAGTAACAATTCATCACACAATCGAAGTATAAAGCATAAACTCTATTAGAAACCAACAAACTATGTTCTCAGTCAACTTTGCAACTACAATTCATCATCTTTTCAGGAAGGGTCACATATCGAAGCCTTTAGGCAAGTCGACATACTCAACCATCATACAGTCTTCTATGATTGCTAACACTCACCGCATACACATGAGCAAAACGTTTCAACCGGACACATAGAAAGATAGGGGCTTATAGTTTCGCCTCCCAACGTATTCACCTCAACGGTGATGTCAACAATAATAACTCATGCTACCCATATTCAACTGGACATACGTGCCTAGATCTTTCCTCACCACATAATGCTTGCCAAAGGAGAAAAATAAAAGGAAAAGAGAGAACAACTTTGACTCTTGCATAAAAGTAAATACATAAAAGTAAACGATAGGCCCTTCGCAGAGGGAGGCAGAGGTTGCCATGCGCTTTTTGTTTGTATGTTCAACCCCTTAATGCGAAAGAATGTCATGTTATATTGCCCCTTGTGATGGCAACCTTTATTATGCAGTATGTCGCTTTTATTCTTCACCATCACAAGTTCGTACAACGCTCAATTTTCTCTTACACTAAATGATCTCACACTTTTAGAAGCAATTTTTATTGCCTTATTGCACCGATGGCAACTTACTTCAAGGATCTTACTCAATCCATAGGTAGATATGGTTGACTCTCGAAAATAAGATTTGGGTTTAAGGGTTTTTTGGATGCACAAGTAGTATCTCTACTTAGTGCGGAATTTTGGCTAGCAAAGATGGGGGCAAGCACCACATGTTGAAGGATCTATGACAATATAAGTTCTACGTGAATATGAACAAACATAAATCATTAAGTTGTCTTCGTTGTCCAACGTCCACAATTTTGGCATATAATATTTTGATGGGGGCTCACAATCACAAAAGATTTCCATGATAGTGTATTTATATGTGAATCTTCTCTTCCCTTATTAATTCTTTCATGAGTTGCATCATTGACTAATGCTATGTTTGTCAATCTCTAATAAAATTTTCTACTTATACTTTTCCTTATGTGGTGTCATTACTTACCATAAGATTAGCGTATGATCTTTTTCATTTATTTCCTTTCTTTTTATTGAAACAAAAGAGTAAAGAAAGCAAAACTCAAACTAAACTTTATTATATGTCTTGCACACGATTACAAGGATAGATCACTAAGCAAACTCTTGAAAAGAAAGGATCGAAATAAACTTTTATTCATCTAAAGCAAAAGATAACCATGGATCAAACTAAGAAAAGTAAAGGCAAAAGATAGTGGGGGTGATACGATACCGGGGCATCTCCCCCAAGCTTGGCGGAAGCCAAGGGGAGTGCCCATACCCGGTACTCAATTTTTTTTGGTGATGAAGAAGGAGGTGGTGGTGATGAAGTAGAAGCGATCCTGTCCTCGGGTTTCCATGGCAGGGGCTCACCATTGTAAGAGGAGGAGTGAGTCTCACGAGTCCTGCAACTGGCAGCCAAACCCATACCTTTAAACCTTGCCTCATATTCAAAGACTTGGTTTTGGAGGTCGTAGATCTGGCTCTGGAGGAAGTTGATTTGCTCGTTGAAGGAGAAGACGATGTCCTTCATGGACTTGCCCTCCACCTTGAGATCACGGGTGTAGTCCGCGATCATCAGGTGATTGGCATTGAGTCCATGTTCCACCATCCCCTTGCACCAGAAAATGTCCTACTCCACAGCTTCAAGCCTAACCTCCACGGATCCAGTCCCCTTGGGGCCTTGCACATCACGGATGTGGAGCACCCCCTCACACATCTGGATAGCTTGAGGGTGATGCATCACCTCCCGCAGATATTGGTTGATGACATTCTCGAAGAACTTGTCCTTGGAGGAGCTTGAAGTGGCCATGGTGGACTAGATCTGTCAGAAAACAGCAAGGAAAAGAAAATAGGAGATTTCTCCGTGATACGGAGGTCAATAGGTTCGGGGGGTATATAAAGATTTTTTATCTTGGGAAACAAGCAAACGGAAGAAAAATGGAGTCCGAAAGGTACCTGAGGTGAGCACAACCCACCTGGGCGCGCCTGGCAAGCCAGGTGCACCCTGGTGTCTTGTGCCCACCAGGGGTGCCTTCCTGGTTGCTTCTTATTTTCCTAATTTTCTAAATATTCCAAAACTGACAAAAAATATTTTTGCGGATTTTTCGGAGTCCATTTACTTACCGTATCACGTACCTCCTCTTTTTCACGATTCTGGAGTGTTCCGGAAGGACTCTTTTATGTGTTCTTCCGGTGTCATAGTTTGGGTAATATTACTTTCAACATTAATGGGCGTACCTGAGATATAATGTTTTATTCATTGCCCATTAACAACCTTCGGGTTAGTACCTTCGTCATTATTTATTTTGATAGGTCCAGACTGATAAACCTCCTCGATAACATAGGGTCCTTCCCATTTGGAGAGGAGTTTTCTTGCAAAGAATCTGAAACGAGAGTTGTACAAAAGAACATATTCTCCAACTTTGAACTCACGTTTTGGATTCTTTTATCATGCCATCTTTTAACTTTTTCTTTAAATAACTTGGCATTTTCATAAGCTTGGGTTCTCCATTCATCTAATGAGCTAATACCAAATAACCTCTTTTTGCCGGCAAGTTTGAAATCATAGTTGAGTTCTTTAATTGCCCAATATGCTTTATGTTCTAACTCAAGAGGCAAATGATAAGCTTTTCCATAAACCATTTTATAAGGAGACATACCCATAGGATTTTTATATGCTGTTCTATAAGCCAAAGTGCATCATCTAATTTCTTAGACCAATTCTTCCGGGACCTATTGTCAGTCTTTTGCAAAATTAATTTTATTTCTCTATTGCTAAGTTCAACTTGACCACTAGACTGAGGATGATAGGGTGATGCAATTCTATGGTTAAACTCATACTTGGCAAGCAGTTTACGGAAAGCACCATGACTAAAGTGTGAACCACCATCAGTCATTTAATATCTAGGGACTCGAAACCTTGGGAAAATAACTTCCTTAAGCATTTTAATAGAGGTGTTGTGATCAGCACTACTGGTTGGAATAGCTTCTACCCACTTAGTAACATAATCAACAGTAACCAAAATATGAGTATACCCATTAGAGGAAGGAAAAGGTCCCATGAAATCAAACACCCAAACATCAAATGGTTCAACAGCAAGAGAATAATTCATAGGCATTTCTTGGTGCTTACCGATATTACCTATTCTTTGACATTCATCACAAGATAAGACGAACTTACGAGCGTCGTTGAAGAGAGTAGGCCAATAAAAACGAGATTGCAATACCTTATGAGCAGTTTTGTCTCCCGCATGATGTCCTCCATAAGCTTCGGAGTGACATTTCTGTCGGATTTGTCCCTGTTCATGCTCAGGTACACAACGTCTAATAATACCATCTACTCCTTCTTTATAAAGATGTGGGTCATCCCAGAAGTAATGTCTAAAATCATAGAAGAATTTTTTCTTTAGTTGGTATGTAAAGCTAGGTGGTAAATATTTAGCAACAATGTAATTGGCATAATCAGCATACCAAGGAGTGTTATTAGAAACATTTATTGCAGCTAACTGCTCATCAGGAAAGCTATCATCAATAGGTAGTGGGTCATCAAGGACATTTTCAAGACTAGACTAGTTATCAGCTACGGGATTCTCTGCTCCTTTTCTATCAGTAATATGCAAATCAAATTCTTGTAGCAAGAGAACCCACCTAATGAGTCTAGGTTTAGCATCTTTCTTTTCCATTAGATATTTTATAGCAGCATGATCGGTGTGAACAGTCACTTTAGAATCAACAATGTAGGATCTAAATTTATCACAAGCAAACACAACTGCTAAGAATTCTTTTTCAGTAGTAGCATAATTTCGTTGGGCACTGTCTAGAGTTTTACTAGCATAATGGATAACATTTAGTTTCTTATCAACTCTTTGTCCTTGAACAGCACCAACAGCACAATCACTAGCATCACACATAATTTCAAAAAGCAAGTTCCAATCAGGTGGTTGAACAATAGGTGCAGTAATTGTAACACCCCAAAAATTTAATCATGTTTTTACTAAATAAAATTCGGCCAGAATTAAAATTTTGAATTTTTACTAGGTCTTCTATTAATTTCAGAACCATTTTCTGTTTCTGTTTTTCAAAATTCTTCCCTCCATATAGAAATTTTTGGAAATAATATTATGGCTTTGGTAGTTTTCTCAAATCATTTCAATTACATTTTAATAACAGTAAGAATTATTTTCATAATAAAAATTGCCCAAAACAATTCTTTTAATAGCATTTACAACACTTTAAATGCCTCTGTTGCACTACAACCATTTTAAATATTTATTTTATAATTCCACAAAAATTATGGGAAGTCATGTGATGCCAATAAATCACTTTTATGCAAGAACCCATCTTGGTCTTTTGAAAATTTTGAGTGGAACAAGCTCTTTTCATCTCTGGTCCAGATCCAATTTTTGCACTACAAACCTATTCTTCCTTGCACCAAAAATCCAGAAATTTTTCCCACCTATAGTCCCTCCAACCAAACCCTTAAGTCCAAAATTTTAGCTCCATTGGAATCATTTTGGTTCACCAAATATTCCTCTGAATTTCCTGTCCAAAAATGAATTTCTCTAAAACTTGCACAGACAAGTTTTCTATTTTCACAAACCAACTCCACCATCTTCACTATCATCTAATGAGACACCATTCTGCCAAATAAAACTTTCACAGGAATCTTCTAAATGGCCTTAGCATTTCATCAAACACCTATTGGGCATGACAGAATGTGGCAACCTCCTAAAACTACATTTGAAACTTAATCACCTGACCCAACCAGCATGTCCACCATCACCTCCACCCATGCATACGTCATCATGCTATTTTTCAGCTCGTTTGGGGCAATATAGATGCCGTTGGCATTTCGTCGAGCACATCAGGGGCATGTCAGGAGCGCGAGCAGAGTGCAGTTACTGCACCGCCGGCGCCCGAGTGCTGTCGCTCTCCAGCTCCTTCCTTCGCTTGTCCTGATCTTCATATGGATCATCCAGTCACCCCTGGTCTTCGCCGACACCCCACCTTGTCGCTTGGCACCGGACACCGTTGTCCACGGCGACCAAGACCGCCGCCCGACGAGCACAGATTCGCCACGTCTCTGTCGGCGCCGTCTTGTCTTAATGGCCAAACATCCAGTGTTCATCTGTTCATCCACCGCCCTCATCTACCACGCTGACCCACGCCACCGACCACAACTGCTTCGACGGCGCAGTTATGGCCGCCGCCGTCGTCACTTATTCGGGAAGCCACGGCACCGCCTTCTCCCCGCCTATATAAAGTTCCCCGAGCTCATATCTCTGCACCGGATCATCCCTCTCTCCCCTAGGCACCTTCCCGAGCAGCCACCCGACCGGAAATGGCCATCTTCCCCAACTCTGGTAGCTACAGCCGCCGCTCTGTCTCGGTTGATTCCGAGCAAACCAGTGCCTCCCCTCCCAAATTTTCTGCAGCTGAGGGTTCATAGAACCACCGCACCTCGTTTCCATGCCTCAATTCATCCTGAAATCCACCAGAACCGGAGTTCCTCTTTAGTCCGACGCCGTCGTCTGCCGAGGACCTCGTCACCGGCAACTCCGTCCATCCCAGCTACCACGGCGAGCACCGGATGAACCGCCTCTCACTCCTGAACATGACGGTGGCTTCCGCTCATCGAACGGTGCCGCCGTTCGCCGGCAAACCTCGCCGGATAGCCGCTCCATTCTATCGCAGGGGGGGGGACGACGCGGGCGGACCAGGTCAAACATGACCAGTGGGCCAGGCAGGCCCACTGTCAGTGACTCACCGCGCGCGGTGTAAGTGGACGCGGGTTCCTCAGAGGCCGCATTCGCGCGAGGGAAACGTACTTACCATGTACGCCTTCGACGTCGGCTTATTTCCCGCGCAGCCGAGCGTCTTTGGGCTTGGCCCAATAGCCCACGCGACTATACCCCGCCTAGGGCACACCTCTGTTCCTTTCCTTTTTTCTTTTTCCAGTAAACTTCCAATAATTCCATAGCAATCTTTTCAAATCCAAATCCAGTGATTCAAATTTCTACAGTCTTATAAAATCATCATTTATTTATCTAGATTAGGTGAACATTTTTTTAAGCCTTGTTTCTTTTGGATTTATTAAATAAGTCCATTTCTTTACTCTCTCCATATTAGAAAATCCCTAGGAAAATCATAGTAACTCCAAATGACTTGATTCTTTTTCTGAAATTCCTTAATTTTTATCTAGTTTATTTTACTGCTTATTTCAAAAATTATTTGAAACACTTTTTAGCACTGTTTTGTTTTATATGATAATTCAAATACTTTTGAAAATAGGAAATGGAGGGAAGATAAAGTTCTTAAACTTTTGGAGTGCACCCAACATACTCAAGGCAAGCATCTTGATCACTTGATATGTGAATGCATGGTAGATTATTTGCTAGAATAATTGGAACATGACTATGTTGAATTCAAATTAAATTGCATATTGCTAGTTGAGCATGCATGATCATGTATATATTTTCTCTTGCATGCACTCCACTCAAGTTCTGACCTGCAGAAATTGTGAGAATCCAGGAGCGTGCTCCTGCCTTGGACGTGCCGGTGGGCACGGGCCATTTTTGACACGATGGTGTCATGTGATATATGTGGAGCATGCAAGGGTTGTGACCCTGTTTGTTATTACTATTGAGAAAATACTTGTTGTGCTCACCACGGAAGGAAATAATTGAGCCTCCTGAGTCGACCGTAGATCGAGTCTTGTTCCGGTAACCCCCAAACTTGATCCGTGCTACCACATGTCCCTACCACAGGTAGGGTATGGTTCAGTAAGTTGTTAACCCCTTTCCTGCACACACCGTATAGAGAGGCCATAGTGGAAGATACCATTGATCACTGGTAGGCATGCCACTTGGTCCGGGGGCATGGGTGTCTCCGATTGTAGTCGGAGAGGGGTCGCACCCCTATTTGCGCGCCGATATAAATATTGTGATCCCATGCTATTGGAGGTTGTAGCCTTCCCACTTAGAGTTTTACTCCATCATTACCTTGGGTGATTCCTGGCTTTGGTAAGTTAAAGCTGGTATGTGCGGGTTAGGTGTGTTTTCAACCCAAAGACTGTAATAGGAATTAGTCAGTGTCTCGGTGCTGACTAAGGAAATCCTTACTTGTGGGTAAAGACTACAACCTCTGCAGAGTTTTAAAACCTATTCGAATAGCCGTGTCCACGGTTAAGGGCTAGAGTCTGGGTTGGTCAAGTGTCGGTCTTAGGGTCGGTCTTCGGAGGAAAATAATTAATTGGGCCTGAACTATTTTGCAGGATATTATTATCATCACTAATGTCGTCCTGGTTATTTGAATACTATTGCTGTGATTTTTTTTTATGGTTATGCATATTATTGTGAACTAACCTGTTTCTCTTATTTTAATTTTCCTGAGTGTCTCAGGGGCTGGCTAGACTACCCAGGGCACTCAATTTTATTTTCAAGACCTCTCGTGGCGTCCATCGAGTTAACAGGCGGTTTATCACGCCACTACTCTTGTGGACACCCGATTGGCATTTCTCTTCAAGTCCGACCGTGGCGTCACTTGACACCCAACTGGCATTTCTTTTCAAGACCTCTTTGTGGCGTCCCTCGAGTTTACAGGCGGTCCAGCCACTACTCTTGTGGACACTCGATTGGCATTTCTCTTCAAGACCTACCGTGGTGTCACTTGACATCCGACCGGCATTTCTTTTATTTTATTTTCCTTTAATTTTCCTTGTTTATCACTAACATTTTTATATATTCATTTTTTTGCACATGCCAATATGTTGTCATGCCATGATTTAATTCCTGTCAGCATGCATTTAATATAGTCCAGCATGAGCATACGCACATAATCTGGTTCATCATGATCATAAAATTTATCTGCTGCATTCGGTATACCTTTTGTTCATGATGTTTGTGAGTACATTCAAATGTACTCACAGGCTTGTCCCTGGCTATTTACTTGGCTAGGTCTGGATTTCTATGAGGACTACCTCAGCGACGTCCGTGCGGAGCCTAGGATAGCAGCCACGTGGATAGGAATTATCCAGGTCAGCCGTTCCTGTGGGAATGGAGCCCCATCGACGTTGAAGAACCGCGAGACAATTCCGTCATCCACCACTAGAATCACTGTTGTATCATTAGACCTTTATGGTCTTGTATCCAATTCTTGTAATAGCTTGGTAATCTTTAACAAGGACGTGTCCACCAGTAATGGTAATCCTGGGCTGGTGATGACACAAGGGGTTAATTTTCTGGGATATGTTGTGTCCCCGAAATCCCAGCCCCGGCAGCCTTGGTATCAGAGCCAGGCCGACCATTGGCTAATCCAATCCTAGCCTGGTCACTATCCCTAGGTTTCCACATCATCCACATCCTTTCCTGTCCATAGTCAAGCCCGTCTCATCCGATAAGCCTGCACAGTGGTGGCCGACACCTTTTGACAGTCGGTGCCCAACCTATCAACCTAGCCCATAGGCTGTGTGCCTGTGGCTGACACCTGAGTTGTCCCATCCGCAAGCGTGCGATGGAAGACTCTGCCGGCTTATAAGAGAAGCCTTGCCCCAAACCAGCACATCACAGCCTCACTCCCAGTTCGATATCCAAACCCCAAGATGCCTGGCCCCATCGTGCACAACGAGACCACCGCAGCCGAGCTTGAAGGCTTTGTAGCCATCCTCACCAATCTCACCCGTCGTGCTCTCGGCATCGAAGAGTCGCTGGAGCATGTCGTGTACCAAGAGTACACGAGTGATGCCATCCACCACTACTGGGCCATGGTGCACATCTACGGGAGGGGCATCACCGCGGAGCGCCCTTACCGGTTCACCGGGAGGACGACCACCGACGAGCCCCAAGCCATCCAACTTGCAGCCCAAGAAGCTGTAGTTCAACTCCGGCATCTGTCGCCGAGGGTTAACTGTCGCTCCTTCTACTACTACCCTAGTCGTGAAGGCTATGGTAGGCCGACCCAAGTCGCTAATGGAGACCATGAGACGGATCCTGCTCTGGTGCATCTGGTGCGCTACCTAAGAGCACAAGAGGCACTCTTCGATCAGGTCACCAATGATCTGATTGAGACCCGCAGGACACTTGCTCTCTTGACCCGGGTGAGAAGTGAAGCTGCACCCGCCACCGACACCCCGATAGTGCTATTTGGGAGACCAATAGAGCCTGCGAGGTCTGCCCCTGTTGCCCACCCGGGCAATGCATTCGTTTACCCGGATGAACTCCGTCGTCTCTTTGGGATTTCCTCCAACGGGACTGTAGCCTCTACACCCCGCATGGGTCATCATCGCTACCCCAGTCCTGCAGCTCCTCATAACACTCCAGCCAACTACGACGTTGAAGCCCCCGGAGAAGCCTCGACGTCCGCAAGACATGCCCGTCTGGATGTCGACGAAGTGGACTGAGTCTGCCAGAGTAGTTGTCATGTCCTTAGCAACCCTGTTACCCTGCAAATTCCACTGTCACCGTAGACGATTATGTGTATATTTCTAGCAGTGTGTAGTGTTTGATTGAATGATGTGCCTGTGCATTATTGTCTTGTGCATGATTGCTTGTCTATTGTGATTTGCATCTAATTCTTTCGTCCTTAACAAATCACGAGGACGAGATTTTCTTAAGGGGGTAGAGTTTGTAACACCCCAAAAATTTAATCATGTTTTTACTAAATAAAATTTGGCCAGAATTAAAATTTTGAATTTTTACTAGGTCTTTTATTAATTTCAGAACCATTTTCTGTTTCTGTTTTTCAAAATTCTTCCCTCCATATAGAAATTTTTGGAAATAATATTGTGGCTTTGGTAGTTTTCTCAAATCATTTCAATTACATTTTAATAACAGTAAGAATTATTTTCATAATAAAAATTGCCCAAAACAATTCTTTTAATAGCATTTACAACACTTTAAATGCCTCTGTTGCACTACAACCATTTTAAATAATTATTTTATAATTCCACAAAAATTATGGGAAGTCATGTGATGCCAATAAATCACTTTTATGCAAGAACCCATCTTGGTCTTTTGAAATTTTTGAGTGGAACAAGCTCTTTTCATCTCTGGTCCAGATCCAATTTTTGCACTACAAACCTATTCTTCCTTGCACCAAAAATCCAGAAATTTTTCCCACCTATAGTCCCTCCAACCAAACCCTTAAGTCCAAAATTTTAGCTCCATTGGAATCATTTTGGTTCACCAAATATTCCTTTGAATTTCCTGTCCAGAAATGAATTTCTCTAAAACTTGCACAGACAAGTTTTCTATTTTCACAAACCAACTCCACCATCATCACTATCATCTAATGAGACACCATTCTGCCAAATAAAACTTTCACAGGAATCTTCTAAATGGCCTTAGCATTTCATCAAACACCTATTGGGCATGACAGAATGTGGCAACCTCCTAAAACTACATTTGAAACTTAATCACCTGACCCAACCAGCATGTCCACCATCACCTCCACCCATGCATACGTCATCATGCTATTTTTTAGCTCGTTCCGGGCAATATAGATGCCATTGGCATTTCGTCGAGCACATCAGGGGCATGTCAGGAGCGCGAGCAGAGTGCAGTTACTGCACCGCCCGCGCCCGAGTGCTGCCGCTCCCCAGCTCCTTCCGTCGCTCGTCCTGATCTTCATATGGATCATCTAGTCACCCCTGGTCTTCGCCGACACCCCACCTTGTCGCCTGGCACCGGCCACCGCCGTCCACGGCGACCAAGACCGCCGCCCGACGAGCACAGATTCGCCACGTCTCTGTCGGCGCCGTCTGGTCTTAATGGCCAAACGTCCAGTGTTCATCCGTTCGTCCACCGCCCTCATCTACCACGCTGACCCATGCCACCGACCACAACTGCTTCGACGGTGCAGTTATGGCCGCCGCCGTCGTGACTTATTCGGGAAGCCACGGCACCGCCTTCTCCCCGCCTATATAAAGTTCCCCGAGCTCATATCTCTGCACCAGATCATCCCTCTCTCCCCTAGGCACCTTCGCGAGCAGCCACCCGGCCGGAAATGGCCATCTTCCCCAACTCTGGTAGCTACGGCCGCCGCTCTGGCTCGGTTGATTCCGAGCTAACCAGTGCCTCCCCTCCCAAATTTTCTGCACCAGAGGGTTCACAGAACCACCGCACCTCGTTTCCACGCCTCAATTCATCCTGAAATCCACCAGAACCGGAGTTCCCCTTTCGTCCGACGCCGCCGTCCGCCGAGGACCTCGTCACCGGCAACTCCGTCCATCCCAGCTACCACGGCGAGCACCGGATGAACCGCCTCTCACTCCTGAACATGACGGTGGCTTCCGGTCCTCGAACGGTGCCGCCATTCACCGGCAAACCTCGCCGGAGCGCCGCTCCGTTCTGTCGCAGGGGGGGGGGGTACGACGCGGGCGGACCAGGTCAAACCTGACCAGTGGGCCAAGTGGGCCCACTGCCAGTGACTCACCGCGCGTGGTGTAAGTCAACGCGGGTTCCTCAGAGGCCGCCTTCGCGCGAGGGAAACGTACTTACCATGTACGCCTTCGACGTCGGCTTATTTCCCGCGCAGCCGAGCGTCTCTGGGCTTGGCCCAATAGCCCACGCTACTATACCCCGCCCAGGGCACACCTCTGTTCCTTTCCATTTTTCTTTTTCCAGTAAACTTCCAATAATTCCATAGCAATCTTTTCAAATCCAAATCCAGTGATTCAAATTTCTGCAGTCTTATAAAATCATCATTTATTTATCTAGATTAGGTGAACATTTTTTTAAGCCTTGTTTCTTTTGGATTTATTAAATAAGGCCATTTCTTTACTCTCTCCATATTAGAAAATCCCTAGGAAAATCATAGTAACTCCAAATGACTTGATTCTTTTTCTGAAATTCCTTAATTTTTATCTAGTTTATTTTACTGCTTATTTCAAAAATTATTTGAAACACTTTTTAGCACTGTTTTGTTTTATATGATAATTCAAATACTTTTGAAAATAGGAAATGGAGGGAAGATAAAGTTC
This sequence comes from Thinopyrum elongatum, assembly GCA_011799875.1. Lineage (NCBI taxonomy): Eukaryota > Viridiplantae > Streptophyta > Magnoliopsida > Poales > Poaceae > Thinopyrum > Thinopyrum elongatum. The sequence continues at coordinate 211,992,078 of CM022300.1, read as the reverse complement.
TTAAACTTTTGGAGTGCACCCAACATGCTCAAGGCAAGCATCTTGAACACTTGATATGGTGAATGCATGGTAGATTATTTGCTAGAATAATTGGAACATGACTATGTTGAATTCAAATTAAATTGCATATTGCTAGTTGAGCATGCATGATCATGTATATATTTTCTCTTGCATGCACTCCACTCAAGTTCTGACCTGCAGAAATTGTGAGAATCCAGGAGCGTGCTCCTGCCTTGGACGTGCCGGTGGGCACGGGCCATTTTTGACACGATGGTGTCACGTGATATATGTGGAGCATGCAAGGGTTGTGACCCTGTTTGTTATTACTATTGAGAAAATACTTGTTGTGCTAACCACGGAAGGAAATAATTGAGCCTCCTGAGTCGACCATAGATCGAGTCTTGTTCCGGTAACCCCCAAACTTGATCCCTGCTACCACATGTCCCTACCACAGGTTGGGTATGGTTCAGTAAGTTGTTAACCCCTTTCCTGCACACACCGTATAGAGAGGCCATAGTGGAAGATACCATTGATCACTGGTAGGCATGCCACTTGGTCCGGGGGCATGGGTGTCTTCGATTGTAGTCGAAGAGGGGTCGCACCCCTATTTGCGCGCCGATATAAATATTGTGATCCCATGCTATTGGAGGTTGTAGCCTTCCCACTTATAGTTTTACTCCATCATTGCCTTGGGTGATTCCTGGCTTTGGTAAGTTAAAGCTGGTATGTGCGGGTTAGGTGGGTTTTCAACCCAAAGACCGTAATAGGAATTAGTCAGTGTCTCAGTGCTGACTAAGGAAATCCTTTACTTGTGGGTAAAGAGTACACCCTCTATAGAGTTTTAAAACCTATTCCAATAGCCGTGTGCACGGTTAAGGGCTACAGTCTGGGTTGGTCAAGTGTCGGTCTTAGGGTTGGTATTCGGAGGAAAATAATTAATTGGGCCTGAACTATTTTGCAGGATATTATTATCATCACTAATGCCGTCATGGTTATTTGAATACTATTGCTGTGATTTTTTTTATGGTTATGCATATTATTGTGAACTAACCTGTTTCTCTTATTTTAATTTTCCTGAGTGTCTCAGGGGCTGGCTAGACTACCCAGGGCACTCAATTTTATTTTCAAGACCTCTCGTGGCGTCCCTCGAATTAACAGGCGGTTTATCACGCCACTACTCTTGTGGACACCTGATTGGCATTTCTCTTCAAGTCCGACCGTGGCGTCACTTGACACCCAACTTGCATTTCTTTTCAAGACCTCTTCGTGGCATCCCTCGAGTTTACAGGCGGTCCCGCCACTACTCTTGTGGACACCTGATTGGCATTTCTCTTCAAGACCTACCGTGGTGTCACTTGACATCCGACCGACATTTATTTTATTTTATTTTCCTTTAACTTTCCTTGTTTATCACTAACATTTTTATATATTCATTTATTTGCACATGCCAATATGTTGTCATGCCATGATTTAATTCTTGTCAGCATGCATTTAATATAGTCCAGCATGAGCATACGCATATAATCTGGTTCATCATGATCATAAAATTTATCTGCTGCATTCGGTATACCTTTTGTTCATGATGTTTGCGAGTACATTCAAACGTACTCATAGGCTTGTCCCTGGCTATTTACTTGGCTAGGTCAGGATTTCTACGAGGACTACCTCAGCGAGGTCCATGCGGAGCCTAGGATAGTAGCCACGCGGATAGGAATTATCCAGGTCAGCCGTTCCTGTGGGAATGGAGCCCCTTCGACGTTGAAGAACCGTGAGACAATTCCGTCATCCACCACCGGAATCACTGTTGTATCATTAGACCTTTATGGTCCTGTATCCAAGTCTTGTAATAGCTTGGTAATCTGTAACAAGGACGTGTCCACCAGTAACGGTAATCCTGGGCTGGTGATGACACGAGGGGTTAATTTTCTGGGATATGTCGTGTCCCCAAAATCCCAGCCCCGGCAGTAATTAAGGCTTTCTTGAGTGTTTCGAAGGCTTCTAAATAGTCATCATCAAAAATGAAAGGAGTGTCCTTTTGCAAAAGATTTGTAAGAGGCCTAGAAATTTTAGAAAAGTCTTTGATAAATCTCCTATAGAAACCAGCATGACCAAGGAAACTACGAATACCTTTGATATCTTTAGGACATGTCATTTTCTCAATTGCATCAACCTTAGCTTTGTCCACCTCAATACCTCTTTCAGAAATTTTATGGCACAAAACAGTACATTCATTAACCATAAAGTGGCACTTCTCCCAATTCAAGACAAGATTTGTTTGCACACATCTCTGCAAAACTCGATCAAGGTTGCTTAAACAATCATCAAAAGACTTCCCAAAAACAGAAAAGTCATCCATGAAATCCTCAACAATCTTTTCACAAAAGTCAGAGAATATAGCAGTCATACATATTTGAAAGGTAGCAGGTGCATTGCATAAACCAAAAGGCATACGTCTATAAGCATAAGTTCCAAAGCGACAAGTGAAAGTGGTTTTTTCTTGATCAGGTTGAGAAACAGGTATTTGTGAAAAACCATAATATCCATCAAGGAAACAAAAATGTGTGTGCTTTGACAATCTTTCTAGCATTTGATCAATAAAAAGGCAAAGGGTAATGATCTTTTCTAGTTGCTTTGTTTAATTTTCTAAAATCAATTACCATTCTATAGCCTGTGACAATTCTTTGTGGAATAAGTTCATTCTTATCACTAGGAACAACGGTAATACCTCCTTTCTTAGGGACACAATGAACAGGACTTACCCATCTACTATCAGCTATAGGATAGATTAGACCTGCTTCCAGGAGTTTCAATATTTCCGTTCTTACCACTTCTTTCATCTTCGGATTTAACCGACATTGGTGATCAAGAACGGGTTTAGCATCAGGTTACATATTAATTTTGTGCTGACATAGAGTGGGACTAATGCCCTTAAGATCATCAAGAGTATATCCAATAGTAGCTCGGTGCTTCCTTAGAACTTTCAATAATCTTTCTTCTTCATGTTCTGAAAGGTTAGCACTAATAATAACAGGATATATCTTTTTCTCATCAAGATAAGCATATTTCAAAGTGTCTGGCAATTGTTTTAATTCAAACACAGGATCACCTTTAGGTGGAGGAGGACCTCCTAGAGTTTCAATAGGCAAATTGTGTTTAAGCAGAGGACGTTGTTCAAAGAAAATCTCATCTATTTCATTTCTTTCATGCATATGTAAATCATTTTCATGGTCTAGCAGATATTGTTCTAAGGGATTAGTAGGAGGCACAACAATAGAAGCAAGACCCATTATTTCATCCTTACTAGGAAATTATTTTTTATGAGGTTTTCTACTAAACTTGGAAAAGTTAAACTCATGAGACTCATCACCAAAACTGACACCGACAGTTTGTTTCTTACAATCTATTTTAGCATTAACGGTGTTCAAGAAAGGTCTACCGAAGATAATGGGACAAAAAAATCATCTTGTGGGGAACCAAGAACAAGAAAATCAGTAGGGTATTTTATTTTCCCATACAAGACTTCAACATCTCTAACAATCCCAATTGGTGATATGGTGTCTCTATTAGCAAGTTTAATAGTAACATCTATGTCTTCTATCTCAGCGGGTGCTATGTCATTCATAATTTGTTGATATAAGGTAAAGGGAATAGCACTCACGCTAGCACCTATGTCGCATAAACCATGATAACAGTGATCTCCTATTTTAACTGAGACAACGGGCATGCCAACAACGGGTCTACGAATATCTGACTTATCAAGTTTGACAATTCTAGTAGCTTCATTACAGAAGTAAATAACATGCCCATCTATGTTTTCTTCCAGGATATCCTTAACCATAGCAACACTGGGTTCTACTTTGATTTGTTCATCCAGTTTAGGTGTTCTAATATAACTTTTGTTGACCACAGTTGAAACTTTAGCATGTTCCTTTATCCTAATAGGGAAAGGTGGTTTCTCAATATAAGCAGTAGGAACAACTGGATCAACATTATAAATAATAGTTTCCTCTTTAGCTGGTACCGGTTCTTTAATTTCCTTTTTAATAGGTGGGTGATATTTAAACCACTTCTCCTTGGGGAGATCAACATGAGTAGCAAATGATTCACAAAAGGAGGTTACTATCTCAGAGTCAAGTCCATATTTAGTGCTAAACTTTTGAAAAGCATCGGTATTCATAAAAGATTTAACACAATCATACTTAAGCTTAATACCTGACTCTTTACCTTCGTCGAGTTCCCAATCTTCAGAGTTGCGTTTAATTCTTTCTAAAAGATCCCACCGGAATTCAATGGTCTTCTTCATAAAGGAACCAGTACAACAAGTATCAAGCATGGATTGATCATCACGAGAAAGCCGAGCATAAAAATTCTAAATAATAATTTCTCTTGAGAGCTCATGATTGGGGCATGAATATAACATTGACTTAAGCCTCCCCCAAACTAGAGCGATACTTTCTCCTTCACGAGGCCAAAAATTATATATGTAATTCCGGTCACGATGAACTAGATGCATATGATAATTTTTTTGGTGAAACTCCAATTTCAATCAATTCCAATTCCAAGATCCAATATCATCGCATAGCCTATACCATGCCAATGCCTTTCCCTTCAAAGATAAAGGGAAAACCTTCTTCTTAACTTCATCCCCGGGTAAACCTGCAAGCTTAAACAATCCACAAATTTCTTCCACATATATCAAGTGCATATCAGGATGTTCGGTTCCATCTCCTGCATAAGGATTAGCTAGCAGTTGTTCTACCATACCCGAAGGAATTTCATATTCTATATTTTCAGTAGGTGCAGCAGGTTGAGGGGTAACTAATTGTGGTTCCGGTCGAGGTGAAGATACTCCGAACAAACCCCTCAAAGGATTGTTTTCCATAGTAACAAGTGATAATAAATTTCAGCACGTAGTAATAATTTTTCCTTACCAATTTCCACTTACCAAAAGCGCTTCACTCCCCGGCAACAGCGCCATAAAATAGCCTTGATGAACCACAAGTATATGGGATCAATTGTAGCCTTTTCGATAAATAAGAGTGTCGAACCCAACGAGGAGCAGAAGGAAATGACAAGCGGTTTTCAGCAAGGTAATGTCTACAAGTACTGAAATTGTAAGTAGCAGAGTAGTTTGATAGCCAGATAATTTGTAGCGAGCAAGTAACAATAGTAGTAACAAAAGTGCATCAAGGTAGCCCAATCCTTTTGAGGCAAAGGACAGGCCAAAATGGTCTCTTATAATAAGCAAAGTGTTCTTGAGGGTACACGGGAATTTCATCTAGTCATTTTCATCATGTTGGTTTGATTCGTGTTCGCTACTTTGATAATTTGATATGTGGGTGGACCGGTGCTTAGGTGCTGTTCTTACTTGAACAAACCTCCTACTTATGATTAACCCCCTCACAAGCATCCGCAACTACGAGAAAAGTATTAAGAATAAATTCTAAGCATAGCATTAAACTTTTGGATACCATCGGTCCCTTACGGAATAGAGCATAAACTAGGGTTTAAGCTTCTGTCACTCTCGCAACCCATCATCTAATAACTAATCCACAATGCATTCCCTTAGGCCCAAATATGGTGAAGTGTCATGTAGTCGACGTTCACATGACAACACTAAGGGAATCACAACACACATACTATCAAAATATCGAACACATATCAAGTTCACATGATTACTTGCAACATGATTTCTCCCGTGACCTCATGAACAAAAGTAACTACTCACAAATGATAATCATGCTCAAGATTAGAGGGGTATTAAATAGCATATTGGATCTGAACATATAATCTTCCACCAAATAAACCATATAGTAATCAACTACAAGATGTAATCAACACTACTAGTCACCCACAAGCTCCAATCTATAGTTCCGGCACAAAGATTAAACATAAGAGATGAACTAGGGTTTGAGAGGAGATGGTGTTGTTGAAGATGTTGATGGAGATTGCCCTCCCGAAGATGGGAGAGTTGTTGGTGATGATGATGACTATGATTTCCCCCTCCGGGAGGGAAGTTCCCTCGGCGGAATCGCTCTGTCGGAGGGCAAAAGTGCTCCTGCCCAAGTTCCGCCTCGAGATGGCGGCGCTTCATCCCGAAAGTCCTCTCCTGATTTTTTCTAGGTCAAAATGACTTATATACCAGAAGATGGGCACCGGAGGTGGGCTGGGCTGAGCACAACCCACCAGGGCGCTCCTGGGGGGCCTGGCGCGCCCTGGTGTCTTGTGCTCACCAGGTGGCCCCCCTCCGGTAGTTATTTGCTCCAATATTTCTTATTTATTCCATAAAAAATCCTCGTGAAGTATCAGCTCATTTGTAGTTGTGCAGAATAGGTAGCCTGACGTAGCTTTTTCAGGTCCAGATTTCTAGCTGCCAGAATTCTCCCTCTTTGTGTATACCTTGCATATTATGAGAGAAAAGGCATTAGAATTACTCCAAAAAGCATTATTATGCATAAAAACATCATAAATAACAGTAGGAAAACATGATGCAAAATGGACGTATAAACTCTCTCGAAGGTGCTCATAGGGGTTGGGTGTGCATGTGTGCGCTTATAGCGGTGAGTGTTTGCACGTATATATGAGCTTTTGCGTCTGTACTGTGCTAAAAAAATACATGTCATGATTATACGGTCACTGGCTCACCGTACAACTCCGTAATTTGTTGATCACACGATCAATTGACTAGTCAAATGTTCCATCTGGCGCAACTAGTGTTGCACCATCAGCGCACGTAACCATGGGGCCCACCTGTCAGCGCGTATATGAAAGAAGGAAATGGTAGCTTGCGTCTGTACTGTGTTAATAAATTCATTTTGTGGTGATCATATGGTCACTGGCTCACCATACAGCTTCGCAATTTGTTGATGACGCGATCAGTTGATGTACGTTCATCAGCGCACATTACCGTAGGGCCCACCTATCAGCGCGTATATGAAAGACGTAAATGGTAATAAATTAGTGGTCGGTGGGGATTAAAAGTCGTGAGAACTTTGGTTGGCAGCCCGTGCGCCCTAACCACAGCGGACAAGGTCGCCTTGTGATGATATGCTGAGCGGGCCGTTTTAATTGCACGCACGCACGAGCCACTGTGGTGAATACAAAGACATCACACATGCGCACAAACACGCCCGCAACGCCCGCATGCATGCATGCAATACTCACATGTACACATGCACGCACGCAACACTCGCACGAACACACGCATGCATGCAGGCGTGCAACACTGACACGTACACATGCACGCACGAACACACACATGCATGCAACACTGAAACGTACAAATGCATGCATGCAACATCCGCACGCCTGCATGCACACATCACATGATGCAAGACACGCTCAACCTATACGTGCCTGCACCCTTTGTTAAGGACATGGATTGTTACGAGTATTAATCAATCTTATCTGTGATAAGCAGAACATTGATGTTTGCAGCGGTCTTTATGAATCACAATGTATCAAACGGGCTATCAATGTATATATGAATTTTTTTAAATTCTCTTACATTATATAGTAGGCTTATCAACCTACATGAATTACATGACGTCGCACTCAATGAAAAATGCCCGCTTCTCACCGCCCTGGCCCACCAAAAGCTCCTCTGCCGTGCACTGCCAGCGTTGGTTCACTGACATGCAGGTGAGGTACCCAATGAGCCCACACGTCAGCGGAAGAATGGCACAGTATCGTAGGTCAGAGTCGAGGGCGCTACTCGCTGCACGCCCGGCTGAACACGCCTCCTTGCCGCATTCAAATGCCTCCATGAAACCCATGTGGAAGCCGAGAAACCCACTCCGGCCACACGTCCATTCATGACCGGGCCAACATTAAATGCAACGCCGATCGAGCTCCTCCCATCCGCTGTCTATTTAATCTCCTATTTAAATGAGGCCAGACACCGGCCAAGAATCGCACACCTCCACCTCCACCGCTCCCCTATCTCCTCCTTCACCATTTTCTCCACTCTTACAATGGCTTACGAAGAGTAGTTATCCGGCATCCAAGTCGGCTGGGTGGCCCGCCTTGCCCGCAGGATACGAGCTATGCAGCTCGCTAATCCACCTCCCTCCCCTCGCCCGACGGAGCCAGTTGCCACCCCAAGCCGGTGCGTGGTTCAGCAACTCGCCGCTCCTGGCCAGCTCGACGAGGAGCGGCGAGCTGCTCCACACCGGCACTGCGGGGAGCACGGGTGTCATCGCTGCCGTCCACGCCGCTGCCTCATACCACGCCTCCCGTGTCTGTGATCGCGCCACCCGTGTCTATGGCCGAGACTGCCATGCCTGCGGTCGCGCCCTGCAAGCTGAAACAGAAGACGGGTGCACGAAGAGTGACGAGTCGGTGGCTAGCGCCTCCGCGTCCACCACCATCATCAAGGAGAAGTAGAACATAGGAGGCCGCCACCGCTTGGGTCCCATGAAGGCCACTATGACGCCCCGAGACCGATGCTCGAGTTGCCTTCCATTTATTTTCGTTGTCGCCGTGTGTTTCATTTGTTTGTTGCATTCATCAACGCATCATTCGCATTGCATCAACACTCGTGCCATCATCCTTTTCAAAACATGCATCCGTCCGGGTCTCCAAGTTCTCTCCGTTGTCTGTTCTGAGCCCATCCACACTCGCACGCGCCCGTGGCACCTCTGAAATATTATTTTTTAAGTGGGATAAAAATGTTCTCGGAATGGATTGAAAGTTGGTGTGTGGTCTTGTTTTATTGCCGATAGACCGCCTCCCAAATTTCATCACATTCGGAGTCCGTTTGATGCCCCAACAGATAACTATAGCGGCACTATAGCTGGTTTATTCGTCGGACGTTTTTGGTCTGCGAAAACCCTGCCGGGTTGCCTTCTCCTCTCTCCTCTCAGCCGAACCCACTCTCCATAGCCCACCTGCAGCCCACTGTGGCACCCCGATAGAGGGCCGATGCACGCCAGCCCCAGGATAAGACCTGGCGCACGTCAAAGACATGATACAACAATTCAGGCACAAAATGGCTTTATTATATAAAATGGAGTATTACAATACTGTTGCTTACAACAATATTACATAGCTCCAAGGCTAACTAAATGGCAGCGAAGGTCTTGGTTCAACGGCAACGACGTCTCTGGCTGGGCTCCACAACTCACAGGACTGGCTGGGTTATGATCTAGCACGACGGATCTTCTCCTGCAACTGGCCACGTGCAACACCAGGTGAGTACTTTGAATGTACTCGCAAGACAACCAAATACATAGCATCCAAACAAGCAGTTAACAAAGCAAGCCCTATGCTATTATAAGGATTTATTCTAAACATGGCATGGAATTAACAGGAAAACATGAATCAAGCATGGCATAGCATGGATCAGGCATATAATCTACATAACATAGCATGGCAATGATCACATTAGGTGCTTAGAGTGCTTACTATTACCGAATACCAACTTACTCTCTTCTGGGTTATCCCACAACCCTCGGAATACTCATGATCCACTGAGCACTTCCGAACATAAGACAAGTTCTTCATCATTATTATCTTGGTTCCGGTTGACCACCTAGTGAGGTCTGGACGGGCTGTCCAATACCGTGGACACGGCTATTGGAATAGATTTTTACACTCTGCAGAGGTTGTACACTTTACCCACACCATGTAGCACCTGGCCTCGTGATCCCATTCGGGTGGACCAGCGTTGCTCCAACGAAACCTGCCTAATCCGTGACTCCTCCATCGTACCACCGACAATCATACCCTCCCAGGGTAAAGTCCTGGGTGGCCCCTGTGTCACTCTTGACACCTGCCATCGTTGTGGCCAACACAACTGTCCCAAACAGGGACTTCCGGGCTAAACATACAACTGGGCTCACAAGGTTATCGCCGCCTACCTGATCAGGGTAGCATGCATGCATAACCTTCCCTAGTTGGTGGTACCGGTGAAAGAGCACAAAGCAAGACCAAGTCAAGGCCGTCCCATACCGGCAAATGTGGCTGCATGAATAAGCCCGGACAGGTGACTCTAGATCAACCGACTAGGTTTAGTTTATTCAATTCAGCATCTCCACCATCGCACCATTACTTCAACAATTATAAGTGTGAACAATCACTTAACATCAGCATAGCAGAATTATAACAACATTGACAAACATGGCATGAGATGAAATCATGGTACTATCATGATAATGGTATTCAAAATATTGTTACTAGCATGGCAAGATATGGCATGAAAACAAGTCATGACATTAGATGAAAGGTAATGCTAACATCTAATACAGATGACATAACAGGTGTATGCAAGTGCGGACTAACAGGCGATACAGTTGTACTACGATAACACACAGGGTGCAAGCAAAGTCATCACGCAAGTCCGAAGCTCATGATAAGAGGTTGGCTTGCCTGGGGGTGAAGGAATACGCCGGGTGGAAGTGCGATAAAACTCCGGGAAGATTTGCCGGAAAGGTTTCCCTCTCGGAGGGGCTGATCGAAGGACAAGGGCAAAATGATCATTTTCATAGTGTGAAAACATTATGAAAATGATGCCATCTGAACAGGCTCGATGATCTGAAGATGTGGGCGTTGGTTTTATCTCAATCGGAATTACAGTCGCGGAGATACGCCCGTTCGTTCGTTAAGCGCAGAAACAGACAGAATAGTGCCAACTGTAGCACTTAACGGGTGAACGTCCACTAATTAAGCAGTCCGGCGGCGGCTAGGCTGAAAGCGCCTTTTCAGGAATACGCTTCTGTGCGGAGAAAGCGTATCACGCAAAATGCGCCTCCACTTATTCTAGAGTCAACGGTGGGCGTGGTCAGCGCTGAGTATGACGGCCGGGCCCCACCATGCCTTCTCTCTCCTCCTCCCTGGCCTTCTTTTCTACCGCGACAGAGAGGCTAGGGAGGGACTCGGCCGCCGGCGTAATGGGTCCCTGGCGCCGCAGGAGAGCCGGCCGGTGAGCGGAGTGGCTCCGCCAGCCCACACCGTGCCCGTGGGTGGCCTCGGGACCGGCTGGGACCGCCCACAGCGCTGGCTTCATGGGGAGGCCACAGCGACCGAACACTGTGAAGAGGAGGGCCGTGCCGGCAAGGTTCCTCCGCCGGATAGGAGGGCGACGGCGGCAACTCGCTGACTCCAGGGAAGGCTGGGGAAGCAAAGGAGCGGGAGGGGGAAGGGCCACGGCCAAAAAGGCCAAGGGGATCGGCGGCGGCGCTTCGGCCATGGGCGAGGGGAAAAGCTCGGGGAGCTCGAGGGGAAGGCTGGGGAAGTTGCTGGCTGCGGGGAGAGCTCGGGGCGCCTTAAATAGGCTCGGGGGAGGGTCTCGCGACGGCGGCAGAGGTCTCCAGAGCTCGGCGAGGTGGCGGCAACCTAGTGGCGAATCGACGTCGGTAGAAGCAGCCACGAGCTAGGGGATGAGGGGAGATGTGACCAGATGGCGCCAATGAGTGGAGGGGAGCTCACCGGCGCTCCCGGACAAGCCGGAGCTCATTGGTATCGGTCTCCCGAAGCCTCCCGAGCATAGAGCGCCCGTTCGTCACGTTCTGGCCATGGTCACCGCGTGGCCACGGCGATGCCACGGAGCACTTGATGCCAAATGATGTCTGGGAGGTTCTCCACACATTGCTGAGTTGATATATGCAGCTGGATGGGATGGAAGAGGTCTGGGGTGACTACACCCTGGTCAAATAGTTTCCTGCAGCAAACTTTGCACACGTGGTGTGGCCACCACAGTGCTCCGTTTGGCAAGATCCTTGCCTGAGGTTGATCACTTACTAAGATGATCATCATGGCAAAGTTTCAGACCAAATGGGCAAATAGAACTCGCACTTCCTTTGCAACTTGGCAAACTGGCCAGAAATGAAAATGATGATGCTGGAGTCAAATGGCTAGATGAAAATGGCCCAAATTTGGTGGAGACCAATAATTTAGGCACATGGAGGCACTGTAAAAATTTGATACCATTTTCATAAAGAAAAATGGTACTTCCTTCACAGTGCTCCAATCTAGATAGAAACTTAGATAATTTACTGAGGAAGATTGGCTAGATAAAATGGGCTGCTTTTCGGTGTCCAAGGGTAATATATCATAATGAATCACCCTGCAAAATTTTAGCCCAAGGAGATCAAGGAATCAAGCACTTCCTTTGCAAACAAGAAATCTGGACAGAATTTGCAAAGTGGTGTTGTGCTCAAAATTTAATTGGTGGAACTTGTGATGTTGATGGAAATGGTGAAGATATGGATTGGAGAAGCTCCACAAATTATTTGGGATTTTTCCTAGCTACCAAAATGGTAGTTCCTTTGGAAAGGCCCCAAATTGAAATATTGGCTTTAAATAGGAAAATGCAATTTCCCCTATTTAATTATGGCCAATATTTTTATGGGAGCTCAATATGATCACAAAGAATATCTCCACAAGTTTTTATGAACTTTGGAGATGGATAGATATCTTCCTGGATTTAAATTCTCAGAAAGGTAGAAAAAGGAATTAATTCTAGATGAGAAATATTGCATATGACTAGGCAATATTTTTGCACATCTAGGGTTTATGAGTGAAGAAGGATCTCTGGAAATTTTGGGAGGATTAAAAGAGCAAGGAAAATGGTAGCTCCTTTGTAAATGCAAAGGTAGGATTTCCAGTTCCAGTATTTTGGAACCAGGGTTTGATTGAGGTTCGGGGTTTACTGACGGGAACTTGACTGGCACAAGAGCATGGAAAATTTATGGAGAGGCTGAGGATTGTCTGGATTCACCGGGTCGCTCACCAGATTCCCGAGGAAAAATTCGGGAGAGAAAAGCTAGGAAGGAATAACAGCACAAAATTCAATAACCCAATTTTTGGGGTGTTACACCCACCTAGTCCCCCCTCTCGCCGGAGCCGCACGGTCGCGATCGGAGGCTCCGAATCCACCCCAAACCCCCTAATCCCTAACCCTAGCCTACCCTGCCTATTTAAACCCACCTCCTCATTCCATTTCTAGAAACCCTACCCCTGGCCTCCTCCCTCGGATCCGGCGCCGCCAGCCCATCGCCGCCACTTGGCGCTCAGCCGCTGGCCGAGCTGCACCAGCGTCACCGCTCCCCTCCAACCCCATGGCACCACCTCACCCCTGTCCAGCCTCTCCCCGCGGCCGCCGGGCCCATCGGAGGCCCGCCAGGGCCCAAAGCGCCACTGCTCGCCTCCCGTAGTGCTCGATCCCATCTGGATCGAGGCAACTGCCTCCGCCCGACGCACAACCACCCACCGGTGGCCTCACTGGAGCAGCTCCGCCGCCCTCCCGTCAACGACCCCGTGCCGCCTCGCTGAAGGCCGCGCGCCACCCCCGCCAGCGACCCACCAGGCCAGCCCCTCGCGCCCTCTCCTCCTCCTGTTTTCCCTCTCTATCTCACCGCGACCCTCACCTCTCCCCTCTCTCTCGCAGGTGCCCACCACTGCCGCCAGTGGAGCTCGCCTTCGGCCTCACCTTCGCTGGATCCCGTCGTGATCCATTGGATTCGTGCCCCCTCAACCCATTCATGGCCCCGCCAAACCCCGCCGTCGCCGTCGAACCTCGCTGTCGCCGCCGTACCCCGCCGTTGCCATGCCGCAGCCATGACCCTACTTGGGATCGAGCAGGGAGCTGGTCGTTCCGCTCGCGTTCGCCTCCTGGGCCACACCGCTCGTGGGCCCCGCTCCGGCCCGTCCCCGCAAGCAGGCCGGCCTCGCCGACTCGGGCCGAGCCAGCGAGATGAGCCTCAGCCCAGCCCCTCCTCTATTGCCTATCCTTCGTCCGGGTGCCATATAGTCATATCGCGCTCACTCTGTATCATTTCAAAACGCCCAAGTCCTTTTCTGAAAAGATATCATATATGCATCTTGTGTGACTTGTAACTTTGTGCATGTTTCTCGGATGGTGATGATTTATATATGAAAGTTGTTCTACTCTTTGAGATATACATGATGGTGGATGTTGAATTCATGTTAGAATTCATATTCTTGGCATAATATTCATTGCAAAAGTGCCTCCTGATGTTAACTGCTGAAACTGTTAAAACTTGTCATCTTTGCTTGATGGTTCCCATTGATCTAGAGCTCATATGCATATGATTCCTTCGTTGATCTGCTCTATGTAATGTTTACTTTTATGCCATGCCCCTGGTTGCCATGTAGGGTTGATGTAGAATGACTCATTTTTGCTCTAAAGGTGCCATCATGCCAAATCTGTCAATCTGTTAACAGCATGTTCCATTTTGTAAAAATCATAGTAATTAATCTATGCATCCTATGAAGTTGTGCCCATGGAGTAAGTTGGAGTATGCCATGTCTACTACATGTCCATTTATTTTTTATAAATATTAAAATTTCTATGCTTGCTGTTATGTGCATCCCAAATCAGCATCATGATGTTAATGTTTGTGTTCCCAGATTTTTGAATTCATGGTTGCATATTGTTTTGATGGTTCCAATGAACCTGTTACTCCTATGTATATGCCATGTTGTGTGTTTTGAGCTCCATGATATGTACTAAGATGCTATGTCTTTTTATGCCATGTTCTAGCACTATAGCATATTTGGTTCATGCCTCCAACATGCCATCGTATTAACTCTGCTCATGTGTATGCTCAGTTTTTCACAACATTACATTTTGCATGGATCATAGTAAATTAATCATGATGCTTACGAACCAGAACCTTAAGGATGAATTGAAGTATGTTATCTCTACTTTAAGTGCATATCAAGTTTGTGCTCATATGGTCCCTATAGCAAGTTGATTTGATGCTTGCAATATGCTTAGTGGCTGTTTTGGGCAGATTGTGGTGTAAACTTGTGTGTATGTGTTGAACCGTTACTCCGTTTTGATCATGTTCTATATGAAACTTTCTTAGAATTGAATATAGTTTCATAATATTTTGATGCATCTTTGTTTTGAGTATTGGTGGTTTTTGTTTGCATGCATTTTGCATCAATGCCATGTTAAACTTGTTTAGCTCATATCTTCTAGACCGTAGCTCCGAATTAAATGATCTACATATATAACTTGATTAGAAAAACATGTAGATCATCGTGGTGCACTTTAACTTGCTGTTTAACAACTTTAACATTACGTTTAATTCATATCAGTACCAAATTCAAAATTTGCATCTGAGGACTTTACGGAATTGTTATGTGTTGTTTCCGGCCTCATTTAAACTTGCTTTGATGTGGGGTTCTTTCATGCATCATCTCTTGCCATGAGTAACAATATTTAATCATGTCATGCATCATACTTGGTTGTGCATCATGCCTTGTTCATGTGTTGCTTGTTTACCAAGTTGTTTGCTTTTTTCCGGTTGTGCTTCTTCTCGATAGTTACTCTTCTTACTCTTGTACTCGTAAGTTAGCCACCATACAATGCTTAGTGCTGCTGCAACCTCTCCACTTATCCATTCCATACCCATTAAGCTTTGATAGTCTTGATACCCATGGTAATGGGAATGCTGAGTCCTCGTGTCTCACAGATTACTACAACAACAGATGCAGGTACATGTAATGCGATGACATGACGTGAGAGCGATGCATGCTTGTTTTGGAGTTCTTCTTCTTCTGCTGCTTCTTCTTCTTCTTCGATCGAGGGATAGGTTCCTGGCCGGCAGCCTAGGCTAGTAGGGTGGATGTCGTTCTTGTTTTTTGTTTGATTTCATCCGTAGTCAGATGTTAGGTGCATCCCAAATCAGCATCATGATGTTAATGTTTTTGTTCGCAGATTTTTGAATTCATGGATGCATATTGTTTTGATGGTTTCCATGAACCTGTTACTCCTATGTATATGCCATGTTGTGTGTTTTGAGCTCCATGATATGTACAAGCATGCTATGCCTTTTGATTCCATGTTCTTGCACTGTAGCATATTTGTTTCATGCCTCCAACATGCCATCATATTAACTCTGCTCATGTGTATGCCTAGTTTTTCAGAACATTACATTTTGCATGGATCATAGTAAATTAACAATGATGCTTATAAACCCAAACCTTAAGGATGAATTGAAGTATGTTATCTCTACTTTAAGTGCATATCAAGTTTGTGCTCATATGGTCCCTGTGGCAAGTTAATTTGATGCTTGCAATATGCTTAGTTGCTGTTTTGGGCAGATTGTGGTTTAAACTTGTGTGTATGTGTTGAACCGTTGCTCCGTTTTGATCATGTTCTATATGAAACTTGCTTAGAATTGCATATAGTTTCATAATATCTTGATGCATCTTTGTTTTGAGTATTGGTGGTTTTTGTTTGCATGCATTTTGCATCAATGCCATGTTAAACTTGTTTAGCTCAAATCTTCTAGACCGTAGCTCCGAATTAAATGATCTACATATATAACTTGATTAGAAAAACATGTAGATCATCGTGGTGCACTTTAACTTGCTGTTTAACAACTTTAACATTATGTTTAATTCAGATCAGTACAAAATTCGAAATTTGCATATGAGGACTTTACGAAATTGTTATGTGTTGTTTCCGGCCTCATTTAAACTTGCTTTGATGTGGGGTTCTTTCATGCATCATCTCTTGCCATGAGTAACAACATTTAATCATGTCATGCATCATACTTGGTTGTGCATCATGCCTTGTTCATGTGTTGCTTGTTTACCAAGTTGTTTGCTTCTTTCCGGTTGTGCTTCTTCTCGATAGTTACTCTTCTTACTCTTGTACTTATAAGTTAGCCACCATACAATGCTTAGTGCTGCTGCAACCTCACCACTTATCCATTCCATACCCATTAAGCTTTGATAGTCTTGATACCCATGGTAATGGGAATGCTGAGTCCTTGTGTCTCACAGATTACTACAACAACAGATGCAGGTACAGGTAATGCGATGACATGATGTGAGAGCGATGCTTGCTTGTTTTGGAGTTCTTCTTCTTCTTCTTCTTCTTCTTCTTCTTCTTCTTCTTCTTCTTCTTCTTCTTCTTCTTCTTCTTCTTCTTCTTCTTCTGCTTCTTCTTCTTCTTCGATCGAGGGATAGGTTCCTGGTCGGCAGCCTGGGCTAGCAGGGTGGATGTCGTTCTTGTTTTTCATTTGATTTCATCTGTAGTCAGATGTTAGGTGCATCCCAAATCAGCATCATGATGTTAATGTTTGTGTTCGCAGATTTTCGAATTCATGGATGCATATTGTTTTGATGGTTCCCATGAACCTGTTACTCCTATGTATATGCCATGTTGTGTGTTTTGAGCTCCATGATATGTAATAGCATGCTATGCCTTTTGATGCCATGTTCTAGCACTGTAGCATATTTGTTTCATGCCTCCAACATGCCATCATATTAACTCTGCTCATGTGTATGCCTAGTTTTTCAGAACATTACATTTGCATGGATCATAGTAAATTAACCATGATGCTTATGAACATGAAACTTAAGGATGAATTAAAGTATGTTATCTCTACTTTAAGTGCATATCAAGTTTGTGCTCATATGGTCCCTGTAGCAAGTTGATTTGATGCTTGCAATATGCTTAGTTGCTGTTTTGGGCAGATAGTGGTTTAAACTTGTGTGTATGTGTTGAACCGTTGCTCCATTTTGATCATGTTCTATATGAAACTTGCTTAGAATTGCATATAGTTTCATAATATCTTGATACATCTTTGTTTTGAGTATTGGTGGTTTTTGTTTGCATGCATTTTACATCAATGCAATGTTAAACTTGTTTAGCTCATATCTTTTAGACCGTAGCTCCGAATTAAATGATCTACATATATAACTTGATTAGAAAAATATGTAGATCATCGTGGTGCACTTTAACTTGCTAATTAACAATTTTAACATTATGTTTAATTCATATCAGTACCAAATTCGAAATTTGCATATGAGGACTTTACGGAATTGTTATGTGTTGTTTCCGGCCTCATTTAAACTTGCTTTGATGTGGGGTTCTTTCATGCATCATCCCTTGCCATGAGTAACAACATTTAATCATGTCATGCATCATACTTGGTTGTGCATCATGCCTTGTTCATGTGTTGCTTGTTTACCGAGTTGTTTACTTTTTTCCGGTTGTGCTTCTTCTCGATAGTTACTCTTCTTACTCTTGTACTCGTAAGTTAGCCACCATACAATACTTAGTGCTGCTGCAACCTCACCACTTATCCATTCCATACCCATTAAGCTTTGATAGTCTTGATACCCATGGTAATGGGAATGCTGAGTCCTCGTGTCTCACAGATTAATACAACAACAGATATATGTACAGGTAATGCGATGACATGACGTGAGAGCGATGCTTGCTAGTTTTGGAGTTCTTCTTCTTCTGCTTCTTCTTCTTCGATCGAGGGATAGGTTCCTGGCCGGCAGCCTGGGCTAGCAGGGTGCATGTCGTTCTTGTTTTTCATTTGATTTCATCCGTAGTCGGATGTTAGGTGCATCCCAAATCAGCATCATGATGTTAATGTTTGTGTTCGCAGATTTTTGAATTCATGGATGCATATTGTTTTGATGGTTTCCATGAACCTGTTACTCCTATGTATATGACATGTTGTGTGTTTTGAGCTCCATGATATGTACTAGCATGCTATGCCTTTTGATGCCATGTTCTTGCACTGTAGCATATTTGTTTCATGCCTCCAACATGCCATCATATTAACTCTGCTCATGTGTATGCCTAGTTTTTCAGAACATTACATTTTGCATGGATCATAGTAAATTAACCATGATACTTATGAACCCGAACCTTAAGGATGAATTGAAGTATGTTATCTCTACTTTAAGTGCATATCAAGTTTGTGCTCATATGGTCCCTGTGGCAAGTTGATTTGATGCTTGCAATATGCTTAGTTGCTGTTTTGGGTAGATTGTGGTTTAAACATGTGTGTATGTGTTGAACCGTTGCTCCGTTTTGATCATGTTCTATATGAAACTTGCTTAGAATTACATATAGTTTCATAATATCTTGATGCATCTTTGTTTTGAGTATTGGTGGTTTTTTTGTTTGCATGCATTTTGCATCAATGCCATGTTAAACTTGTTTAGCTCATATCTTCTAGACCGTAGCTCCGAATTAAATGATCTACATATATAACTTGATTAGAAAAACATGTAGATCATCGTGGTACACTTTAACTTGCTGTTTAACAACTTTAACATAATGTTTAATTCAGATCAATACAAAATTCAAATTTTGCATATGAGGTCTTTACGAAATTGTTGTGTTGTTTCCGGCCTCATTTAAACTTGCTTTGATGTGGGGTTCTTTCATGCATCATCTCTTGCCATGAGTAACAGCATTTAATCATGTCATGCATCATACTTGGTTGTGCATCATGCCTTGTTCATGTGTTGCTTGTTTACCAAGTTGTTTGCTTCTTTCCGGTTGTGCTTCTTCTCGATAGTTACTCTTCTTACTCTTGTACTCATAAGTTAGCCACCATACAATGCTTAGTGCTGCTGCAACCTCACCACTTATCCATTCCATACCCATTAAGCTTTGATAGTCTTGATACCCATGGTAATGGGAATGCTGAGTCCTTGTGTCTCACAGATTACTACAACAACAGATACAGGTACAGGTAATGCGATGACATGACGTGAGAGCGATGCTTGCTTTTTTTGGAGTTCTTCTTCTTCTTCTTCTTCTTCTTCTTCTTCTTCTTCTTCTTCTTCTTCTTCTTCTTCTGCTTTTCTTCTTCTTCGATCGAGGGATAGGTTCCTGGTCGGCAGCCTGGGCTAGCAGGGTGGATGTCGTTCTTGTTTTTCGTTTGATTTCATCTGTAGTCGGATGTTAGGTGCATCCCAAATCAGCATCATGATGTTAATGTTTGTGTTCGCAGATTTTCGAATTCATGGATGCATATTGTTTTGATGGTTCCCATGAACCTGTTACTCCTATGTATATGCCATGTTGTGTGTTTTGAGCTCCATGATATGTAATAGCATGCTATGCCTTTTGATGCCATGTTCTAGCACTGTAGCATATTTGTTTCATGCCTCCAACATGCCATCATATTAACTCTGCTCATGTGTATGCCTAGTTTTTCCGAACATTACATTTGCATGGATCATAGTAAATTAACCATGATGCTTATGAACATGAAACTTAAGGATGAATTGAAGTATGTTATCTCTACTTTAAGTACATATCAAGTTTGAGCTCATATGGTCCTTGTAGCAAGTTGATTTGATGCTTGCAATATGCTTAGTTGCTGTTTTGGGCAGATAGTGGTTTAAACTTGTGTGTATGTGTTGAACCGTTGCTCCATTTTGATCATGTTCTATATGAAACTTGCTTAGAATTGCATATAGTTTCATAATATCTTGATACATCTTTGTTTTGAGTATTGGTGGTTTTTGTTTGCATGCATTTTACATCAATGCAATGTTAAACTTGTTTAGCTCATATCTTTTAGACCGTAGCTCCGAATTAAATGATCTACATATATAACTTGATTAGAAAAATGTGTAGATCATCGTGGTGCACTTTAACTTGCTAATTAACAACTTTAACATTATGGTTAATTCATATCAGGACCAAATTCGAAATTTGCATATGAGGACTTTACGGAATTGTTATGTGTTGTTTCCGGCCTCATTTAAACTTGCTTTGATGTGGGGTTCTTTCATGCATCATCTCTTGCCATGAGTAACAACATTTAATCATGTCATGCATCATACTTGGTTGTGCATCATGCCTTGTTCATGTGTTACTTGTTTGCCGAGTTGTTTACCTTTTTTCGGTTGTGCTTCTTCTCGATAGTTGCTCTTCTTACTCTTGTACTCGTAAGTTAGCCACCATACAATGCTTAGTGCTGCTGCAACCTCACCACTTATCCATTCCATACCCATTAAGCTTTGATAGTCTTGATACCCATGGTAATGGGATTGCTGAGTCCTCATGTCTCAAAGATTAATACAACAACAGATGTAGGTACAGGTAATGCGATGGCATGATGTGAGAGCGATGCTTGCTTGTTTTCGAGTTCTTCTTCTTCTGCTTCTTCTTCTTCGATCGAGGGATAGGTTCCTGGCCGGCAGCCCGGGCTAGCAGGGTGGATGTCGTTCTTGTTTTTCATTTGATTTCATCCGTAGTCAGATGTTAGGTGCATCCCAAATCAGCATCATGATGTTAATATTTGTGTTCGCAGATTTTTGAATTCATGGATGCATATTGTTTTGATGGTTCCCATGAACCTGTTACTCCTATGTATATGCCATGTTGTGTGTTTTGAGCTCCATGATATGTACTAGTATGCTATGCCTTTTGATGCCATGTTCTAGCACTGTAGCATATTTGTTTCATGCCTCCAACGTGCCATCATATTAACTCTGCTCATGTGTATGCCCAGTTTTTCAGAACATTACATTTTGCATGGATCATAGTAAATTAACCATGATGCTTATGAACCCGAAATTTAAGGATGAATTGAAGTATGTTATCTCTACTTTAAGTGAATATCAAATTTGTGCTCATATGGTCCCTATAGCAAGTTGATTTGATGCTTGCAATATGCTTAGTTGCTGTTTTGGGCAGATTGTGGTTTAAACTTGTCTTGTGTGTATGTGTTGAACCGTTGCTCCGTTTTGATCATGTTCTATATGAAACTTGCTTAGAATTACATATAGTTTCATAATATCTTGATGCATCTTTGTTTTGAGTATTGGTGGTTTTTTTGTTTGCATGCATTTTGCATCAACGCCATGTTAAACTTGTTTAGCTCATATCTTCTAGACCGTAGCTCCGAATTAAATGATCTACATATATAACTTGATTAGAAAAACATGTAGATCATCGTGGTGCACTTTTGCCTGCTATTTAATAACTTTAACATTATGTTTAATTCAGATCAGTACCAAATTCGAAATTTGCATATGAGGACTTTACGGAATTGTTATGTGTTGTTTCCGGCCTCATTTAAACTTTCTTTGATGTGGGTTTCTTTCATGCATCATATCTTGCCATGAGTAACAACATTTAATCATGTCATGCATCATACTTGGTTGTGCATCATGCCTTGTTCATGTGTTGCTTGTTTACCGAGTTGTTTGCTTCTTTCCGGTTGTGCTTCTTCTCGATAGTTACTCTTCTTACTCTTGTACTCGTTAGTTAGCCACCATACAATGCTTAGTGCTGCTGCAACCTCACCACTTATCCATTCCATACCCATTAAGCTTTGATAGTCTTGATACCCATGGTAATGGGATTGCTGAGTCCTCGTGGCTCACAGATTCCTACAACAACAGATGCAGGTACAGGTAATGCGATGACATGACGTGAGAGCGATGCTTGCTTGTTTTGGAGTTCTTCTTTTTCTTCTTCTTCTTCTTCTTCTTCTTCTTCTTCTTCTTCTTCTTCTTCTTCTTCTCCTTCTTCTTCTTTGATCGAGGGATAGGTTCTTGGTCGGCAGCCTATGCTAGCAGGGTGGATGTCGTTCTTGTTTTTCGTTTGATTTCATCCGTAGTCGGATGTTAGGTGCATCCCAAATCAGCATCATGATGTTAATGTTTGTGTTCCCAGATTTTTCGAATTCATGGATGCATATTGTTTTGATGGTTCCCATGAACCTGTTACTCCTATGTATATGCCATGTTGTGTGTTTTGAGCTCCATGATATGTACTAGCGGCCGTAAGCGTATCTGGGGTCGGCTCAGTGGCGGCCTCCATCTTCTTGGAGCTCTCTGTCTCGTGGGGATCAGCCTCCCGCATTTGCTCCAACATCGGGAGATCTTTGACTGGTTCTCCTTGGTCCATCATGAAACTGACGAATACTAGGAGACAACTGAAAGGAAAACACAATCGCAATGACAATGAAACAAAAAAAAGAGTGAGGATCGGTTACTGCTTTACAAAAGTTCTTTTTTTCTGAAAGAAAATATACCAACATCACGGATCCGCTTACCTTCCCTTCATTGGGAGAAAGAATAATGGCAGATGCGAGTGTTGGCTTTCTTGAAGACGGTGAGGGAGAAGGGGATTCAGCGAAGAGTGAAATGATGGTTGCTTCGTCCGTCAAACTTAGACTGCGGGGAGGTGGGGTTTTGTGATATGACGGCTCGTTACTACCGCGCTACGACCGGGGTGACTCTCCGCCTGCATACCGCCTTCTAAAATGCTGGATGGCATTTGGGCCCGTGTGCTGCATGGCCTGCATGTTGGTGAATCAAAGTAAAATCGCATTCAGTAGCGTGAGACGTTTCGATGACCTTGGAGGAGCCAGAAGCGGTAGTGTATCCACTGTACTAGTAGTAATCGTTTTTCTAGTTAGCTGTAGAGTGTCTCCACTATCCTAGTAGTAATTGGTTCTCTGGGCCCAAGACAAAAGAGCCCATCCATCCTAGTAAATAAAAAAATCAAAAGCCCATATATTTACTTAATGAGAGGCGCTACCCAGCACACCACCCCCCAAAAAACCAGGGTGCTCTTCTTCCTCCTCACTCCCACTCACCTCACGTCAGCTCGCTCCACTCGTACCCCCAAATTCCTCACCTCACTCCTATAGAAAACCCCAGCTCCCCTTCTTCCTCACTACTACAGAAAACCCCAGCTCCCCTTCTTCTTCACTCACACTACAACTAGGCTCGTCATTCGTTACCCTGCTCAAATCCGTGAGCTCGACGCGACGCCCTCGAGAATAATGGAGTCGGCTGACCCCAGCGCCAAGAAGATGAGGCTCCCGCCAGCGGTGACGCCTATTGTAGATCCCGCACCCAACAGTGCGGGGAGAAGCGGCGAGCCCCCCCCCCCCCACCAGATCGGAGGAACCCGTAGAATCTCGGGTGGACCACATCAACGATCTCCCAGACGCCATCCTAGGGGAGATCATCTCGCTTCTCCCCACCAAGGATTGCTGCCGCACCCAAGTCCTCTCAACTTGGTGGCGCCCTCTATGGCACGCCACGCCCCTTAATATCGACTGTCGTCAGCTATCTCTCTTCAATGATTTTGAACTCCCCGGAGCCATCATCTCCTCCCACCAGGGCTCTGTTCAAGGCCTCTGCATCCCCACATGCTACCTGAGCATGCCCTGCATGGTGGACGCCTGGCTGAAATCCCCTGAATTCACAGAACTACAGCTGCTTGAGTTCTACTATTCCGCCAGAAATCACATACCACATACCGAATGCCATGTACTTGTGCCCTCAGCACTGATCTCCATCTCATGGTTTTCCTCCTCTCTCCACACCGCCACCTTTGCCCTGTGCAACCTACCAGACAATCTGGTACTAAACCTTCGACTCCCCTTTCTCAAAAAACTTTCACTTGTGCGGGTTCGCATGTCGGAGGCCTCATTGCACAGCATCATCCACTCCAGTTGCCCTGCCCTGGAGTGCTTGGTGCTTGTTTTCACAGTTAGAATCGGTTGTCTCCAAATAAAGTTGCATAACCTTGTAAGAATTGGAATTTCTTTTGACGGAAGGCAGCTCATCATCGAAGATGCCCCTTCACTTCAAAGGTTGATCCTTGATTCTCTTTATTCACCGTCGGAAATAACTGTCGTCTCTGCACCTAAACTAGAGACCTTGGGTGTAATACATGATCTATGTGCTCATTTCAAGATGGCGTTTGGCTCCACAGTTCTTCAGGTACTGTATATTATCATCTACACTTGTAATCATAAGCTGCATTTTAAATTTCTGCGCGTAAGTTCTATATAATCTTGGAGTACACTTTTTGTACTAATATTATGTTCTATGCTTAATGAAGAGTTTGTCCATGGATAGCCTATCAATGGTGCTGGATTCTGTCAAGATCTTATATATCCATATGAATAGTTTTGATCTGACAAGATTATTGGCTTGCTACAATGCTTTCCATGTCTGGACAAGTTGTATATAAAGGTGGTAATTTCACGCACAATGGAAGCCCGCATATAGTGTACTAGAATTAACCGTTCAACTGTTGCTCTTTCGACACTCTTTTTTAGACCTTATCTGTTTTCAATCTTCATGTCTATTTAGGCAACAAGACGTGGTAAGAAAGTTATAAACAATCGGTGGATTCGTAAGCACTGGGATTTTCTCAGTTCTCATGACATTCAATTGAAGACAATAACGCTGGAACGATGTGTAACCAACCAAGAAAACACTAGATTTGTCACATTCTTCCTGCTGAATGTGAGGTTACTATTATCCATCAGGATTAAGTTTATCAGCAGCATGGTTTTGACGGATGGGTATGTCGAAGAGCAAAAATAGGACTTTCAGGTGGACAAAAGGGCTTCTGAATGTGCCAGGCTTCTATTTACAACATCTTGTGGTCATAATCTAGTAAATTTTACGACCCAGGATGTTCATTCTATGGACCTGACCGATCCATTTGATTGTGACTGCCGAAAGCAGTGCTGGAATTAGATGTTGTTGCCCTTTTCAATCTGTGTTTTGTCTAAACCTGATGAACAATTAACCCTCGTGCTTTTTTACAGTTTGTAAGCTGGAGTTAGATGTTGTTGCCCTTTTCAACTCGGCTGTGACTATCATATTTTCTTTGAAACAAGCCAAATGGCTTACCATTTGTTTAATTAAGAGAGAAATAGTGTAACAAATCCCAACCAAGGGAAATAACATCACTCTCGTCAGCTGCTTGAGCTCACTGTGCATTATAGAACCCAAGTAATTAGCCCCCATCAGCACCCACGCAAACTTATTTTCAACTAGCACACCAAATGGGCTGTAAATTTTCATAAGAAAGGTTGCATGGCTATGACAGATTTGGATTCTGACATTTGGGACCCACGAGGAAAAAGCCTATCCAAGGTGGTGTCAACTTACTAGTCAACAAACGATTCTGCCTACCAGCCGTTGGATTGACATCCAACATCTGCGTGTATCTTCTATCTCTTGTCTTCTTCCTCCAGCCGCCCAAACCAAACCACCCCGTCGGTCCCGCCTGCTCCCGCCTCCCATGGCTGGCTGCGCCTCCGCCGCCCTATCGTACCCACAAACGTTGGCCAGTCCATCCCTCTATTCCCCCACATGTCCTGTTATTCTCCAGCGACGTCTGCCCCAACACGCACCCGCACTTGAACCAGTCAACCCTCGTACTCCCCTCCGCCTGCAACTAGACTGCCGCATCTTCCATGGCTCTTGTTTGTTCCTGTCCGAGGCCTCATCGTCGTCCTCCGCCTTGGTTCGCTCGCCGTGCACTGCCATCTGGCGTTGTCAACGTGGTCAAAAACCGAGAGGAATAAGGAGATGATTGTATGTGGAGAGGATGACAATAGGGACCTACCAGGGTCATGGTAGTACGCAAGCAAGTGCCTCGTTATTATAGTAGGGACCTAATGGTTGGACATCTGGGTCCCACGCCATTGTCAATGTAGTAAATAAACGAGAGAATTACACAACGAGCGGCTAACACCAGGAACCCAGCAGGTCGCGCAGTTGTTATTTACTTTTTTTAGGAACAAGCAGTTGTTATTTAGTACTAGTTTTAGAGACGGATCATGGTAACAATGGGGATGTGCGGCGGCTGTGGCCCGTCTAGCCAGGGTTTTATTTTATGTTTACCACATGATGAGCCCAGTTGTGTTTTTTTCTTTCTGAAAATGGCTAGCCCAGTTCTACTTTTTTTAAAGAAATATCCAATGGAGGCCTACTTGCTTTCTCAGCCCTGCTGGGCTGCAAATCTTTCAAGACGAGAGCCATGTATTCGCTTGCCCAGAAAATGAAGTAGTAAGAAATGGGATGTACATTTTAAAAAACAGCAAACCGGCAATTAGTTTCAAATTTCTTTTTTTAAGATTTCGAGATTTCGAATTTAATTATTTTTTGCGGGGAAAATTAGGTTGGATTTTAAATTGATATAAAATTATTATTTTTAAATTAGTTTTAACGTGATTCGAAATTTCAGGATTAAAAACAGTTAGGACCGCACCCAAATATGAAAATTTGGCTAAATTTTTAACCGTGGCCAGAATATGGGCTGTAATGGTAACAAAAAGAATATGGGCTTCAAAAATCCTTAAGAATTAGCCAATGGGCTGTACATTTATTATGCTGTTTTCCACATATTTGAGGTTGACTTGTGGGCCTACTGGGTTGACGCGTAGGATTTCCTAAAAAAAAGGTTGACGCGGACGCAAGGCCTTGTCAACTTAGTCAACACACGAGAGCAGTGACTGTTGGATGTCCATCCAACAGCCATCGTGCTTCTTCAATCTCTGCTCTTCCTGCTCCAGCCACTCAAACAAGCGCCGGCGGGACTACCTGCTCCTTCCTCCCGTGGCCGGCTGTGCTGCCGTGTAGGCCTCACCGCCCCACCCTACTCCCATCGCTGGTGTGGCCATCCCTCTACTCACACACACCTATTCGTATTCTCCGGCGACGGCAGCCGAACCAGTAATCCCTCCTACTCCCCTCCATGTGGGAAACAACTGCCGATTCTTCCCTGGCTCCATGTCGTTCCCTTCCTAGGCCTCGCCGTCATCCACCGCCCCATTGCTCTCGGCGCAGCGTGGTCAACGAATGGCATCCATCGGAAGAGGACTGTACGTGGAGAGGCTGATAGTTGGGTCCACGGCCGCATGCAAGGAAGTGCCTCCTTATTACACGCAAAATAATGATTCCTCCACCTAACAGCGGGGACCCACCGGAAGGGCCTTTGTATTTCGTGAAAAAAATGTTCCTCCCACTGACAGCTCGGACCCACCAGCTATATCTTCGCACGCAAGGAAGTGCCTCCTTATTACACAAAAAAAATGAATACTCCCCCTGCTAGCTAGGACCCACCATATTTGGAGGCTGACTTGTGGGCCTACTAAGTTGACGCGGACAGAGGGCTTTGTCAACTTAGTCAATATAAACTATTCTAGCTGCAGTGACCATACGATGTCCATCCAACGGCCGTCATGCTTCTTCAACCTCTGGTTTTCTTGCTCCAGCGGCCCAAACCAGCGCCGGCCGTGTCGCCTGCTCCTGCCTCCCGTGGCCGGCTGTGTTGCCGTGCAGTCCTCACCACCCCAACCTACTCCCATCGCTGGCCTAGCCATCCTTGTACTCACCGAGACCTCCTGTTATTCTCCGGCGACGGCAGCTGATAACCCACAAGTATAGGGGATCAATTGTAGCCTCTTTTGATTAGTAAGAATGTTGAACCCAACGAGGAGCTAAAGGTAGAACAAATATTCCCTCAAATTCTATCGACCACGGATACAACTCTACGCACGCTTAACATTCGCTTTACCTAGAACAAGTATGAAACTAGATGTACTTTGTAGGTGTGATAGGATAGGTTTGCAAGATAATAAAGAGCACGTAAATAAAAAGTAGGGGCTGTTTAGATAAAGTAACAACTAGGTTAGTTTTAGAAGAGAGATTTTTGTCACAACAAAGTTATTTGTCCCTAGGCAATCGATAACTAGACCGGTAATCATTATTGCAATTTTATAAGAGGGAGAGGCATAAGCTGACATACTTTCTCTTCTTGGATCATATGCACTTATGATTGGAACTCTAGCAAGCATCCGCAACTACTAAAGATCATTAAGGTAAAACCCAACCATAGCATTAAAGTATCAAGTCCTCTTTATTCCCATACGCCATAACCCACTTATCCGTGTTTGTGTTTCTATCACTCACGCAACACAGACAATAAGTAAACCATGAACATATTGCGAACCCTACAGCGGGGATCCCTCACGCTTGCGCGACCCGGAGAGCACCATAGGACAGCATCAATAATAAAACATGCAACTCAAACCAATCACGATCATCAATGAACCCATAGGACAAAACGGATCTACTCAAATATCATTGGATAGCCATACATCATTGGGAAATAATATATAGCATTGAGCACCATGTTTAAGTAGAGCTTACAGCGGGTAAAAGAGGTGTTACACTGCTGCATAGAGGGGGAGAGAGTTGGTGATGACGGCGGCGAAGTTGTTGGTGTAGATCGCTGTCACGATGATGGCCCCGGCGGCGTTCCGGCGCCACCGGGAGAGAGGGGGAGAGAGCCCCCCTCCTTCTTCTTCTTCCTTGACCTTCCCCCTAGATGGGAGAAAGGTTTCCCCTCTGGTCCATGGCCTCCATGACGGCGGAGGCGCGAGAGCCCCTCCGAGATTGGATCTCTCTCTCTGTTTCCTTCTGTTTCTGCGCTCCCAGATTCTGGCCTTTCACCGTTTCTTAAATTCGTGGAGATCCGTAACTCCGATTGGGCTGAAATTTTAACACAATTTTTATCCGGATATTAGCTTTCTTGCGGTGATAGAAGGGCACAAACCGCCTTACGGGGTGGCCACAAGGGACCAGGGCGCGCCCTACCCCCTGGGGCGTGCCCCCCGTCCTTGTGGCCCCCTCGGGCATCGTCTCGCGTTGATTCTTTTTCCCAAAAATCACATATATTCCAAAAAAATATCCATAAGTTTTTATCGTGTTTGGACTTCGTTTGATATTGATTTTCTGTGAAGCAAAAAACATGCAACAAACAGGAACTGGCACTGGGCACTGGATCAATATGTTAGTCCCAAAAGTAGTATAAAAAGTTGCCAAATGTATGTAAAAGTTGTAGAATATTGGCATGAAACAATCAAAAATTATAGATACGACGGAGATGTATCAGCATCCCCAAGCTTAATTCCTGCTCGTCCTCGAGTAGGTAAATGATAAAAAAGATAATTTTTGATGTGGAATGCTACCTAGCATAATCTTGATCATGTAATCTAATCATGGAATGAATATTAAGGCACGAGTGATTCAAAGCAATAGTCTATTTAACATTAAGACAATAATACTTCAACCATACTAATAAAGCAATCTTGTCTTCTCAAAATAACCTGGCCAAAGAAAGTTATCCCTATAAAATCATATAGTCTGGCTATGCTCCATCTTCACCACACAAAGTATTTCATCAAGCACAACCCCGATGACAAGCCAAGCAATTATTTCATACTTTTATTGTTCTCAAGCCTTTTCAACTTTCACGCAATACATGAGCGTGAGCCATGGATATAGCACTATAGGTGAAATAGAAAATGGTGGTTGTGGAGAAGACAAAAAGAAGGAGATAGTCTCACATCAACTAGGCGTATCAACGGGCTATGGAGATGCCCATCAATAGATATCAATGTGAGTGAGTAGGGATTGCCATGCAACGAATGCATAAGAGCTATAAGCGTATGAAAGATCAAAAGAAACTAAGTGGGTGTGCATCCAACTTGCTTGCTCACAAAGACCTAGGGCCATTTGAGGAAGCCCATCATTGGAATATACAAGCCAAGTCCTATAACGAAAATTCCCACTAGTATATGAAAGTGACAATATAGGAGACTCTCTATCATGAAGATCATGGAGCTACTTTGAAGCACAAGTGTGGAAAAAGGATAGTAACATTGTCCCTTCTCTCTTTTCTCTCATTTTTTTTGGTGGGCTTCTTTGGCCTTTTTTTATTTGGGCTTCTTTGGCCTCTTTTAATTTTTTAAAGTCCGGAGACTCATCCCAACTTGTGAGGGAATCATAGCTTCCATCATCCTTTCCTCACATGGGACAATGCTCTAATAATGATGATCATCACACTTTATTTACTTACAACTGTATATTACAACTCGATATCTAGAACAAAGATATGACTCTCTATGAATGCCACCGACGGTGTACCGGGATGTGCAATGATCTAGCGTAGCAATGACATCAAACGAACAAGCCATGAAAACATCATGCTAGCTATCTTATGATCATGCAAAGCAATATGACAATGAATGCTCAAGTCATGTATATGATGATGATGGAAGTTCCATGGCAATATATCTCGGAATGGCTATGGAAATGCCATGATAGGTAGGTATGGTGGCTGTTTTGAGGAAGGTATAAGGAGGGTTTATGCACCGGCAAAATTTGCACGATACTAGAGAGGCTAGCAATGGTGGAAGGGTGAGAGTGCGTATAATCCATGGACTCAACATTAGTCATATAGAACTCACATACTTATTGCAAAAATCTATTAGCTATCAAAACAAAGTACTACACACATGATCCTAGGGGGATAGATTGGTAGGAAAAGACCATCACTCGTCCCCGACCACCACTCATAAGGAAGACAATCAAAAATAAATCATGCTCCGACTTCATCACATAACGGTTCACCATACGTGCATGCTTCGGGAATCACAAACCTTAACACAAATATTTCTACAAGTCCATAATTACTCACTAGCATCACTCTAATATCACCATCTTTTTATCGCAAAACTATTGCAAGGAATCAAACATATCATATTCAGTGATCTTACAAGTTTATGTAGGATTTTATGACTAACCATGTGAATGACCAATTCCTGTTGACTCTCTAAATAGATATAAGTGAAGCAAGAGAGTTTAATTCTTTCTATAAAAGATATGCCAACGCTCTACCAAATATAAGTGAAGCAAAAGAGCATTCTAAAAATGGCGGTTTTCTATGTGTAGGGAAACAGGCAATCCAAACTTCAAATGATATAAGCGAAGCACATGAAGCATTCTATAAAGCCATACTCAAAAGATATAAGTGAAGTGCAAAGAGCAGTCTATAAATCAACCAAGGACAATCTCATACCAGCATGGTGCATTATTAAAAGAAAAACAAAAAGCACACGACGCTCCAAGATTTACGCATATCATATGACGAATGAAAATATAGCTCCAAGTAAAATTACCGATGATCGTTAGAAGAAAGAGGGGTTGCCTTCCGGGGCATCCCCAAGCTTAGTTGCTTGGGAGTCCTTGAATATTACCTTGGGGTACCTCGGGCATCCCCAAGATTAGGCTCTTGCCACTCCTTATTCCTTCATCCATCATGATATCACCCAAAACTTGAAAACTTCAATCACACAAAACTTAACAAAAACCCTCATGAGATCCGTTAGTATAATAAAACAAATCACCACTTTAAGTACTGTAGCGACCCGACCCAAAATCAGTCAAGTCTCTGTGTAGCTGTACCATCCCAAGATCATGCTGGCACACACAGTACATTGATGAAAAGATTCAAAGTTCAATCACACCTGAATTTATTACACGATTCTCATATTGAGTCTTTATTACATCATAATAAATTCGGCCGAAGGCCAACTCATGAGAAATAAACTAAAATAAAGCTGCAGAAGCGAGTCCATCCGACTCCATAGGGCAATCACCGAGCGTAGATCGTAGCCTCACTCCTGGTCGGAAAACTCCTCTACAACATGAGACGTTGCAGCCATGTAGGTCAGCATTTTGAATATGCCGGCAAGTCATAGAGAGAACAATAATATTATTGCTAACATTATATGCAATTTGGCTGTGGGGCTCTAAGTTTGATGTTTTTGCGAAAAAGCCAATTCTTCCCTACAATAAAGGACTTGCTTGCAATTACTACAAAATGTTGGTTGTTATTGAGATGGTTCCGCCAACCAATGTATTATTCCCAATTATTAAATAACCCATCAATTAATTTATTTGTTCGGTGTTGAGATTTCCGAAATACTCCAATTCCAGAGGCTCAGTTGTCCGTAACCGGGGACATGGCTAATCGATTAGGTTTTCACTCTGCAGAGTCTTGTGCACTTTACCCGCAAGAATCGTTCCCTCCTTTGAGTCCTCGCACTGCATGGTGTTTGAGGACGGGACGAACGAAACAGGGTCTTCCGAAGAGTTCCTCTGGGCCACTGCCGGTGCCCATCCAATCCTACCGTTCTTCTACATCTCGTAGCACCGTCCGGCCAGAGTCACGCCTAGGGTCGACCAAGCCAGAGCCCATAATGGCTTGCGGCTGCACAGGTAAGCTTCTGGTCAAGGTGTATCCATCCGTCTCTTCGTGGCTGGGTGAAGCTTTCTGCAAGATGTCATGGCGCTTCTCCATGCATCCCGGCCATCCGCTGGTTGCTCCAGGGTGCCCATCAATTCCGTCCTCCACCCAGTAGTGAATTTGAAGTCCATCTTGAGCATCTTGAAATCATGGGGTTGTCATCATCTTGACTCTCACATCTCCCTTATGAATCACTCAACCAACCCCGTCTACGAAAGCATAGCAATCAACTACAACGCCCCGGGCATTGGTAACAAGGGGGAAAATGGGTTCAACCTACCTCATGATACTACTCAAGAACATAACTTAAAAATTCTCCTACTGCATGCATGGTGGGGAGGAATAATTCTAATGCAACAAATCATAGGTACTGTAAAACATGATCAAATGACTTGCCTGGCTGACGGTCTTCGAATGCTAGTGACTCATGATAGCAAGCTTCACACTCCGGGAATTCTATTCGAAGCAAACAATAAACACATAAGCATACAATGGTATAACATAACAACAAGCTAATATAATTCACACAAGCAATCATACCAAAACGCAAGAAAACTCGAAGAACTCAATTCAAGGTTTTCATTACTTCAAGCAAACAACTAGAAAATAGTTTTATCCTACTAAAACTTTTCTTAACAAAACCAAAACAATAGTTTTGTTAACTAATAGAAAGAAAACAGTAAATGAATTTAATGCAAAAAGAAACGCATTAAAAGCTATTTTAAAACTCTACTTATGCCTAAAACAAAACTAGTAAGAAAATAAAATAAAACATTTTCTTTTTCTGTAAATAAAAGTTCACCCTCTGTAACTACAGAAACTAATCTGAAACAAAAGATAGCAGAGGTGAAAATAAAATTTTAAAATAATTAAAACAACAGAAAACAGCAGCAAGTTAAAAATAACTAGAATAGGATTGTTTTTGTGTAAAACTAATTTCAATAAAAACTATAAATACCCAAATAAATCCTACTGCTAGGCAAGGTCAAAACAAAGCAGTGGCAAAAAGAGTCATTAAAATAAATTAATCGTAGCTCATTTTATAGCAGAAATACTAATCTGACTAAAACTAAAATAAAACAATTTTTATAACTAAAACATGGCCGAAACTATTTTATACAGAAACTTTAGGAAATTTGAAAACTAGATCAAAAAGAATCAACTAAAAATATTTAATAACATAAAAGTTATAGATTTTACAAGATCAGAACTATTCTGTTAAAAACAGAAACTAAAACTAAAACTAAAAAAAAACTAAACGGCTAACGGGCCGAATAGGTGGGCGATCGGAAACTAAACAGCGCTCAAGCGTTTAATAGGCTCATAGGTCTACGGGCTAAATAGAAAAATCGATCGGCCGGTTTTACTAAACCACTAAACTAAACCGGAATAGACCTAAACATTAAAAAAAAACGTACCCCTTCGGGGTTCTAATCTCGTGCGTTGATGCGAGATCTAACGGCAGAGGGGGCTCGGGCTTACAGTGGACGGCGGCGACGGACGGGGACGACGGCGGCGGCTTGGGCATGGTCGGTGGCGTCGCTCCGGCGGTCGGGGAAGGCGGCGGAGACGTCGCGGCGAAGTGGAGGAGCGTGGCGGAGGCGGTGGTGATGTCGAGGTGGCTCGGGGACGTCGGAGGCGGCTCGGGGCGATGAAGACGACTCCCTGGTGAACTGCAGCTCCGGCGGGCGGCGGTCGATCTCGGGGTCGACGGTGTGGTGCTCCTGGAGGAATAAGGAGGTGTCAGGGAGGTGTGGAACGAAGAGGGGGTTTGGGTGGAGGTGCTTGGAAGCAAGGGGGGTCCTCACCGGTGTCGGTAGAGGCAGCGAACCGAGGCGGCGGCGGCGAGATGCGTTTTGCGAGGGCGCGAGCTGCGGCGGGGTTTGGAGTTAGGGTTTTAGGGGGTTCGAGGGAGGAAGGGTAGGGCTTTATATAGGACATGATTTCGTGGGGAAGGGGCAGCTCGGGCTAGGGTTTAGAGGTGGGCGCGGACGCGGCCGGCGTCGGGTGCAGCGGGATACGGCGCGGGAGAATCGGGAGGAGGGAGACGGGTGCGGGGCCCGCGGGTCAGTGAGAGGGAGAGAGGGAGGTGCGCTCGGGCGACCGAGGCGAAGGGGAGTCAGGCGCGGCGCGCTGCTGGCTGGGCCGGTTGGCCTGGCCAGCTCGGGGTTTCTCTTTTTTTTTTGAAATAGACAGAGAAGAAAAATAAATAAATAAATAGAAATATAATATATTTATATAGAACATATATATATATCAAAATTCTCAGAAAGATAAATCCTAAAAGATAAACTATTTTTCAGAGGAAAAATAAAAACTTTATAAAAAACATTTTTTTGAAAATTCCAAATACAACTCAAATTTGAATGCAAAACTGTTGGCATAAATTTCTTCTGACATTTTGGAGTGTCATGTTAGCTCCTCTCATACTTTTGAACAAATATTTGTCAGGTATTTTTGAAATAAATTTCAATGCCAATTTGAATCCAAATTCAAATAAAACTCAAAGTGCCTCTAGAATTTCAAATGCCACTCAAATTCAAACAACATGCATAGATGCTTAGCTAATAATTGTAAAACATTCCAAATTGAAAATTTGGGATATTACAAGTACTGTTACAAACCCATTCATATTTATTTTTTTGCATTTTAGCTACTGTATTATAACTTCTCTATGGCTTATACCACCGATAAAATCGATAGTTTCATCAAAACTAGCAAAACAATGCATCAAAAATAGAATCTATCTTAAACAGGGTCCTGTAATCGGGGTCCTGTTCTCGATCGGGGTCCTCTCGATCGGGGTCCTGTGTGTGGCGGCCTCCTCTCGATCGGGTTCCTGTTCATCCAGCGGCAACGGCCTCTACTACCACGGGGTCCTGTTCATCCAACCCCACCGGGAACTGTTCATCCAACCCCCAACAATGGCCACTATTCATCAAGAGGCAGCAATAGCTGGTTCGATCGGCTTCAGTTAGTAGCAGTAGTGAAGGAATCGCCCGGGTTTAGTTAATAGCCAAAGATCGATCGCTTGGGTTCAGTAACGTAGCTAGTGCAATCGCTCGGGTTCAGTAAGCGAATGCCTCGCTCGGGTTCAGTTAGAGCCCAACGCCTCGCACACACGCGCGTACGTGTACAAGAGAAACGCGCAAACCTCCATGCATCGCTCGGCCCTGACAACCCACCGTAACCGGGAACTCCCCGATATTTTCCTCGCCCTCGCTTCTACCATGATTTCTTCCATCATGGATGGCCCAAAGAATGTCATGCGGGTGCGTCCTCGGCCCACCTTGGATGAAAAGCCCATTTTTTGTCATGATTTTTTGTCATAGAAGTAGGAGCCCACCACATCTATGATGATACGTGCTTTTGTCACAATTATCATCATAGAAGTGTGATAAGCATGACAGAAAAAGTTTTTGTTCGGGCCAAAATGTCACTGATGTGTCTTTTTTTTGTAGTGAGGCCTTGTGGCGCTACCAGAGCCGCAACATCCATCCTTGCACCCTCGACATCGGGGACCTCGTCTTGCGGAGGATCCTCTCCAGGGAGGGCATCTACAAGCTCTCGCCCATGTGGGAAGGCCCTTTCATGGTTGCCCATGTCTCTAGGGCAGACGCGGCACA
The DNA here is from genome assembly GCA_011799875.1 of Thinopyrum elongatum. Lineage (NCBI taxonomy): Eukaryota > Viridiplantae > Streptophyta > Magnoliopsida > Poales > Poaceae > Thinopyrum > Thinopyrum elongatum. The sequence continues at coordinate 211,955,784 of CM022300.1, read as the reverse complement.
CCTGGAGACGGAGGATGTAGTTCCGCTGCAAAACACCTAGAACATCCAGCACCTCCGCAAGTTCTACCCGTGACCCTCTCACGTAAGAATGACGTGGGGCTGTACACGCCCTGGAGCCTCCCCGTGCGCTGCTCCTCAGCCTCGCGGGGGATCCCACCCACGCCCAAGTGGAAGCCTCATTCTCCGTGATGGCGGAATGGTTGAACCGCAACCATGCCCACACCCAAGTGGAAGCCCCATGCTCTGCGCTGGCGGAACGATCGAATAGCAATCATGCCCACACCCAACCGGAGGCCCCATGCTCTGCGCTGGTAGGAAGACTAATGAAGGGGCTGGACACGGTAGCCATTTTTTCCTTTCTACTTGTAAAACAAGTTTGCAGTTTCTCTGAATAAATATTGAGGTTTTTTGCGTCTTCACTAAGAAAAGGAATTGAGTTTTCTTTGTGGCATTTTTTTGGATTTTATTTTTTGATAGCCACGCATGCTTGATGCCTCCCTCCTGAACCTCGTGCGAGCGGGGGCTGGGCGTGGTGCTTGTGCTTGGGTCATCCCAGCGGCATTAAGGGCCCAGGCAGTAGGGGGATTCGGACCGCAGGCCTGCCCCCGTGCACACCACCCCACCAAGACCTTGGAGTCTAAGTCCTCACTCGACGCTCATGAGCGAGCTAGCGGGCACGCGTTGCTCCGAAAGCTTCTCACCTCAAGAGCGCTCACCTCCTGGCCTTGTCCAGGCATCGCGACCCGACATACTAGTGACGATCGACCCCCACTCGGGGGCTGTGTTTAACAACATAGAGCATGAAAATAAGCATGAAGGAAAAGCAAGCCCAAGAGGACACAATGAGGTTAGGTACATCATTAAAGATTCCAGCAAAATGTTCTTCACGTCCCCTTGGGGTCAAGTTAAGTGTCAGCAGGTAAGGAAAGAAGGGCATCCTAAGGAGACGCGTCGCGGTTGCCGTCGCCGTCGTCACCCCCATGTTCCTCAGCTCCGCGCTGATCTTCGCGGCCGTCAGGGGTGAACCACGCGCTCAGCGCATCCACATGATCCTCCACCCACTCCCCGAGGGCATCGCGGATCACTTCAGGGACGAGGGCTATCACGGCCTCGAATTCAAAGTCGGGGTCAGAACGAAAGATATGGCTGAAGACACGTGTCGACGCCTAGGCAAGGAGGTCGCAGCTTTCCTCTTCGATGAGTTTGCCCACCTTCTTCGCACCCTCTTCAAACCGCTCCACGATCCTGGTGAAAAAGGGAAGGTAGCCAGCGTCGTCAGATACGAGCGATCTGGATACACTCCCCTTGCAAATGGAGCCCAGAGCATGGCAGGCCCTCCGCTCGAGGTCCTGGAACATCTTAGAGCACGTGTTCTGCATCCCCTGAGCCTGGTTCGCCTCGTCCGCCGCCCTTTCCACGAAGGAGGTGACGCCCCCAACCTACTCGTAAATTGCTGCCAGATCGTCCTCGCCGACAGCTTGAGCATCCATTGTGGCTTTGCGTCGCTCATCTGCCTCGGCCAGCTTCTTCTTGAGGTCATCGATCTCGCCCTTTAGCTCCCCACGCCGGGTGCAGAAATGGGTCTCCTGAAGCTTCAACTTCTTGCGGTGGTCCTTGATGAGCGTCCGACGGGCGCTCACGATCTTTTTACTGTCCTCCAGCTGGATCCTCGCCTCCCGGGAAGCATTGGCCTTCTCCTCACGTTGGGTTAGAGAAACTTCAGCGGCTATCCCCTGGCGCTCCAGCACCTCCAACCGCTCGTGCTCCAGGCTCTGCTCGGACGATACCAGTGCCAGCTCCTCCTTGAGAGCCTGGTGACTTGCCTCTCGTGTCGCTGGCCCTTCTGCGGTGGCGGAGAGGGCAGGTCTGTGCACTCGGATTTCCTGCTCCAGGGTGGCGTTTGACGCTAGGAGGTCCTGCAAGCGGTCCTCTGCCGCTTCGCGCCACCGGTCCGTGGCCTCGGCCTCCTCGAGGGCGAGCTCGCGAGCTTCCTTTGCCGCAGCAGTGGACTTATCATCCTTCGAGCGGGTGGACTCGTGTTGCAGGTGGCTGAGCTTGACGGCGACCTCAAGCTGATGCCACCCGCGCGCCAGGTGTAGGCGCTCATGCTCAAGGCACGCGTCAACATTGTGAAGCTCTGCCTCGAGTTGGCTTAGCACACCCTTCGCGTCCCAAAGAAGGTCATGCCTGACAGCGCCCCGGCCGCTCGCGAGTGCGAAGGCCCATCTAGGGACGAGCCCCGCGCTCCCGCCTGCTATCGAGGCGTGAGAAGGCTCAGCCGCACCTGTCGGGCGCTGGAAGCAGGCCGGCTCCCCCTCCGGTCCCCCTATTCGGGGCATTGCTCCCCATGGTCTCGACACCCTTTCGCTGGAGGCTATTAGCCCGCGGCTGCCTCGGGCGCCGACAAGAGCAGGCATGATGAACGGAGGCTCCGCCTTCGCTAGCTTGATGCTGGCCTCGATGGAGGATGCCAAGGAAGCAGGGAAGTGGCTCATCGGGGGTTCCCTCAGAAGAACCGCAATCGCCCCCGCGTGCGCATGACCGCTCACGAGAACTGAGGGGTGCATGGTCATCCCCCGCCCCGCGCCTTCAGTAGGCGGCTGTTGGTGTTCTGGGAACCAGGGTACCCAGAGTTGCTTGCCTGCGGCCCGTGGCGTGGCTCCCTCGACGGCCTGGTATGGCCCATCTCCAAGACCACCAAGACAAGACCCTTGCGAGGGGCCAGGCCTCGTGAGGAGGACGAGGCCAAGACCTCCCGAGGGAGCGACCTCCCCAAGCGGCCTCCCGAGGAGCGGAGATTTCTATGCAGGTACCCAGGCTCATGAGGCTGCGTTGACGTGAGCCATGACGACCAAGGCCAGGCGGGCGCCAGTGGGCGCACAGGAGACAGTTTCCTCTTTGGTGCTAAGGAGGCAAGGACAGGCGTGGGTTCCTGAGGAATCTCCCAAAGGTTTCCATTCTGGTGCTACAAGACCAAGACCACAGGCTCGGCAAGGCGGAGGTCATCACCGAGCCCACCGCTGCATCACGACAAGAAGCTTTGCAGGCGAAGACCACCTTTTGTCAAGATTAGATGTACTACTTGTCCCCTTTCAAATTGGATGTTGTGGCATCCCTTCCCGCCTGAGTTTCGGGGGAAGAGGACCAAGGCCACTATAAAAATAGGTTAGCCACCACCATAGAAGGGGGGGACTCATTCTCACCCCCGACCTCTCACGATGTTGTTCATCCTCTGTACCAGTTCATCAGCCCTCGTGAGGCCAATCCACCGCAAAGCAGGAGTAGGGTTTTACACTGCAAGGTGGCCCGAACCTGGGTACACTGCCGTGTTCATCTTCTTCCTTGCTGACGCAAATCCGGCTAGCCTAGGCTGTGGGGTGATGGGCTCTATGCTTGAGAGGTTGAGATCTTCGCACATGCCCCGGAGTTCGAACCTTCTTGGGTCTGCGGAGCCCTGAATCTGACATTTGGCGTGCCAGGTAGGGGCGTGTCGAAGTCCTTCTTCCACCGTTCGCTTTGCCTCCATTCCGTTGCTCCCATGGCCGATGCTCGCTGCGTCCCACTACAAAAAAAATACACTTCCGTGATGATACGTGTTTGTCACGGTAGGTCACATTTTCTGTCATGCATGTACATCCATGACGATTTTATGACAGAATCAAGATAGTCATACCTGTGCTGTCGTAGAAGTGTTCGATGACATTACCAAAATTATCATCATGCAAGTGTCCACTTCCATGACGATAAATCACGCGTCATAGAAGTGCTTTCGTCAAGGGTAACCGACACGTGGCATCCACCGTAATGGGTAGCCGTTAAGCTATCGGGTTCTGGTTTGGATCCGATAACCCGTTAACAGCCCTGACCAGTGGGGATTTTCCACGTGTAAAATTCACATTCACTGGAGTATCCACGTGTTAGCTCAGTGCTGGTACAGATGTCATCCAGCGAATGGACGGGATGCACCTATGATACGTCGACATGTGGCATGGCCCAACAGTGGCCCATTTAGGTCAAAAGGCCAGCCCATTTAACTTAGTCAAAAGGTAGCGGCCCGGCCCACCGAAGGCCTGTTAACGGCTTGTTCGCATATAGCCCATTTACAGCTCGCTAACTCGCGGCCCGTTATAGCCTATCTGAATTAGGCCCAGTAGCGCCATATGGGCCGTCCAATATGATTCCAGCCTGTTGTAACTTCTGGCCCATGACGTCTTTCGGCCCATATGAGGCCCTTTCTAAATCTTGGCCCATAAACGGCCCGTGGTGAAACTGGCCCATAATGAACAGCATATAGCTTTATACCCATTAACGGCCCATTATTCCATTGGGCCGTTTCAGCTCGTGTTATCTTTCAGCCTTCTAAGCGCCCATTTATTATTGGGCTCAATTCCTGCATTCGATTACGTACGGTCCGTTACTGGTCTGTTACGCTTGTGGGCCAAATTCAGCCCGTGGTTAAAGTCGGCCCGTATGTGGCCCTTTAATCCATTGGGCCGTTTTCATGGCGTCATCATATATGGCCCATTAACGACCCGTTATGCCTGCCATTCGAATTAAGCCTGTTATACACATGGGCCTGTTAATGGCCCATAAATAGACGATTCCCATTATAGCCCGTTTACGGCCCATATTGCGGTCCGTTAATTGTCCATGAAAGTATGGCCCATGTTTGGCCAATCGATCATACGGCCCGTAGAAGTCCCATTGAATCTACGGCCCGTAGAAGGCCCATGGATCATATGGACCTGGAGGCCCACTACAGCAGGCAGCAGGACTACTTCTAAATAAAAATGTTACCACGGAAAAAGAACTGCAGCGACTACCAGCAAAAAAATAAACAAAACAATAAGGAAATAAATAAGCAAGCAACTTACGCTAGGCTATTACGGATATTACAATATTACATCCACTGGGCATCAAAGTTCGCCACTAGTGCAAATATAGTGAATAAAGCAGCATATTACATACACTAGGCGTCTAAATTGGCCACCAGTGAAAATAAACGAGGCAGCAAAACAAGTCCACAACTGAAACCACTTCAGAAGAGTTCAAGAAATGATATCCTGGATACCCACCATGCTGGCAAGAAGCTTAGCAAGCTTATTAGTTTTCTCTTGTTTGGTGCTAAAATCATCCAGCGCTTGCTGTTGCACTAGAAAGTATGCATCTGAATTCTGCAGGAACTTCCTCGGTCCTTCAGCTTCTTGCCACAGCACAGCTGACTGATGCCTTTCAGCTTGTAGCTGAGACTAAAGAAGCCGAAGTGATTCAGGCAGTGAGTTCAAAGAGCTTGTGCCAGCGGTAGTGGCTAGTAACTCGAACACTACATCAATGCAAGACTTTGGGGTTGTCTCACAGTCTACAAGATCGTTTTTATCACCTTTCTTGGAGACCAACACGGTTGTCTCACTATCTTGAACCTTATCTGCATTACTTTCTCTACCATTGCATAATGGGTTCTCTTCTCCAATATTTTGTTCGCATTCTAGAAGAGAAACAAGCAGACACATCACAGGCTTAGCATGTAGTATATGAAACTCATTTTGGTAAACCGGTTCAGTAGTAAGGTGGATAGGATAACAGCATGAAACAAACATATATCTATGTACTATGGTCACTGTATTATCGATATCATTCTAGTTTATGTTGCCAAATCAAGATAGAGACACAGTTCAAATCATATATTTTTAAGACACAACAGCATAGACAGAATGTAAGTGTGGGAAACTACACAGCACTGGCAACACTTGTAATGTGCATGACATGAGAACATAACTGTTTATACAACTGAAACTGAAATCAACATAGAGCACGAAGTTAGAACAGCAATCCAGTTAAAGAAATAGGTTTAAAACATACCTGTTGCGCCATTGGAGTTTCAATTGGATCCTTCAAATTCAAAATTAGTTGGTATGAGTAAATATAGTGATGCAAGAGCAAAGGACTATAGACCATAGCTACGGAATCTGACCTGAGAACAGTTGCTCTTCTGCTTTAAACGTGGAGTTTGGGTTCGCTGTGGTGGTCTTCGTGCTTTGGGCACTGCAATTGCTTTACAAACTACTTGTGTGGGGGTACTCTATGGTGGACATGGTGCTGTGTCAACTAGAAGTGGGTTACTACCTGCTGGGGTTGGGGTTAGATGGGGTGTAGCTGGTTTTCTGTCCAACGGTGTAAGTGTACAATCTGGAAGAGTCTCGATTATGTGTGGTGGGGCTAGTTCATGGGCCAGTACAACCATGGTTCTATCTGCATCGACGGGTAGCACCATCTTTTGTGAAGAACGGGTTTTTACTCCCTTAGATACTGCCATCACCCCCTCCAATTCAAATGGCTGATAAACAAGAAAAGAAATTGAAAGTACAGACATTGTATGATAGACAGATGTGGTAATTCACATATATGTTGTCTAACCAAACATGACAACATGAGACAACATATATGATGGCTAACTAAAAAGGATAGCATGACACAGTTTCAGATATATGATGGATAACTTAACATGATATAATGGCATAATTCAACATATGATGAGTATCTAAACAGGATGACATGACAAAACTATATGATGTCTTTCTAAAATAGGTTGGGATGAAATAAATCACATACATGTTGTCTAAGTATACAGGATGGCATGATATAATTCACATAATTGATTCATATAATAAGCAGCTGGCACTCGCATGTATGATCTCTAAACTAAGTAGATGGCATTGAATATTGTGTATATGTTGTCTAAACTAAGCAATGCAAGACACCATATGCATGATATGAGAAATATAAACATTGCAAGTTAAGAGCATACACCTCAGGTGGGATATAAGACTGGTCATCTGTCTCTGAATCCTCCTCTGAGGAGCTACCTGTAACCATCGAGATATATGCTTCAACAGGTACCATTGCCTGCTCTGAAGACCTTGTTTTCACTCCAGATTTTTCCATAACCGGCTCAAATGGCTGATACACATGAAGAGTAGTTCAATATACACAGATTATCGACAAATGGAATACGTAATGAAAAAAAGGATGGCATGGGATAATTCACATATATGATGCCTGGCTACATGGCGGTGCATATTTCACATATATGATAACTGGCTAAAAAACATGGCATTGCATAATTCACATATGTGATATAGAAAGCAAACAGGAGGCATTCACACAAAGCATGTCTAATCTAAGCAGATGGCATGGCAATGCAAGACAGCATATGCATGATATGAGCAATATAACCCTGCCAAGTGAAAGCATACACCTCAGGGGGGAATACGACTGGTCATCTGTCTCTGAATCCTCCTCTGAGGAGCTATCTGTAACCAGCAAGAAATCTGCATCGACAGGTAACACTGACTGCTCAGAAGACCTTGTTTTCACTCCAGATTTTCCCATGACCGACTCAAATGGCTGATGCACAGGAAGAGTAGATGAATGTGTAAACATTGTTGACAAATGGAATACATTATGAAAAAAATATGGCATGATACAATTCACATATACGATGACTGGCTAAACATGATGGCATTGCATGATTCACGTATATGATGCCTGGCTAAAGAAGATGGCATTGCATAATTCACATATACTCCCTCCGTTCCTAAATATTTGTCTTTTTAGAGATTTCAAATGGACTACCACATATAGATGTATATAGACATATTTTAGAGTGTAGATTCACTCATTTTGCTCCGTATGTAGTCATTTGTTGAAATCTCTAAAAATACAAATATTTAGGAACGGTGGGAGTATGATATAGAAACCAAACAGGTGGCATTCACACAAAGAAAATCTAAACAAAGATGATGACATATAAGATGTATAATGTAAGCAATGTGAGGCGCCAAATGCATGATATGACCAACATCAGCATGCCAGGTTAGAGCAAACACCTCAGGGGGTAAATAGGAGTGGTCGGCTCCCTCTGAATCCCCCTTTGAACAGTTATGTTCCTCTGGAATACAATCTGGAATGGGGGAAGGGGGCCCACTTCGCCCACCATGGAGCGGCGTCTGCATGACATTATATTCCCACATAACAGTCTTCTCTTTTTCTCTACATGTTCAGTACGATTGTGCACAATAACTGACATGCATAATAAAAAAACATAGTTAGATTATGTAAGGCCTAAGGGGTGCATGCAGAAATCAAGACTGATGGTAGCAAACAAGTGGATAGATCCAAAACTAATGATAGCAGGCAGATTATAGCTTCAGTTTAAAAGATAGACGATGGATCATCTACTGTTTGTTGCCCACCCAACATGAACCACATAGAAGACCCCAGATGAACCAGATAGTAGACATATACTATTCATTGCTGCCTCGATATGTGCCCCACAGGCATTTTAAAACTCAAGTTTGAACATTAGTTTGGACCTGACTCGGAGTCTAAGAGGTGAACAGGACGATAAAGTAGCAGGTAATAATAACCGATGTATAATGTAAGAAGACACGAAAGAGTGCGACCTCTCTTCCGGAACTGTGTAGTCCTCAGGTTCATATGCTCAGTCAATGATGGTAATGCAGTTGGCATGGCTGCCGGCAACGGGGAAGATGATCTGAGGCGGTGAAAGAAAGTCTACAGGGGGAATCTCTGCTGCAGTGAACGCTTCCGTCGATGGTGCACCTCAGGTGGGGTGGATGACGGCACGGCAGGAGCAGGACAAAACACACAGAGTTTTCTTTGATACCTATCTGAAAATGAAGTAAATCTGTAAGGGCTCCTTAGAATTGGAGGATTCTAAAAACGCAGGGACCGGAAAAACACAGGAATAGGATAGGAATGCACGTGTAAAATAGAGCATTTGCAAACATAAAATTTCTGTCAACCTAGTTGTTTGGTTCACATGAATTGGAAGAACACAGGAATGGAGAAACATGGTCAAATTAAAGTCAAACCACATGAAAATGTAAAATAAGAATCTTATTATGCCAGTAATGCAATTAGTCATGTTCTTCTTGCATATTAATTTGAAAAGGACGTCCAAGTGGATATTAAAATTCCTATGTTTTTTCTTTGAAAGAGACACCAAAGGAAAAAAATATCCTCCAGTTTTGCTTTGCTCCATTCCTTCTAACCAAATGCATGAATAGTAGTACCATAGTAAATTTTCCAATTCCTATGTTTTCCTTCACTTTTTCTTTAAACTAGTGGCGATTCTAGTAGGCAGTCTTCAACAGATTGAAGCCTACCCTCGAAATATTTTGTGAGCTTAGATTTGGTCCACATATAATGGCTATCTTGCTAACCGATTCAAATTGTGGTTCAAAAGAGCATTTAGTTTTCTCCCTGTTAACTTTGTGACCACGATTCATTTACTTCTAGATTTGCAACTGCTTTGGACCAAAGGATCCCTGAGGAATCGACATGAATGCAGAGTAACAAAGTGATGCGATGAGTGTACAACCTCTTTGGCATAGCCTTGTCGACCTCAGCATCATTGGGTTGGACGTGGAGGATGGTGATGCTGGTGTGACTGTCGAAGGCGAGGAAGAAGATCTGAGGCCTCTAGAGACGGCGCCGAGGGTACTGCTCTGCTGTGATGGACGGTTCCGTTGTTGGAGCAGCTCCGGTGAGGTGTACGACGGCAAGGCTAAAGCAGGACAAGACATACAACGTTAATCTGAAGTGGGGACTCTAATAGAATCTGCAATAGATGATGTAAAATACATCACCAAAAAGTGCTAGATGTAAAATGCATCAGCCATGCCACGGCCGCTCTGACAGATGCTGTAAATACTATTTACTCTAAACTTAACTGAAGAAACTGAACTTTACAGTCAAAACTGAATTTTACTGTTGAAACTGATTGAACTAGTAGTAGAGAATTGCAATAGAAGTTTAGGGCGTTCGAGCACTAGTAGCAGAGAAGCAGTGATCTAAATCAGCAGCCGCTCGAGCAGGTAACGCACTAGCAGAGAGCAACTCATGCAGCAGCACCGCGAGCGAGTGCTAAAGCCGCAACTCCTATAGCTGCCGCAAGTCATGCAGTAGTAGCAGCGCGAGCGAGAGCAAGAGCAGAGAAGAGCAGCAGCATGAATGAGAGCAAGAGCGGAGCAGCAGCACGAACGAGAGCAAGAGTGGAGCAGCAGCGTGGCCGACAGCAATAGTAGAGTAGAGCAACAACATGAACGAAAGCAAGAGCAGTGAAGCAGCGCGGCCGATAGCAAGAACAGAGCTGCAGCACAAGCGAGAGCCGGAGCAGCAGCAGCTAGTGCTGGTGTGGAAGTCGCCGCCGAGGTAGCAACGACATGGCGGAGAGACGTTGTGGAGGAAGTGGCCGGCGCCGGCACCGTTGATGGAGACCCGCCATGGATGCTCGGTATCGAGCACCGGCAGCCCTGTGAGATCGAATAAAAGATAAAATGCAGCAGTGAGTGCAAAACCTCCTTGGTGGCGCCAAGTAGGCCTCGGCTTCATCGGAGGAATTGGTGAGGGTGCTGCGGTTCCGATGGGGCAAGTCAAGACAGTGCTGTGGGGCTAGAGGTGGCGCGATAGACGAGACAAATGTCGGGGCAGCTCCCTGGAGGTGGAGGACGGGACGGCTGATCCGGCGGGACGACGAAATCAATGACGGATCCTCATCCGGTGCAGTGGATGAGGGACGTCGAGCTGTTGCTGTGGACGACGTCGTCAGGGAAGAGTCTCTGGCTGGGCGGCGGTCGGGAGGCGACAGAGGAGTGTGGTGTTTCGCGGGTTTTGGCGGCCTCGGTGTATGAATGGGGGGGCGAAGGGGAAAGTAGGGGGAGCCATGGCTTAGGGACGTGCTTGTCTGAAATGTGGGGTAAGTTACGAACGTACCCCCACCGGTTTTCACCACGCGACGTTGAGGCGGCATTTCCGGCTAAGGGGTAGAAGGGGGATTTCGCGTGTCCGGGCTGCGAGACTGATTTTGGATGAGGGAGTTTTCGCGTGCGTCAAAATTTAGGGATAACAAGGCGCGGCGCGGGTTGAAGAGGCGGGAGTTTCACAGCAGAAGAGACAAAAGATACTTGAGCTTAAAAATTCAGGATAACAAGGCGCGGATTCCATGTTCGGCAGAACAAACTTAACATGTACAAAAAAAATTCATAGAATACACAAGAGTCATGTCCCTTTTACTATATTGCTATAAATGCCATTGAAAAAACTACAAGAAAAATGAAACCAAATCGGGAGAACAAGATTAGCCTGTACAGTACCAAATCAATTCGCACTTCCCTCAACAACAACAAAAAACAAATCAATTCCCACCACAAGAAAGAGTGATGTCCCTTTTTATATGATTACAAATTCCAGGATCTCAAATTTCAATTTTTGAATCCACGTTATGTTGAATTCGAATATATCCTTAGGTGATCTTGTGGTTTATAATGGATGTAGTCCTACATTTTGATCTTCCATCTTATATGAACATTTTACTCCACCCTATGAATATATATATTGTCGTCTACCATATGGACTAAATTTGAATCAATTTTCCTTATTTGAATACGATTGTTGTCAAGTTATACCATCATTTTAATATTATCTTGATAACAGAAAACATGCATATAGTAGTAATCATATTTCAATATGAACTACATGTACCATACGACCTCCAATTCAAATATTTGTATCCATTTTATGTTGAATTCAAATCACAGTACATTGGTCTAGGTAGCAAGATGTTCAGGATAATCTAAACCCTATTTTCATATGTATAAATTTTGGCCGAATTGGGACAAGCTTTGGTATAAGCTTCTTGCAAACCGGAGATTCTCTCAAGAAGCCTCGTGGTTCCGAGAGGGAACGTGTCACCTTTGTGTGCGAAACGATATACGCTGCCTCCCCCTGATTTTCTTTACGGAGGCAACATAGAACTATATGAGTGCCTTGTTAAATTTTGGAATTATTTCGGGTTCATTTGACCTTTTTTATACATTAAGTGAGTTTCTGGTCATTTAATGTGCTTAATTCAAATTTGAACTACAAGCACATGCTCCAGTGCACCAAAGTTGGTTGAAAAATAACATGTGTGTCCTTGGGTGAATTTCTAGGTCCCATGCAAGAAATGGGAATGAAATTCAAACATCTAGGCATCGTGGTTTGGCCGAGAACATTGAGAAACTTGGTTTTTAAATTATTGTAAATCCAAAACACGCGTGAAAAACATGAAACTTGGCATGGTGTCATGTCATGGCACTAACATGCTGTGGTAAAAATTTTGGCCAAATTGGAACAAGTTTTGGTATAAGCTTCTTGCAAACCGGAGCTTCTCTCAAGAAGGCTCATGATTCTGAGAGGGAACGTGTCACCTTTGTGTGCGAAACGATATACGCTGCCCACCCCCTTGATTTTCTTTACAGAGGCAACATAGAACTATATGAGTGCCGTGATAAATTTTGGAATTATTCCGGGTTCGTTTGGCCTTTTTTATACATTAATTGAGTTTCTGGTCATTTGATGTCCATAATTCAAATTTGAACTACAAGCACATGCTCCAGTGCACCAAAGTTGGTTGAAAAATCACATGTGTGTCCTCGAGTAAATTTCTAGGTCCCATGCAAGAAATGGGAATGAAATTCTAACATCTGGGCGTCCTGGCTCGGCCGTAAACATTGAGAAACTTGGTTTTTTAATTCCTGTAAATCCAAAACATGCATGAAAATCATGAAACTTGGCTTGGTGTCATGACATGGCACCAACATGTTATGGTAATTTTGCTGTCCGATTTGCGAAGGCGCAAACATTAACAATCAACAAAGTCATTTTGGAACAAGTGCTGTCACATTACAATCGGAAACACAAGTATTATGGAAACCGTGGGCGTTCAACTTACCATTTACGTGCCGCCACACGTCCCCTTTGTTATTGGCTAGGAGGCGCCGTGCGGGGTAGCTATTTGAGTATGGGAGGTGTGCGATCAGACCCCTGCGCATGCTTATCTAGAGGAGAGCCCTTTGACCTCCATCTGCCGCCCACCTCTCTCCCAAGGTCTCCATTAATGGTGCCCGAGCCCTGTTTAATGGCGTGGCTATGTCTCACTCGACTGAGATTTAAGAGAGAAAAAAGAAAATCTGAAAAGAAAATTTTGCACGGATCTTGATGTAAGATCCGACGGACCTATATAGCATCTACTGCGACTTACAGCAAGACTGATGAATATATAAGGACGATGACAGTGGATAATAATTGTCTTACATATTTAGGAAGATAATTAAAAAAGCCACATGCGGCTACACCCGAAATACACAAGGGCAAAAGAAGAAGGAAGACGCATACAACGATCTGGCTCGCTGATCTCTACTTTCTTGATGCGCTACAGGTCGTGCAGACTAGTTCTCGCGGCGAGCGGCGATGATCTCTTTCATCAGTTTTCTGTCCTTAATACGCTGCTTGGCAGCATCCATGGATTCCTCCACCAGCCTATTGTGTTAGATGTGGAGCATGGCATTCTCGTCCATAAGTTGCTTGACAACGACGCCCGTCCTCTTGAATAAGGCAGAGGTCTCCTCCGCCTGCTTCACCCTTCCGGCGATCTTCGCCCTCAGCAGGTCATGCTAGGTGCGGAGCTTTGCCTTGTCCTCCCCTAGTCCCCGGATGACGGCGGTAGCATTTTCAAACAAGGCATTCATCTCATCCTGGAGCTTCATCCAGCCAGTGATCCAACCCATCAGGCCATTGAGCATAGCTCCAGCCTCCGGCGTCCAGCAGTGCTGTTTTGCGTGCTTCACAGTGAAACGTTACCCCACCGACGGCTAGGCCATCCCTCCACTCCTCCGCATCTCCTGTTTGTCGGTGTAGTGAACAAGGGGTGTTCATTACCCCTGGACACGCACCGGCGAGTTGCAGCCCCCTGGCGGGAAGGGCATGGCAGGGGAGCGAGCCTTCCTGGGAGAAGACAACTGGGAACAAGCACAAGACTATCCAAAAAGCATTCGAGTCAATAATTGGAAGGCAGAAGACCAAAGGCCGAAGCCCCAGCAAGATTCTTGCTGGTGAGCCCCGGCAAAATGGTGCCCGGCAAGCTTCGGCGCCCGGCAAGGTTTTGTTGCTGTGCCACTGCTCTAGCACAGCAACAAACCCGAAATTCTGGGTCCTTCATTAGACGCGTGGCGACACGCCAATGGAAAAGAGCTTAAGCGGTGTTGATGGGATGGCCCCTTTTTCCATCCCCAAGAAAGTGATGACACCTAAACGGACACCTCACGGTGCATTAAATGCGTTTGTCCTAATCCGTCAGGGGTTAGGTATGATACCCTGTAGCTACATTACACCTCAATGTATGTACATTTTGCCACTGTGGTGACCCCTTTGAGGATATAAAAGGAGGCCCAAGGCAACTGCTACAGAGGAGGAGAAGTTCTGGCCCATTCTACATGCGTAGCTGCTCTTTGAACGTACTGTTCACAGCGAGCGCTCCTGAAGGCTGGGCTCAAGAACATTAATAAGAACACAAAGCAGGAGTAGGGTTTTACGCTGATCAGCGGCCCGAACCTGGGTAAAAAACTTCCCGCGTCGATCGTTGGTTTTGCTCTTTGCGTATACCTCTCCCCCCGCCGAATCGTAAAGGGGTCTCTCGGGATCCCATAGGTGTCGTACCCCGACATCTTTGGCGCGCCAGGTAGGGGGATCGAGGTTGCGCGAACCTGATCCAGCGGTCGGCGCGTCAGCTTCATCGTCCATGGCGACTTCGCTCCACATACAGAAAGCTAAGTTCTAAAACTTTAATGCTTTTTGTTGATTTGATTTTATCCATGATGATGTTCTTTGCACATAACCTGTGCGCAAAGGAGCACTCTTGAGACATTCTACGCTCCGGGTTGTTCAGGTCTGCCTAGCAACACCTGTGCAGCCGCGTTTGTTCTTGGAGTGTGAAGCTCTCGAGGAGGCGGCGTCCTCGATAGGCTGCTAACTAGGATCCATTCCTAAGCGCCATTGACTAGGACGTGTGCGATCGAGATGCATTCCGGCAAGCGTAGGGGACAACTGTGCAAAAACAAAAACATGTGGAGAAGAGCTCTAAATAAAGTTACGCACAAGTTAAAATGCTTTTAAGATGCTAATTAACTTGTCATATTTAAACACAGTTGTGGCCCGGGGGCTGGCAGCGTCCTCTGGACCAATCTTCTCGACATCGAGAACGACGAAGTTCTCCGCCATAAGCCTTCCTGGCAACAAGCTTGTCGGAAGCCAGCGTCGAGAACGACGAAGTCCTCCGTCATGAGCTTTCCCGGCAACTCCTTGCCGGAAGCTAGCGTCGAGAATATCAAAGTTCTCCGGTAAAGTCAAAAGTTTCCCGACAACCACCCTTTGAGATAAAAATAAGCTCGGGGGCTGGCAGCGCCCTCGCAAGAAAAGCTAAGTTGCCAAGATTTATTACATTCATTTTGCTATCCTCACTTGCTTCTTATACCTACACGCGAAGGAGCCCTCCCGGGGCTAATTGCGCCCCTAGTTGTCTCGAGTCCGCTCGACAATTTAGGTGGCTGCATAAGCACCGAGGAGGTAAACCTTTCCGGGAGGCGGCATTCCCGGCAAGTTGCTTAGGACCCGTTCCTCAAGCACTGCCGACTGGAGCATGCGCACCGGAAAGCTTTCCGGCGAGCGTGTGTCGCCTTGATTAATTCTTTGTCCTTGTACATCAACCTGCACGCAGAGGAACCTTGTTGTGGTTAGCCCGCGCTCTAGCTTTGCCTCGAGTCCGCTCGGCAAGCTTAGCAGCTGTGTTCTGGCCCGGCAAGTCGCCTTGCCGGCGGCGCCGCTTCCAGCAGGCTGCTAAAGACCCGCATCTAGCACTCGCGGCAAACGTGCGCACTGGCAAGGTTTCCAGACAGCGTAGGGACTAAAATAAGTGCAAGGATTGAATTAATCAAGGGGGAAGCATACATTCATTCAGCATAAAGTAACATGCATTGCATGCATAAAGATTGATTTAACTAAGATAAATTGCTTCTTTATATGCGCCATTGCAGCAACAGGCCGGCAAGACGGCAGTGAGACATTCACGGTAGACGGCTGCGGCAGCAGGGGTGACTATATGGATCGAGCACTGCACCCGCAGTACCCTATATGGGGAAAGCTCAGGGATTGGCTCCTCGTCGCACAGTGTGGCACTTCCTTTCGGGCACACGACTCCTGTTGCCGTCCTGCTCTGTCTGCCCACGCTGCCGGCAAGCCCAAGGCCCGGCAAACCGCAAGCTCTCTTGCGTCATCACCAGCATGCAGTTAAAAGTCTAGAGTAATGGTTACTTCTTGCCGCGCGTGTACCGGTGCATGTTTTTGGGCCTAGCCCAGACAAACACTGTGCGCATTTGTCCGGCCCAGGTCCGGGGGCTCCTGTTGGTGTAGTGAACAGGGGGTGTTCAATACCCCTGGACACGCACCGGCGAGTTGCAGCCCCCAGGCGGGAAGGGCATGGCAGGGGAGCGAGCCTTCCTGGGAGAAGACAACTAGGAACAAGCACAAGACTATCCAAAAAGCATTCGAGTCAATAATTGGAAGGCAGAAGACCAAAGGCCGAAGCCCCAGCAAGATTCTTGCTGGTGAGCCCCGGCAAGATTCTTGCTGGTGAGCCCCGGCAAAATGGTGCCTGGCAAGCTTCGGCGCCCGGCAAGGTTTTGTTGTTGTGCCACTGCTCTAGCACAGCGACAAACCCAACATTCTGGGTCCTTCTTTGGACGCGTGGCGACACGCCAATGGAAAAGAGCTTAAGCGGTGCTGATGGGATGGCCCCTTTTTCCATCCCCAAGAAAGTGAGGACACCTAAATGGACACCTCATGGTGAATTAAATGCGTTTGTCCTAATCCGTCAGGGGTTAGGTATGATACCCTGTAGCTACTTTACACCTCAATGTATGTACATTTTGCCACTGTGGTGACCCCTTTGAGCGTATAAAAGGAGGCCCAAGGCAACTGCTACAGAGGAGGAGAACTTCTGGCCCATTCTGCATGCGTAGCTGCTCTTTGAACGTACTGTTCACAGCGAGCGCTCCTGAAGGCTGGGCTCAAGAACATTAATAAGAACACAAAGCAGGAGTAGGGTTTTACGCTGATCAGCGGCCCGAACCTGGGTAAAAAACTTCCTGCGTCGATCGTTTGTTCTGCTCTTTGCGTATACCTCTCCCCCCGCCGAATCGTAAAGGGGTCTCTCGGGATCCCATAGGTGTTGTACCCCGACACTGTTATTCTCTGCCGAGTGTAGGCCCACCCCGCACCCGAACAAGTCAAGTTTCCCACCACTGCCAGGTCTTCCCCATCGCCGGGGCATTCCAGTCTGGGGCCACGCCATCGTCCACCAGCCTTGGTGCGCTCTGCACGGTGTGGTCAACAAACGAGAGTCATCAAAAGATGACTGTATGTGGAGAGACTGACAGTGGGGACGCACCACGCCCATGAACGCATGGATGCAGCTGCATCCTTTTTACCCTGAAAAATAATTTTTTTCTCCCCCTGATAGCTGGGACCCACCAGCTACATCTTCGCACGCAAGGAAGTGCGTCCTTATTACGGGCAAAAAAATGATTCTTTCCCCTGACAGCTGGGACCCACCAGCTATATCTTCGCACGCAGGGAAGTGCGTCCTTATCCTCCCTGACAGCTGGGACCCACCCAGTCGAAGTGTACGTAGCACTTTCTGTGTACATACCAGTCGATCGGTTTGTCTGCCATGATTAACCGTGGCCGAGTAAGGAGCGGTAGCAGTTCAGGCAGTCCAGTCAAAACCATGCACACGTACGTACAACCAGATGCCAAAAAATACGGCCACGTACGTACATACGGGAGGGGTCTCGAATGCGTACTTGCGCATACGTACGGCCAGGGCACGTGTACATGGAGAGGCAACGGATGGCAGCAATGGCATACTGTTCATCGGAAGCCAACTGGCTGGGTCGGAACAGAGAAACTGCGTCATGTTCATGGGGAGTCAACGGAATGCGTCATGTTCATCGAGAGGCAACGGAATACGCCGTGTTCATCGGGAGCCAACCTGCTTGGACGGAACAGCCGAAACGAGGTCTGGCGTACCGCAGAACGGAGGAAATGGGCTTTCTGTTCGACTGCATACGGTTGAAACGGGGTCCTGTTCATCGGGAAGGGTCTGGCGCACCGCAAAACGGAGGAAACGGACTTCTGTTCGAGTGCCTATGGTCGAAACGGGGTCCTGTTGATCTGGAGGGGTGTGGCGTACCACAAAACGGAGGAAACGGACTTCTGTTGGAGTGCCTATGGTCCAAACGGGGTCCTATTCATCCATCGTCTACTTCCTCACTCTAGTCTCCACGGGCTACTGTTCATCCAGCGTCGACCTCCTCCAGCCTCCACCAGCTACTGTTCATCCACTGGCTACTGTTCATCCAGCCTCCACCGGCTACTATTCATAGAGCCTCCACGGGGTCCTGTTAATCCACCCCCAACCGGCTGGGGTACAGCAGCCTCCTCGGGGTGCTGTTCATCCAGCGGCAACGGCCTACTACCACGGGGTCCTGTTCATCCAACCCCCACCGGGAACTGTTCATCCACATCCAACCAACCGGCTAGACTCACCACGTCTCGACTCGTTCTATGTACCGCGCGCACGGTAGCAACGGTCACTGTTCATCGAGAGGTAACCCAACACCGGCTGGCTACGTCTTGTACGGGGGCTCGGTCGGCTTCAGTAAGCAGCAGTAGTGATCGATCGCTCGGTTTAGTTAGCAGCAGCAGCGAAGGAATCGCTCGGGTTCAGTTAGCAGCGAATGAATCGCTCGGGTTCAGTTAACAGCCAAGGGATCGATCGCTTGGGTTCAGTAACGTGTGATCGCTCGGGTTCAGTTAGCCAATGCCTCACGCACACACTCGCATACACGAGAGAAACGCGCAAACCACAATGCATCGCTCGGCCCCGACCACCCACCATAATCGAGAACTCCCCGATATTTTCCTCGCCCTCGCTTCTACCATGATTTTTTCCGTCATGGACGGCCCAAAGAATGTCATGTAGCTACGTCTTCGGCCTGCCCAGGATGAACAGCCCATTTTCTGTCATGATTTTTTGTCATAGAAGTAGGAGCCCACCACATCTATGATGATAACGGATTTTGTCTCAATTATCATCATAGAAGTGCCATAAGCATGACAGACATTTTTTTCGTTCGGCCCAAAATGTCACGGATGTGTCTTTTTTTTGTAGTGTCCGTGCCGAGCGCCGGGCCGCTCGTGTCGCCAGACGGCACCCTTGGGCAACGGCGCTCCACGCCGCTCTGCACCCCCCCCCCCCCCCGTGGCTAATGCTGCCACTGATCATGCTGCTCGTGAGCAGCATGATTCGTCGCTGCCACCTTCCATGCGGCGTGATGGCAGCACTGCAACTCCATCACCCACTCCAGCCACGGCGTCGTCCTCCCATGCTCGCCGCGGGCCAGCAAACACACAGGCTGCGCTGCTCATGGTGCGAGAGCTCCCGCATTATCGCCCCGCCAACGACCTCTACGATGACTGGCTTGGCCGCATCGCCGAGCTTGTCAGTGTCGCCGGCGAGGCCCCTGCATCGTCCCGCTTGCTCCTTCCCCCACCATCCCAGGAGGGTGACGTGGCTCACGGCGCGCCTCCTCCTCCTCCTCTACGCGGCGCCAACCCCGAGCCCAGGCGTGACACGCCCCAGCACGACCCACCACGCAAGGCGCCGGCGCGCGATGAAGCAAGCTGCCATGTGATCCAGCGCCTGCAAGCCGATGCGCACGCGCTCCCGGCGCCCAGGCGCCAGGACCAGGACGGCGCGATGCCGGAGGTCGCGGCGCACGGGCGTCAAGACCGAGCTCCACCCATGCGGTTCGCACCTGTGAGTGCGGCAGGCTGTCGTGCTTTCACCCCGGAGCTGCGCCGCGTCGTCTGGCCCGGCAAGTTCAAGCCGGATCTACCTCCATGTTACGACGGCACCCCTAAGCCCGTGGAATTTCTCCAGCTCTATGCACTGAGCATCAACGTGGCGAACGGTGACGACAAGGTCATAGCGAACTGGTTCCCCATGGCCCTCAAGGACGGCGCACGCTCTTGGCTCCTAAACCTCCCGGTGGGGACAATCTCCTCCTGGGACAGGCTTCGCGAGCGTTTCATCAACAACTTTCAGGGTACTTGTGACCGTGCTCCTGCAGTGGGCGACCTGCGCCACGTGAAGTAGCAGCCGGGCGAGACCTTGCACAAGTACATACAGCGCTTCACGAATGTCCGTCTCAGGATCCCGAAGGTGTCCGATGAAGCCATCATCTCGATGTTCTTTGAAGGCGTCTGGGACGTCAAGATGAAGGAGGAGCTCGCCATCAACGAAGACCTGTGCTCGGCCCTGGAGATGTTCAACCTGGTGAACAAATGTGCAAGGGCCGAGGGCCGCCTCTCCCTCATGGAACTTCCTGAGGCAGACCCCGAGGACAAGAAGGCCAAGGCTAAGGAGGCAAAGCGCAAGGGTCCCACCGTACTTGGGGTTGAACCTGAGATGAAGCACGGTCGTGACCACGACGAACCCCCCAGGGGCAACTGCCTGTTCTGCATCTTCCACAATGTACACAGCCACAACACCAACGGCTGCCAAAAGCTTAGGGCCCTTCGCGATGGGCGCCTTTGTCGCCGCCCCGAGCGTGGTGACCGAGGCTACATCCATGGAGGAGGCCGCGGCGAAGGCCGCTGGGACAACCGCGACCCCCGTCTGGACTGGAGCGATCATCCTCGTGAGGACCGCTAGCGCGACGAGCCTCACGACGGGTTCTGGCGTGATCAGCCTCGCGAGGCCCATCCTTAGGGCACTGCTGGCCTCCCTCCGCTTTCGCCGCCGCCAAGGAGGAACGACGACAACCGGCAGGACGACGGGGCTGGGGGCTTCCAAGAGCCTCGTGTTATTGCCTGCATCCTGGGTGGTGCGCAGGCCACAGCTTCACAACGCATCTTCAAGCAGTTCGCTCGAGATGTGAACGCAACCCTCCCAAGGCTCGAGGCCGCGCGTCCCCTCAAGTGGTCGCAGTACGCCATCACTTTCGACTCCAAGGATCAACTCAAGTGCTCGGCCGCCGGAGGCGCGCTTCCCATGCTCTGCACGCCCACCATCAGCAATGTCCTCGTCACCAAGACCCTCATTGACAGTGGCACAGGGCTCAATGTTCTCTCTGTCGAGACGTACGAGACACTCCAAGTGCCCTATGATCAGCTTCCTCCAACCAAGCCTTTCTCAGGGGTGACCGACGGCTCAAACCACCCCTCTTGGGACAGATACACCTCCCGGTCACCTTCGGCAACCGCAACAACTACCACACTGAGCTCATCGACTTCGACACCGCTCACATCGGCCTCCCGTACAACACCATCCTTGGATATCCGGCCCTCGCCTAGTTCATGGCTGCAACTCACCACGGCTACAATGTCCTCAAGATGCCAGGGAATGGCGGCACCATCATGGTCGCCTGCGATGAAAAGGATGCGGTGTGCTCCCTCAAGTGCGCCTACCAAACCGCAGCAGCTGACAAACCAGACGATGAGGGTGCCGTCCCGCCTCCTGAGACCACACCCAAGAAGAAGAAGAAGCTCCTCCTCAAGAGTCGTCAAGGGGCTGGCACACCTGCCGACGGTACTTCAGGCCCCGCACCTACTGCTGGGATGCCTCTTCCTCCTGCATAGGAAAGCGCGCCCGTCGCCTCCCTCAGGATGGGCTTGGGGGCTCATGTCTGGAGAGCCTCTGACCTGACCAGGGTGACGAGGGAGGTGCTCGGGCACCACTTGGAGGCATGCTTCGAGGCGCGCCCCCACGAGAAAGGCGCACGACGCGAGGTGCCAGGTGCGCGAGAGTTCATCGTCAAGGCGATCGAGGAGCTTTAGGAGGCAAGGGCCATGCGCGGCAAGCGTCGCCCCGCATGGCCTCCCAGTGCAGCTGCAGCCCCTAACGTGGGCAGTGAGCTGCGCGTCTGCGTCAACGTCCCGTGCCTCAATAGGGCTGCTTCGCAAGACCTCTTCTGGCCGTCCCGCGTTGGCCGGAGTGGGGGCTACCCCTGCAGCTATGTTCGCATGATGTTTGGCCTGCTGAATGTGGCCAGCTTTTACCAGTGCTTCGCGGAGAGTGCCATGGCGGCTCACGAGGCCAGGCGCTTGGTGATCATGTCTCAGGAGGTCCTGGATCCTTGCAACCCCCCGGGCCTCGTGAGCCGAACAGGCCACCAGAGCTGCCCAGCTCATGAGGAGCTATCTTCATGGCACGCATCTTCAGCTACCTTGATGCTTCTACAACACTAGTGCCAGGTGACTTTTTGGTTTGTTTAGTTGAGGGCGCCCCCCGGGCTGCATCATCCTCAGGCTGCTAGGGCCCGGCCCCGCAACTGTATCATTTTTGCGCATGTATCAGTACTGGGCTTGCCTTTATGAATTTCCTAAGTATTTCAACTGCATGTCTGGTGCTTCGTCATGATGATGTCGCTGCGCCCTCGCAAACCCGCCCGCGACCGCCTCCTGATTAAGGACTGGCACGGCGTCTGTGCTTGGGTCCGTCCCTGCAGCGTTGTCAAATCCAAGTGACCGAGCTTTATCCCGCGGGCCAGCTCCCGTGCGCGTCACCTCCCGGGGTCCTTGTTGCCTTGTTTTGGCATGAGCTAATCACGTGTGGGCGAGTAAGTGTGCGCAGCCCGGTTCATACGACTGCTGTTCGGTGCTTCGCCGTAGCGGGAGCCGTGCGTTGGGTGTTTTTCCGTGGGATCGTTGCATGAGAAGACTTGGCACGGCGTCTATGCTCGAGTCCGTCCCTGCAGTGTTGATAAAACCAATGGCTGATCTCTATCTGGTGGGCCGGCCCCGTTCACGTCACCACCTGGGGTCATTGGTGTCCGGCCTTCTCATGCGATAACCTCCAGAGGGGCATTCGGCACAGGACCCCCCCCCATCACCCCACAGGTGTCATGAGCGCGCCCCGCGCCACAAAAATCAAGCGTAACCTGCCTTGAGGTAGGGCCTCGTGAGTCCCGCGCTGGCTCACGAGTGCCCAGATACAGCTCCTCCAGTTTTGTCGTGCTAGCCACGCATACGAACGGGGTTGTACACGCCTCGGAGTCTCCCCCGAAGGAACTCCCACCCACGCACCAGTGGAAGCCCCATGCTCTGCGCTGGCGGACGACACGGTCGAGGAGCGACTATGCCTACGCACCAGTGGAAGCCCCATGCTCCGCGCTGGCGGACGACCCGGTCGAGGAGCGACTATGCCCATGCACCAGTGGAAGCCCCATGCTCCGCGCTGGCGGACGACATGGTCGAGGAGTGACTATGCCCATGCCAAAGTGGAAGCACCATGCTCCGTGCTAGTGAATAAACAACTGAGGGTGCCCTAGCGGCCACACTAACCTCAGGATAGCCTATCGGCTCTTCGTACGGTCCTATCGCATAGCTTCCCCCACAGGAGGCACGCACGAGGGGGCTGGACATGGGGGCTGTGCTCAGGCTAGGCCTAGCGCATCCTACCTCATCAGGTCCGTGGTACCTAGTCTTCTCGCGTCCCTCCCAGGCAAAAGCTGGCGAGGAGTGGTATGGAGGACTCCGGATTGGCTTAGACGTCGCTCACATTTCCTTCATGAGGGATGTTCGGACGTCAAGGGGGACCCCTGAGCATCACGACTCAGGGGCCTTGCTAGTCACATAGCCCCTCTCCCCTTGGTCTCTTCGTGCTGAACCGGACGCCCCAATAGTGGTCGAGGTATGCGCGGGGCTGGGCCCTGCCAACGCAGAACACAAAGGCAAACAGGAAGGAAATCAAGCACGGAAAGATAATCATGGAGTTCTAGCAAGTTATTACAAGCACAAAAGTGTTCCACAGATTCGAACAGAAGTCTTTATGCCTCCATGAGGCATGGTAAATGTTGCAGGAATAAAACTATGAAGAAGCACCACCACCGCCTTGGCCATCACTGCCGCTTTCCCTGTTCGTCATAAGCCCGTCGTCGACATTGCTGCCGCCATCATCGCTGTCGCCGCCGATCTCCGTCGTCGGAGCCTCGAGATCGGGGATGCAGAGGAACTTCTCCAGCATCGCGTCCATGTTATCCTTCACGGCCCCCTCGGCAGCAGCATGGGACTTAGGAGCGATCGAGCGGATCACCGTGCTGAAGTCGAAGCCGAGGTCCTGAAGGTAGAGATGGCCGAAGACGCGCGTCGCGGCCGTGGAGAAAAGCGAGTGACACTCCTCCTCCAGAATGGAGTCCACCTTGGCGGTAGCACCCTTGAGCGCCTCCGTGAGCTTGGAAGAGAGCCCCACGAGGCCATCCTCGGGGGCCGCCAGCGGCTCCTCATACCCTCCCCTGTAGATGGAGCGCAGCGCGTGGCGAGCCTTGAGCTCGAGGGAGGGGAAGGCGCCGCGTTCCGCGGCTGCCTTCTTCTCAGCAGTGGCAAGGGCTTTCTCCCTGGCCTCCAGTTGGGCTGCCGACTCAGAGTTGTGCTGGGCGTGGGACGCCTGGGCATCAGCCACCTCCTTCTTCAGCGTGGCTAGGTGGCTGCGCTCCGTGGCCTAGTCGGCGGCCACCTGTTTCAGCTTGGCGTCGTGATCGGCGGACTTCTCTTCACGAGCCTTCTGGTCCACTTCCCGCTGCTGGAGCCATTGGGCGTGCGTGGCTTGCTCTTCCTGGAGGTCCTTCAGCTTGGCCTCTGCCTCAACGCGGCACTCCTCGACGGATGCAGCATTAGCCAACACTGCGTTGCGAGCCTCCTTGGCTTTGGCGGCCTCCTTCCTGCCTTCCGCGGTGGCGGCCTCGGCCCAGCCCCAGGCCGTCTTGGCGGACGTGTCGGCCTGGGGCCACCCCGAGATAAGCCCCAGGCGCTCCCTCATGAGGCACTTGTCCGCATCTTGGAGGTCAGCTCGAAGCTGACCGAGCGTAGCATAGGCTTCGTCGAGGGCGCCTGGCCTGATGAGGGGGCCCAATCCACCAGCGCAAGGGCTTGGGGAGGAGGTGGCACCAGCGCGTCGGCTGGCGCCATCACCAGGGAAGCGGTGGCGAGGACGGCTTGGGGCACCGGAGGCTCCGAGCCCCCCTCGGGCAGGGCGGGGGTGGACGGCTCCACGGCCTGCTCGCCCGCGGGGGCTGGCTCCAGCTGAGGCCGCACCACCACGTCTTGGAGGGCCTGCTCCATCGCGAGGGGACGAGAGACGACATCTTCCGCCTTTGCCAGAGTCGTTACAACTACAACGAGAGGTGGCGCCTCCTGTGTCCTGACTCCCTCCTTCCTCTTCTTCACCACGACGCCCATCCTGGTCATCAGGAGGGGAGCACTGTGGGCAGGGTGCCAATCTATGCTAAACAGAAGCAAGGTAAAGTACTTACTTGTTGGGAGCGATCCACGTCCTCTTCTTCTCCTTCTTGGCCGGGGCTGGGACACCCCCGCTTTTCCTTGGCGTGGCCCTAGTCGGGCTTGGGGAATTGGCGGGGTGCTCTTCGGCTGGGGCCGGCGCGGCGCTGCCGCCTGGCAAGATGGAGGCGTCACCCCGAGGGGACACGACCTGCAGGACCGAGCCCGCTCCGGTGACCGGAGGGGTGCCCCTCAGAGGAGGTGCCGCCCCGCTCTTCTTTGGGGTCACCTGGCCTGACCTTCATAGGGCCCGGGGAGCGGCCTTGGACCTCGTGAGGACCCCGGTGGAGCGTGGGGATTCCACGGCCGGGGGCTTGTCCGTCGTCATCATCTGCGAAGCTGCGAAGGAGCTTGCTCTGAGACAGGGGGGGAGATCTCCGCCACATCGTCCTTGGTCACCTCTGAGTCCTCCTCGCCCTCTTCGTCAGCACTGGTGACAGAGGACACCGGCACCGGGGAGTTGGGGCGCACAGGCGACGCGAGCCCCAGCTCGTTGAAGACGGGCATGGCAGCGATCAATGCTTCCCTGTCAGCACGGCGGTATAGCAGGACGTGGGCCTTCGGAAGGTCCCCAGGCTCACCCTCGAGCAGGGTGTTCATGGCCTTGTCCAGCTCCTCGCCCGTCAAGCTCTCTAGGCGCAGCCTGATGTCATCCGCTGCGCCCCGGAACTCCCACAAGGGGCGCGTGTGCGACTGGAGCGGAGCCAGGCGCTGCGTCAGGAACTTCTTCACGAGCATGTCCCCGTCAGCGCCCGGGCATCCATGGCTGAGGTCATCTTCCTCAGGACAGGTGCCGCCCGGGGGTTGGAGAACTTCTCATGGCTCCACATCTCGAGCCGTTCGGGTAGCACTGTCGGCAGCTCCAGCCGCTCGTTGAGGCCCATGGTGTCCATGAAGACCTAGCGGCGTCGGATCGTGCATCCGCAGAGAAAAGTGCCAGAGGAATGGTACGGAGGGCCTCATGCCCACGAACGCCTCGCAGTAGAAGGCAAAAATGGACAGGTGGAGGATGGAGTTGGGTTGAAAATGCAGGGCTTGTACCTGATAGTGGTCGAGGACGGCGGTGAAGAACTCGGAGAGAGGGGCGACGAGCCCCGTGAAGATGCTGTGGAGGAAGAAGGGGTAAACCATCTGTGCCAAAGTCCGCTGCTCGGTGGAGCGAGCCAGGATCACGGTCTCCCTCCACTCGTTCTCGTCGATCGCCATGTACGGGAGCACGAGGGCGAGGTGCCCCTCCTCGGTGATGGAGAACGCGTTGAGTGCTGGCGCAGGAGAGGAGGAAGAGATTACGGCTTGTGCCTCGGGCTTTGACTTCTTGGGAGCCATCTGCGAAGTCACCGGCACCGGAGTTGGAGAAGGAAAGGGGAAGTCAAGCTCGACTGATCTGGAGAGGTCCTTGGAGGAGGAAAGGGGTTCTAAGGCAAGGCGAGGAGGAGTAATGATGGCCTGGCGGTGTGAGCCAGCCTTTTGTTAGTCCGGACAGTTGCCGAGGCGACGTGGGGGAGCTGAGGCATCAGCGTCCTGTCAAGCGCCACACATCAACCTGGCTCGCAGGCGATTGGGGCCCGCGGCGCTTCGGCCTTGCCCCTTGGCTTCGCCTCGAAGCCTTGGGCCCAGGGGCTACTGTCAGCGTTCTAGGAACCAGGGTACCCAGACTTGCTTGCCTGCGGGCCGCAGTGTGGCTCTCTCGGCTGCCTGGTACGGCCCATCTCCAAGACCACCAAGACAAGACCCTCACGAGGGGCCAGGCCTCGCGAGGAGGACGATGCCAAGACCTCCCGAGGGAGCAGCCTCCCCAGGCAGTTTCCCGAGGAGCAGAGATTTCTATGCAGGTACCCAGCCTCACGAGGCTGCGATGACGTGAGCCATGACGACCAAGGCCAGGCGGGCGCCAGTTGGCAAAGAGGAGGCAGTTTCCTCTTTGTGCTAAGGAGGAAAGGATAGGCATGGGTTCCCGAGGAATCTCCCAAAGGTTTCCATTCCGGTGCTACAAGACCAAGACCACAGGCTCGGCAAGGCGGAGGTCAACACCTAGCCCACCACTGCGTCACGACCAGAAGCTTTGCAGGCGAAGACCACCTTTCGTTAGGATTAGCTGTACTACTTGTCCCCTTTCAAATTGGTCATTGTGGTATCCCTTCCCGCCTGAGTTTTGGGGGAAGAGGACCAAGGCCACTATAAATATAGGTTAGCCACCATCATAGAAGGGGGGGGACTCATTCTCACCCCTGAGCTCTCGCGAGGTTGTTCATCCTCTGTACCAGTTCATCCTGAGCCCCTCGTGAGGTCAATCCACCACAAAGCAGGAGTAGGGTTTTACACGGGATGGTGGCCCGAACCTGGGTAAACTGCCATGTTCATCTTCTTCCTTGCTCACGCAAATCCGGCTAGGCTAGGTTGTGGGGCGACAGGCTCTAAACATGAGAGGTTGAGATCTTTGCACATGCCCCAGAGTTCAAACCTTATTGGGTCTGCGGAGCCCTGAATCCGACAGCGGCGGAGAGGACGCCCTTCATCGAGGCGCAGTCATGGCGCCCTGATGAGCCACGCCCTTGTCGCGCCTCGCGGCCGTGGCGAGTAGCGAGGAGGCGGTCGTCCGGATCTGAGGCACCCTCATTTCTTCACCTGGAGAAGACCTGCGAGAAGGAAGAGCTTAGGGATACTTGCCGCGTTTGAGGAAAAGAAGGTGGGGTGCTTACTCATCGATGGCGACCCACTTTCTCTTTTTCAGCGCCCGCGGCAGCGCACCGGAGCCGCTCTCCGGCCAGATCCTTCTCCCGGGGGTGTGCCGCCTGTGTATCATCACCCTAGGGCTCTGCACATGGCTCGTCACGCCTGCAGCATAGCCATGGCTCCTGTAGTAGAAGTTCCCCAAGACGAGTGAGGTAGAAGTTCCTGATGCAAGCCCTTTTTCGATGAGCCCCTACCACACCGAGCTCATCGAATTCGACATGGCCCAATTCGAACCCCCGTACAACGCCATCCTTGGGTACCCTGCCCTTGCCAAGTTCATGGCAGCTACTCATCATGGCTAAAACGTCATCAAGATCCCTGGGTGCAACGACATCATCATGGTCGCCTGTGATGAGAAGGAGGCGGTTTGCTCTCTTGAGCATGCCTACCGCGCCGCGGTGGCCCAGGACACCGATGGCGAGGGCGACGTCATGCCTCCCGAGGCCACCCTCATGAAGAAGAAGCAGCTCCTTCCCAAGAGCCATCCGGAGGCCAAGAAATCCACTGGCAACGCCTCAGGTTCCGCTCCTATCATCGGGGCGTACCTTCCTTCTGCATGGGAAGGCGCGCCAGGCGCCTCCCTCAGGACAGGCTCGGGGACTTCCACCTGGAGGGCCTCTGACCTGACCAGTGTGATAAGGGAGGTGCTAGGGCACCACTTGAAGGCGTGCCTTGGTGCGCGCCCCCATGGCCAAGGAGCACGGCGCGAGGCGCCAGGAGCACGAGAGTTCATCACCAAGGTGATCGAAGAGCTTCAGGAAGCGCAAGCCATGCACGGCAAGCATCGCCCTGCACGACCAACCAGTGCACCTGCCGCCCCTGACACGGGTGGCGAGTTGCGCGTTTGCGTCAACATCCCGGGCCTCAACAGGGCCACTTCATAGGACCTCTTCTGGCCGTCTCGCATCGGCCAGAGTGGGGGCTACCCCTGCAACAACGTCCGCATGTGGTTCGGCCTGCTGAATGTTGGAACCTCATACCAGCGTCTGGCGCAGCATGCCATGGCGTCTCACGAGGCTCGGCGCTTGGCGGTCGCGTCTCAGGAGGTCCCAGACCCTCGCGAGCCCCCTGGGCCTCGTGAGCCTCTCAAGCCTCCAGAGCTGCCCGGCTCGTGAGGAGCAACCCCCATGGCACACTTCATCCACTACCCCGACGCTTCTCCAGCATCATTGCCAGCTGACTTTTGGTTTGTTCAGTTGAGGGCGCCCCTTGGGCTGCATTATCCTCAGGCTGCAGGGCCCACCCTGTAGCTGTATTGTTTTGCGCATGTATCAGAACTGGCCTTGCCTTTGATAAAATTTCCTTGATATTTCAATGTGCGTCCCCGGTGCTTCGTCACCATGAATGTCGCTGCGCCCTCGCAATCCCTCCCACGACCGCCTCATGATTAAAGGCTGGCACGATGTCTGTGCTTGGGTCCGTCCCTGCAGCATTGTTAAATCCAAGCGATCGAGCTCTGTCTTGCGGGCCAGTTCCCGTGCACGTCACCTCCTGGGGTCCTTGGTGCCTTTTCCTCATATGAGCTAATCGCGAGCAGGTGAGTAAGGGCACGTGGCCCGGTTCATACAAACGCAATCTAGCGCTTCGCCACGCAGGAGCCGCGCCAGGCGTTCTTCCTTGGATTATTGCATGAGAAGTCTTGGAGTGGCGTGTGTGCTCGGGTCCGTCCCTGCAGCGTTGATAAACCCAAGCGACCGAGCTCTGTCTGGCGGGTCGGCCCCGTCCACGTCACCTCCTGTGGGTCCTTGGTGTCTGGCCTTCTCATGCGATGACCTCCGGAGGTTCGCTCGATGCAGGTCGCCCCCGTCATCTTCTTCCTCTCGCTCGCACGAACTTGTCGGAGTGAAGCTGTGGGGTGGTGAGCAGTGAGCCGTGGCTAGGCTATATCTTTCGCACATGCCCCAGAGTTCAAACCTTATTGGATCTATGGAGAACTGATTCCGACATTCCCTGAGGCAAGACTCCGGTGTCGGTATGGGATGTCAGGGCTCTGCCTGGCCATGGTCATCATGGCTCACGTCATCGTGCGCCTCGTGAGGTGGGTGGCTTGCATAGAGATCTCCGCTCCTCGGGATGCAGCCTTGGGAGGCCGCTCCTTGGGGTCCTTGGTGTCGTTCTCCTCACGAGGCGGGTCCTCGCGAGGGTCTTGTCCGTGGAGTCTTGTAGCTGGGCCGTACTGGGCCGTCGATGGAGCCACGCGCTGGGCCGCAGGTAGGCAGGTCGGGTACACCCGATCCCAGAATGCCGACACTAGCCCCCAGGCCCAAGGCGCGCTCAGCCTGGCTTCGAAGTGAAGGCAACAAAGGCAGGGTAAAGCGACATGGGCCCTCACCACCTGCGGGCAAGGCTTGACGCGTGGCGCACGTTGGGAGGTGGACGCCCCAACTCCCCATGTTGCCTCGGCAACCGCCCAGGCTGACAAAAAGCCTGGCGCACGTGCTGCGAGGCCATCATTACTCATCCTCATCTTGTTCTCGATCCCCTTCTCCAGCCAGAAGCTCCTCTAGATCCAGTCACAACGCCTTCTCTCTCTTCTTCCCTCGCTGGCGCCGATGAATCCCCAAATGGCGCCTGCCGGGAAATCGAAGCCTGTGGCCCAGGTCACGACCTCCTCATCTCCCGCACCGGCGCTCTTGGCCTCCTCCATTGTCAAGAAGGAGGACCTAAACCCGTTTCTCCCTTTGACGGCCGATGACAGCATTGAGTGGGGCAAGACCCGTATCTGGCCTGGCTCCATTGCGCCCAGCGATCGACCGAAGATGTCCTACCCCTTCTTCTTCCATGGCGTCTTTGCCGGGTTGGTTCCACCCTTCTTCGATTTCTTCTTCGCCATCATCAGGCACTACAGAATTCATTGTCAGGACCCCGATTCTAAGTCACACCAATCTAACATGTAACACATCATATCACTTTGCGGCCTCACGCATGGTATTCCCACGGCTGCGGCCTTACCTTGGCTGGGACCATTTGTGCCTTTTGGCTCACGTATACGATTGTGACGCTAGCATCCATATGACAGAGAACCCGAGCCGACATGACTAGTCATGAACCCAAGGTGGCACAAACTTACAAGGACAGGCATACGTAACCCAACAATGAACATGTCGGTCATCAATGTATGAACCCAAGTCATAGCAAGCTACAAGGACTTAAAGGAACAACGTGTGACATTTCCCTGAAGGGACAAACACAGGAACAAAGAAGGATACATGCCGGCCAACCTGAGTGTTCCGGAGCAGTAGCGAACTACCATAGCTCGGTGGAAGCACCAGGAGACATTTCCCCATAAGGAAGGCTACCAATGATAAACAACTTGGTGTCGGATCCCACACATAGCAATACACGTTACACATACACATAACATGCAAGTATGTGCTGTACAACATGGCATCACAACATAACTCAACAACTCATATAGATAAAGGCAAGAAGAGCCAACATAGGATTTATTACAAGCAGTGGGTCTCATGACCCTTCACACAAAGGGGTTGTGAGGTTTAACTGCAGCAAGCCAGCTTTGACTCAGTGGCTATCCTGTACTACGACTACCAGCATTTTCTTTGAGGTGAGAAAGCGCACACGAGTCCATATATTCACCATATCAATACACCACTATGGATCCGCTCCCGTCTCCCTATGAGAAGGCCATCCATAGCACTCACGCTTATCTTGCGCATTTTAGAGTATCCACTTCAAGTTATCTATGAGCAATATAAGCGTTCCCAGTAGTCCATATCCGCAGACGCAGCTATTTGAATAGATCATTTATAACCCTGCAGGGGTCTACTTCTTCACACACGCTCGCACCACTTACCGCCGTTTACACGACATGTACTAGGCAACCTTCAAGCGGAAGCCCAGCGAGGGTGTCGGCCATGACCTGACTAACCACACAAGTCTTTAGTCCAGGTTTATCGCCTATTCGGGTTCCATTCGCAAGGAAGTCCGGTCGAGGTTTCCACTACGGGCCCAAACGATGTGTGCAAGGTTCCCGAACCCACCAAACGGGTGCCTCGGTACACCGGGCCACTTGCCTACCGCATCATTGCCCACCCCTCGGGTCAGCGCTACACACAGCCTCCAGCATGCTATAAACACCAAAAACTACTTACAACTCCTGGACAGAGGACAAGGCGATTAATAAGTCGAGAGAGTCAACTAAGGATCCCAATGTGTGGTAGTAACTGTCTTGGATCACAAACATGGAACTCAGTTCCTGAGGACGGTTTCAATGAGACAGCCCACCATGTACCCCTACATGGCCTCTCATCGCTACCTTTACCAAATCGTGTTCACACACTTAGCTCTCAACGGTAGGACATGTTCAACACCATTCCAATCCATCCCAGATGAATCAGACCTGACACAACTCTAAGCATAGCAGGCATAACAAGCAAGCATGAACAAGTTGGCACATCATGGCTCAAACAACTGCTACTCATGCTAGTGGGTTTCAACTATTTACTGTGGCAAAGACAGGTCATGCAGAGGAATGGGTTCAACTACCGCAACATGAAGCAGTTGAATCATTGTTGTCCTAATGCAGTAAAAGAGAGCAAGAGCAAGAGAGTGGGATTGTATCGGAATGCTCAAAGTGTGTCTGCTTGCATGGCACTTCCGAAGTAGTATAGTTCTTCATCACTTGCATTGATCTCAACGTCAGAACAACCGTCTACCGAGAGGGGACAACACCGACTAGCAAAGAAGAAACACAATCAATGCAATGCACATTCACATTGACATGAATGACATGTCATGTTAAGGTACTGAATTCACCTAATGCAATATTTAGCAAAGTTAATTGAAGTGGAATTCAAACAAGAACAAATTCCAACTCCAAATGTTATTTCATAAATTGCCCTAATCATCATTTGTCCTGTTCAGTGAGGTTAACTTGTTCAAACATGCATGATCATGGCATGAACAGATTCTTCATATTTTTCTGATAATTTTTCATATATAAATTATTTCATTTGGACTTACGGTTGAATTTCAATGGATTTTTGAAGTTTGAACTATCTGGAATTTCCTGGCTATTTAAAATAAACTAAATCTAGAAAATGCTTTATTGCATCAGCACTACGTCACTCTGACGTTAGCAAGTCAACTGGGTGGTCCATGTCAAACTGACCTGCGGGACACATGTGTCAGTGTCACAACTAATTAACAGAGTTAATTAGCCGGCAGCTCGATGCCGGCGATGGCAGATGCAGCGGAGCGCTGCGAGATTGCTCCTCCGGCGTCCAAAATGACGACCGAGGCCATAGGCAGGACGGGAGGACCCGTACACATCGAGTGGTGGTCGGGGCCAGGCCCGAGGTGGCCGGAGTTGAGCGCGGCGTCGACCTAAGCAACGGCTGGAGCTTGGGTGTCGATGAAACCGACAACACGGCACGCAAGAGGATCAGTAGTTAGCACCTACGGGTTCCACACGCGCTCACGAGGCCTACGAGAATATGCACGGGACCATTTGGTCACCGGAGCCTCATCGGCGACGTGCTCGGGCAGCGGTGCATTCGGGTGTAGGCGACGCAGTGGCTACGACATGCAAACGAGGCTTAGGAGAGGGGTGTTCGGGGCAGGAGCTCACGGTGAAGACGATGAGCATGTCGGCAGCTCAGGGGAGGCTCTGACGGCGACGCACGGGCGATGACGGTCTCGGGCATCTAAGGTTGAAGACGAGCGCGGTGATGAGGAAGCAGGGCCTCCCAGCGTCTCGTAGCTCGGTGGAGAGGACGAGGAAGATGCGGCGGTGCTTCTGGACTCAGTGTTAGGGTGAGGGGTGGCTGGTGGCCACGAGTACCGTGATAGACGGTGACGGCTACGTCCGGCTATGGCGGTGCAGAGGCGAGGCAGAGAGAGAGAGAGAGGAGGGGAGTGAGCACGAGGAGGAGGTCGAGGGGGTTCCACGGTGTCATGGCGCGAGGGGCCGTCTGCAGCAGCGAGCAAGCAAGCAGGAGGTGGCTGCGCGTGTGCTCACGCACGTCGGCCACGCGCGCGGCGTCCAACTGGCACGGGGAAGAAGACGCCCCTGCCCCTGGTGGGCTGGGCTGTCTTACCAGGCCGCCAGCTAGGCCAGGTAAGTGGGCTGCCAGGTACAGTGCCCTCTCTCTCCATTTTTTTATTTAGTTTATGTTTTTCTATTTTTGTGTTTGTTTTGGCTTTGTTAAAAATACCATAGCACTTCTAAAAATCCTGAAAATAATTGTGGGCACTATTTGAATTATTTCCAACAACCCTCATTTAGTTTCAGAATTATTTGAGTATTTAAAATATTTATAGCATTTAAATGCCCAAATTCAAATACTTTATTATTTAATTCTAAAATCCAGAATGGCCTAGAAATATGTGCATCATTTTTGGCAGAGGTTGTCACCTTTATCAAAAATCATGAACTTTTCTAAAGGGCATTTTGGGTTCATTGAAAAGATTTAAGCTTGAACCTAGTAATTCAGAGGGGGCCTAAGCAAAAATTCTTTTTCTGGCTACTCTTACAAGATAGGCTCAACACTAGAGATCTTCTTACCAAGAAGAGCTTTCACATACAAATCACCAGATGTGTTCTCTTTGAAGATGAGCCTAATGAACATCTAATGCACCTCTTCTTCAGCTGTGATTTTAGTCAGAATTTCTGGATGAATATTGGCTTTCAATGGAACACAGATTATGACCTATTGGAGATGCTAATGGATGGTAGAACGCAGAACAACATAGCTTGCTACAAAGAATGCCTCATTGCTGGATGTTGGAGTTTGTGGAAACATAGGAACAGCATCATATTTGATCACAAGGAAAGAAACATGGCATATTGCATCTACACTTTCAAGGAACACTTATGTTTGATTATCAAAAAAGCCAAGCCAAGTTTGAAAGAAGGCATGCGGAGTTGGTTGGACTATTTGTAAATTATTCTTTTTCCTTCTCTTTCTTTTGTACTCTTTATACAGCTGATGTAACCTACCATTATTAATGAAAATCAGAGTTATAGTGGGGATCTTCCCCACTATGTTTGCTAAAAAAAGTAATTCGGAGGGGTGCTAGGGTTTGATCAATCCCCATTTCCAGTTTAACAAAAGTTTAAACATGATACATGGATGCAGATGCAACTATTTGCAATCAAATTCTAGGGTTGTGACAACTCACCCCCACTAAACAAGAATCTCGTCTCGAGATTCAAGATGTGAGGTAAGAGGAACGGGGATCACCAAACTGTCACAACCTTCTCGATCCAACTGCCCTTCTTGAATATGTTGATTCATTGCATCACATTGATCTTGTCGTCTTTGCCTTCAAGATCTTTGTCCAACACGATCACGACAGGAAGAACTCTACAGGAATCGATTTTCTCGAAGATCGAGCAACTCAAGATCAACTCATGGAGTGAGACGTAAGAACACCTCTTGAGTTGAGACACAAAACACACGTAGGGAGGGGTTGAGTGGAATAGATGACAAAGGTTCAATTTTGGAATGCAACAATTCCACGCTTGAGTAAGATGGTGCATAGGTTTCAAAGTAGTGAGGAAGTAATTGCCATGATTTCATAACGGGGCACCTTAACCGAAGGTGACTCGTAGAATTATTCCCTTATGTGGCAAAAAGAAATACTTTTTGATACATAGATCATTGAAACTCTCCATACCAGGCTAAGGCAATTTACAAACGATTATTTGAAGGAGCTCGATGAAATGGCATACTCAGTTTGGAAGGAATCTAGAGTTATAAGACAAGTCGGCAAACGGAAGGCACATTCCAAGTGATGCCGAGGATATAACCTAGTGTTTGAGTGTGCTTTCAAGAACTGAGCATTTCCATATTCATCAAGGCTTTACCAACATCTATGCCAAAGATCTTGGCAACGCCTCATACTACCACGATGAATGATGATGGACGATGCAGATGCAAAGGAAGACAACACTTTCTCAGATTTCACCTTAGTGATGCCAAGGTAACAAAATATGGATGATCGACCGAGAGACATTTAGCACTCCGCTTCTAATGTTCTCCTTGATGTACTAGTTACCACGATCATGCTTAAAAGCATCATCGATACGGTCATCAAGTAAAGGTCGGACTTCGGGAGCACAAACAACCCATAAGGAACCACTTGTAGACTAAGTCATACCAACTCCTCATGGAAGAATAGCCAAATTGCTGGTTCAAGATACTACAATAATAGATCTCCTGGCTAGGTGTGTCGGCCAAAACATCAACCTTGCCGGAACCTACATCATAGATCTTGGAAAAGTTCCAACCATCATATCTGCCTGAGATTCAGATCTGGTTGGTAACAAGATAGTTCAGACAACATGTCTGAAAAGGAAAGGTTGCAACACAAATCGACGAGATGACGTTGCGAGATTCTCGGGAAATGGACTATGGTAGTAAGCTCCAAAACATGAGTAGGTTCTGCTACACACATGTGAACACGCTGTCCCAGACAAGCATGACCACGTAGTAGTCTTATAATAAAACACTACCGAGTACAGGTTGGGAACCATCATTGAAGATAACGAAGTCATGTGCATGACCTAGGATTAGCAAAACAGAGTCCTTTTTCTTGAACAAATCAATCAGTGGCTTGGTGTGCTAGGGATACATATAGAATGAAGGTTGCAAGTCTCCAAACCATAGAATACTTGCTCATGTCCATGACTGACTTGGGATGATTCTAGAGGAAGCAAAAAACAAGCTTTTACGAATTCATAGCTGCAACTTGCATCAAATGCACG
Organism: Thinopyrum elongatum; assembly: GCA_011799875.1. Lineage (NCBI taxonomy): Eukaryota > Viridiplantae > Streptophyta > Magnoliopsida > Poales > Poaceae > Thinopyrum > Thinopyrum elongatum. Next base: position 211,919,024 of record CM022300.1, on the reverse strand, counting down.
TGAACTTAGAGGAAGTCACTACTTTGATCCAAACATATGCTTCATGAACGGGACACGAAGAAAATGCTTACACAAGTTTCCAATGCTAGCTTAATGTTTATCAAGAATCATGGACAAGATAAAAATGTTGCCAATGGGCTCAACAACAATTCATCCAGGCTTCCATATAGATGGAATTCCACAATTAGGTGAACACGGTGATAGCATTGGTCAGACGAAAAGATGTAATGGTGTATGCTCGAGGGATCAACCACGAGTAAGACAACATCATGAACATTGTTGGTTCTGGTTTGACTTGATGATAGTCCATACTAAAGTCAAAGTTTGGACAAGAAAATAGATCCAACAATTGATCACGAGGATCAATTGATGAAGATATGATATTTCTTCGACACATACAAACATAAGGATATCCCTTTGGAATGAGCTAAGTCAGATAAAGCTTTTATCTTCCAACTCTCCAAGTTATTGTTTAGCTTGTCCAACTAGTTCAGGAGTATCCAACACAGATCCTTGGAGAAAGGGTGGTTTATGGAAAAACCAACTTGATCACGAACTCAACATAGCGGTCAGGTGACAACCTGGTAATACTTCCTAGAAGATATTCGGAAAATCACGAACCACCGATATATTACTAAGCTCAAGAACAATCTTGCTTTTCAGGGCAAGACGATATGATCAAATAAGCAAGGGATTGGCACATTCTTAATTCATTGATCGAGGAGTGCACCAGGGAAAATGGACTAGGTAGCACGATTAATCTTAGAATAGTGATTCAATAACCAACATGCTAAGAATGATATTATTATCCATTAACTACCAAGCAACAGGGTTGGTAGGAGTATTGATTTCACACATCACATTTCATCTGTCGGTATTCCGTTTGCAACAACAAAGGGACCGAGGAATGAGTAATGATGGCGATAAGTATCACTACATCAAGAACTCTTAGGATGGTATGCAATTCCCATGATATTCTTGACATAAGGAAGGTAATACTCCGAGGTAGAACAGATTAGAAGCTGGATTAACATTCTGATCTGCAGAATACAACTACTTTAACCGAATCCTAGAAATGGATAAGGTACCAGAGTTTGTTTCTCCTAGTCATTCCAAAATAGAATGGCCTGACGGACCACAAGAATATTAGGCTTCGATGAATGAATGCAATGATATACCCTTGACTATCAATTGATAGATGAGGGTCGGAATACAGCTACAAAGGGAACAACTCAAAGGAACACACGATTTTCTGAGTTGTGGATGCATAGATTAGTATATCGAACTAAGTTCAACATATTTCTTCTAGATAACCCATGCAGAAAGGTAAGATAGCAGAATCACAATGTGAATGGAGAACTCATCAGAAGCACTCTGGTTTTGATGTTTTGGTTCAAAAGAACTTCTGCCATATTGGTTCATGGTATTGGAAGAACGATATACCACGGACCTTGAAGACTATCACAAAGGTTACTAATATCCTGAAGGAACGAGCAAACACTACAACATGAGGTAAGTAGATTAAGTCTTGGGTTCAAGAACCCAGAAACAGAATACCTACATACTAAATAACATCACGAGATGCTTTCGACAATGGTGGCCATAATGTTCACACTGGAAACACAAAGCATGGCTAGACTACTGGGTGGTTCTCTAAGATACTCTAGTGTCCTAATAACTTCAACATATATGTCGAGGCAATGGAGTATCTCAACACACCGATTAGTGTGCCTAATCTGGCCTAAAAGGACATGGAGAATAGGGAGGACAGATTTGCAAATGCATCAGATTATTTAGAAACCTGGGATAACTCGGACATCATAAAGGCTGTAAATGCTCAAAAAGAGATTTTGAGACATCCTGCAAAATGGTGGCATAACCACTCAACATCACAATTACAAGGTTTCGAGACCAACTGTTAACACACAAAAGTACTAGGAACTGAACTCAGGCTTGAATCCATCATTCCTATAAGTCTACGGATTTGTAACACGTGATCCTGATAGAAAGACGAGAAGCCTAGTTCTTAATCCCCGTAGAAAAGAAGCGGGTGACTTAGATCAAAAGGACATAAGGTAAAGGAGTAAAAAGAGCCTTATGTTCCCTTCCACAATCAATTCTCTTATATAACTAAAGCATTTCTAGACTCGACTTCGACCAGTTTGCCTTGGTAATCCTACAGGCAGTCAGGCTTTGATACCAAAGCTGTCAGGACCTCGATCCTAAGTCACACCGATCTAGCATGTAACACATCATATAACTTTGCGGCCTCACACACGGTATTCCCAGGGCTGCGGCCATACCTTTGTCGGGACCATTTGCGCCTTTTGCCTCATGTATATGATTGTGTTGCTAGAATCCATATGACAGAAAACCCAGGCCGACATGACTAGTCATGAACCCAAGGTGGCACAAACTTACAGGGATAGGCATACGTAACCCAGCAATGAACGTGTCGGTCATCAACGTATGAACCCAAGTCGTAGCAAGCGACAAGGACTTAAAGGAACAACACGTGACATTTCCCCGAAGTGACAGACTCAGGAACAAAGAAGGATACATGCCGGCCAACCTGTGTGTTTCGGAGTAGTAGCGAACTACCATGGCTCGGTGGAAGCACCAGGAGACATTTCCCCATAAGGAAGGCTACCAACGATAAACAACTAGGTGTCATATCCCACACATAGCAATACACATTACACGTACGCATAACATGCAAGTATGTGTTGTACAACATGGCATCACAACATAACTCAACAACTCATATAGATAAAGGCCCAGAAGAGCCAACATAGCATTTATTACAGGCAGTGGGTCTCATGACCCTTCACACAAAGTCATACAAGCCAACCGGAAGCATAAACATGTCTGAGTATAGACATGTGAAAAGAGAGAAGGCTAGAAAGCCTGTCTATCTACAAGACCCTCCATAGGAACCAGACCTCTGTCTGGGATTCCCAAGCTAATCGTCAAAGCCCACATAGAACTACTAGTGAGACTGAAGTCTCTCTACAAAACATAAATTAAGCAAACGTGAGTACAAATGTACTCAGCAAGACTTACAACAGAACTAACTGCAGATGCATTAGTATCAACAAAGGGGTTGTGGGGTTTAACTGCAACAAGACAGCTTTGACGAAGTGGCTATCCTGTACTAAGACTACCAGCATTTTCTTTGAGGTGAGAAAGCGCACACAAGTCCACATATTCACCATATCAATACACCACTATGGATCCACTCTCGTCTCCCTACAAGAAGGCCATCCATAGCACTCCCGCTTATCTTGTGCATTTTAGAGTATCAACTTCAAGTTATCTATGAACAATATAAGCGTTCCAAGTAGTCCATATCCGCGGACATGGCTATTCGAATAGATCATTTATAACCCTACAGGGGTGTACTTCTTCACACACGCTCTCACCACTTACTGCCGTTTACACGACATTTACTCGGCAACCTTCAAGCGGAAGCCCAGCGAGGGTGTCAGCCATGACCTGACTAACCACACAAGTCTCTAGTCCAGGTTTATCGCCTATTCGGGTTCCATCCGCAAGGAAGTCCGGCCGAGGTTTCCAGTACAGCCCCAAACGATGTGTGCAGGGTTCCCAAACCCACCAAACGGGTGCCTTGGTACACCGGGCCACTTGGCTACCGCATCATAGCCCACCCCTTGGGTCAGCACTACGCACGGCCTCCAGCATGCTACAAACACCAGAAACTACTTGCAACTCCTGGGTAGAGGACAAGGCAATTAATAAGTTGAGAGAGTCAATTAAGGATCCCAATGTGTGGTAGTAACTGTCTTGAATCACAAACACGGAACTCAGTTCCTGAGGACGGTTTCAATAAGACAACCCACCATGTACTCCTACATGGCCTCTCATCGCTACCTTTACCAAATCGTGTTCACACACTTAGCTATCAACGGTCGGACATGTCTAACACCATGTCATGTTAAGGTACTGAATTCACCTAATGCAATATTTACCCAAGTTAATTGAAGTGGAATTCAAACAAGATCAAATTCCAACTCCAAATGTTATTTCATAAATTGCCCTAATCATCATTTGTCCTATTCAGTGAGGTTAACTTGTTCAAATATGTATGATCATGGCATAAACACATTCTTCATATTTTCTGATATTTTTTCATATATAAATTATTTCATTTGGAGTTACGGTTGAATTTCTATGGATTTTTTAAGTTTGAACTATTTTCTGGAATTTCTTGGCTATTTAAAATAAACAAAATCCAGAAAATGCTTTATTACATCAGCACTACGTCACTATGATGTCAGCAAGTCAACTGGGCAGTCCATGTCAAACTGAGCTGCGGGACCCGTGTGTCAGTGTCACAACTAATTAACAGAGTTAATTAGCGATAAGTTAAATACTAACCTAGGTTAATTACGGCCTGGGCCCACATGTCAGTGACCCAGGGGAGGTTAAACCCTGGTCAACAGGGTCCAACTCGCTGGTGGCTCGATGCTTGCGACGGCAGATGCAGTAAGCTCTGCGGGATTGCTCCTGCGGTGTCCAAAACGATGGCCGAGGCCTGAGGTGGCCGGAGTTGAGCACAGCGTCGACCTCAGCACCGACTGTAGCTCGAGCGATGAAACTGACGACACAACAAGCAATAGGATCAGCAGTTAGCACCTATGGGAATATGCACGGGACCATTTGGTCACCGGAGCCTCATCGACGACGAGCTCGGGCGGTGGCGCATTCGGGGGCAGGTGACGCGGTGGCTACAGCATGCAAACGAGGCAAAGGAGAGGGGTGTTCAAGGCAGGAGCTCACGGTGAAGATGATGAGCAGGTTGGCAGCTCGGGGGAGGCTCTGACGGCGACGTACGGGCGACGGTGATCTTAGGCAGCTAAGGTTGAAGACGAGCGTGGTGATGAGGAAGCAGGGCCTCCCGGCGTCCCGTAGCTCGGTGGAGAGGACGAGGAAGACGCGGCGGTGCTTCTGGACTCAGTAGTAGGGCGAGGGGTGGCCGGTGGCCACGAGTACGACGATCGATGGAGACAGTTGCGTCCGGCTGTGGCGGTGCAGAGGTGAGGGAGAGAGAGAGAGGAGGGGAGTGAGCATGAGGAGGAGGTCGAGGGGGTTCCAGGGTGTCGTGGCGCGAGGGGCCGTCTCCAGCAGCGAGCAAGCAGGATGGAGGTGGTCGCGCGTGTGCTCGCGTGCGGCGTCTAACTGGCGCGGGGAAGAAGACGCCCCTGCCCCTGGTGGGCTGGGCTGTCCTACCGGGCTGCCAGCTGGGCCAGGTAAGTGGGCTGCCAGGTACAGTGCCCTCTCTCTCCGTTTTTCTATTTAGTTTATGTTTTTCTATTTCTCTCTTTGTTTTGGCTTTGTTAAAAATAACTGAGCACTTCTAAAAATCCTGAAAATAATTGTGGGCACAATTTGAATTATTTCCAACAACCCTCATTTAGTTTCAGAATTATTTCAGCATTTAAAATATTTATAGCATTTAAATGCCCAAATTCAAATACTTTATGATTTAATTCTAAAATCCAAAATGTCCTAGAAATATGTGCCTCATGTTTGGCAGAGGTTTTCACCTTTATCAAAAATCATGAACTTTTCTAAAGGGCATTTTGGGTTCATTGAAAAGATTTAAGCTTGAACCTAGTAATTCAGAGGGGCGCTAGGGTTTGGTCAATCCCCATTTCCAGTTTAACAAAAGTTTAAACATGATGCATGGATGCAGATGCAACTATTTGCAGTCAAATTCTAGGGCTGTGACATTCATGCCCTCCACCTTCAGCCCAATTCCATCCGCCTCCTATCTATCTTTGCTTTCGACTACGAAGCTTTAGTGGGGGTCAGGCCCTCAGTGGCGCTCTTCTGCCACTTCTTCAGCCTATGGTTCTCCACTTCGCCCAGCTGTCTAGGTGCGTCTCCTTCAACGATGTGCTCAGCGGGAACAAGCTCCTGAAGACTGGGAAGAAGGTGGAGGGCTTCCGTTGTCACTGGGTTTACCTGGACGCCTGCGGCATCGACCCGCTCCTAGAACTTCCAACGGAGCTGCCCGACCGGATCCGAGAGTGGGGTTCCGCGAAGCTCACTGACCCACAGGCGAAACCTGTTCTGGAGAAGATAGCCTTGGATATGGATGCCAAGTTGCTGATGGGGGCAATGATCATGAAGGAGTTCTTGGCGCAGCGCCTCGCACCGCTCCAATCGCACTCGACGCCTTTGTGGGCGTATGAGGGCGCGAGAGACACAATAAGGCTACATGTTGCTAGCTTGACGAGCGGAGAGGCGGACGTGGCCTGGAACACCTTGCTCGGCTGCATTCCGCGGGACATCCCCGAGGCCTATGCCCCGCTGTACCGTCACGACGACATGGAGGATCTGGTCACCACCATGCCTGCCTTCAACGAGTTGGGGCTCGTGCCGTCCAACAACCCTGGTTCCCCGGTGGAGCTATCCTCCGGCAGCAGCGGAGGCCATGAGGACTCGGAGGAGACTGAGGAGGGAAACCTCAAGGAGGCATCCCCATTGTCACAACGGGAGCTCCTCCTCGACCTCGAAGATGATGATGCCGACGCAGGTGAGATTTCGGCCGCAGGTCTCCCGCGCCTCGCCAGGACGCCTAGGAGGGCTGAGTCCGCACCTCCGACCACGCGAACGCGTGGCCGGGCGGCCCTAGGCGAGGGGGCGGTGGTGCCACCTCCCTAAGGCCCTTCTTGCCCTTCCGGGGCAGCCGAGGAGTCGGGTTTGTCCCCGCAAGGCACACCATCGACAGTCGTAACGGCCCCCACTGGCGTGGCCGAGGTTCACCGGCCAAGACCCCCCAGGGGAGCCCCCGTGCTCCCCCGGCCTGCGATGTCACCATGGGGCCCATCGGGGGCCACTTTGCCAGCACTCGGGCCGTGACTGCGGTGAAGAAGGAAGCGATCGCATTGGCCTCTTAGGAGGAGAACAAAAGGAAGTGGGCTGCACCAAACGAGTGAGTGTCTTTGCCTTACCTTTTGATCATGCATTCATGATCCATGCGCTCATGCTGTCCCTTGTTGCATCAACCAGGGGTGACGGCACGAGGAAGAAGAAGAAGAAGCAGAACGCCGACACGAAGGTACCGATCTTGCCAAAGGCGGCCTTAGCACTTGGTCGCGGCCTCGGCGGGCGTGGGGGCGTGCTGCACCAGCCTGGCGCAACCCTTGGGCGCACGAGCAGCATCGCGCCAGGGCGCACAGGCGTCTTGCTCCCTCCCGGTGCCTCAGCGGCGCCGCTTGGGGGGGCGGCCTTCAAAGACACGGGAGCTCACCAAGCCACGCTCCCCGCCGCGGTCGCTGCTGCCCCAGCCTTGGGGGAGGGGTAATGTCTCATCCCCCTCTGGTCGAGCCCGACTCGAGTGGTGCTGCAGTGCAGCCTCCGGCGAAGCCGCCCCCCATGGTCCAGCAGGCCACGGAGTCGGCTGCTCTTGTCGTGTCGCAGGAGTCGGGCGTTGCTGAGGGGAACCCGAGTCCTCCGATGCCCCAAGCTGACCGCGCCATGGCCTCCTTGGTCATGGAGCCGGTCTGACCCACTAGTGCCGCCCCATCGTCAGACCCGTGCGCTCGCGAGCTATGGCCCCTTGATCAGACCCAGGGCTCTGGACGAGGCTTACACCACTCTTGGCCGGCTTCAGGCAGATCTCTAGGATGCCGATAGGAGCCTCGTGAGGGAGCGCTTGGGGCTCATCTCGGGGTGGCTCCAGGTCGATGCAGCAACCATGGCAGCTTGGGGCCAGGCCAAAGCTGCCACCACAGAGAGCAAGAAGGAAGCCACCGAAGCCAAGGCGGCCCGTGATGAAGCGCTGGCCAAGGCAGCGTCGACCGTGGAATGTTGCGGTGAGGCGGAGGCCAACCTGAAGGCACTCCTAGAGGAGCAGGTCACGCGCGCACATCGGCTTCAGCACTGGGAGGACCACCTCAAGGCTCGTGAGGCGAAGCTCAAGGTCCGTGACTCCGCACTGGCGAAGGTGGTCGTGAAGCAGGCCGCAGAACGCGAGCGCTTGACAAAGCTGCAGGAGGAACTGACCGGGGCCCAAGCATCCCACGCCAAGAACGTCGATCTGCAGAGGAGGGTTCGAGGGCCCGCTCCTTGTCCCTAAGTATGGTTATGCAAAGTTTTACTCCAGCCTCGCCTTGGAGCTTGATGGCGCCGGCGCCAAGGTGGACGCCATCCTGGAGGCTGAATGCCGTGACCTCTTCTTCGTGGCGGCGACGCACGTCTTCAGCCATCTTTATGTCCGCGACACTAGCTTCGACTTCGACGCCGTGACGGGCCCTGTTCCTCTCGAACTCCCTGCCAACACAGCGGAGACCGTGAAGGGCCATGTGGTCACGCTACTTTGGATGTTTACCTGTGTTGACGGCGGATCTGCCTCGGCTGACGCGGGTGGCGGAGGTGACAACAGCGGTGACGATGGTGACATCGAAGACGAGTGTGCTGCGGCCAAGGCGAGCGGTGGTGATGGTGGCAACGGCGGCAATGGTCCTTGCCCCAGAAGTTTATCCTGCAACAACTAATCATGCCTCGTGGAGGCGTAAGACTTTGCCCGAATTTGTGATAAATTTGGTGCTTGTAATAACTGTTTTAACTCCATGATTTTCTTTTCGCGCTTGGTTTCCTTCGTGCTTGCCTTCGTGCTCTGCGTCGACAGGGCCCAGCCCCACGCATGCCTCGGCTGCCATTGGGTCGTCAGGTTACGATGCCTGGACGAGGCCAAGGGGCGAGGGGCTACATGACTAGTGAGGCCCCTGAGTCGCGATACTCAGGGGTCCCCCTTGACGTGCGAGCGGCCTTCATGAATGAAATGTGGGCGATAGTGAGGTTAATCCGGGGTCCTCCATACCTTTTTCTCGTCAGCCTTCACCTGGGGGGGACGCGAGAAGACTAGGCACCAAGGACCTGGTGAGGTGGCATGCGCAGAGGCAGGCCTGTGCGCCAGGGTCTGGCCTAAGCGTAGGCACCATGTCCAGCCCCCTCACGCATGCATCCCAGGGGAATGCTGCGAGCAGTGCCACCTAAATAGCCAAGAGGCTGTCCTGAGGTTGGTGCCACCCGTAGGGCGCCCTCAGTTGTTTATCCACCAGCGCGGAGCATGGGGCTTCCACTGGGCGTGGGCATGGTCGTGGAGCGACCGCATCCACCAGCGCTGAGCATGGGGCTTCCACTCTGCATGGGTAGGGAGCTCTGTACTAGAGTCTCCGGGCGTGTGCAACCCTATTGCATTTGTACATGTGACAGGCACGGCAGAACTTTGAGGAGGTGTATCTGGGCACTCATGAGCCAGCGCGGCGCTCAGGAGGCCCTACCTCAAGGCGGGTTGCGCCTGAATTTTGGGCGCGGAGCGCACTTATGAAACCTGTTTGATGGGGGCAACCTATGCCGAGTGAACGTCTGGAGGTCATGGCATGAGAAGGCCAGACACCAAGGACCCACAGGAGGTGACGTGGATGGGGCCGGCCCGCCAGACAGAGCTCGGTCGCTTGGGTTTATTAACGCTGCAGGTACAGACCCGAGCACAGACGCCGCGCCAAGACTACTGATGCAATAACCCAAGGAAGAATGCCCGGCGTGTGGCTCCCGTGACGGTGAAGCGCCAGATTGCGGTTGTACGAACCGGGCCGCGCTCCCTTACTCACCTGCTCGTGATTAGTTCATGCGAGGACATGGCACCAAGGACCCCGGGAGGTGACGTGCACGGGAACTGGCCCGCGACACAGAGCTCGATCGCTTGGATTTGACAACGCTGCAGGGACGGACCCGAGCACAGACGGCGTGCCAGCCCTTAATCATGAGGCGGTCGTGGGCAGGATTACGAGGGTGCGGCGACGTTCATGGTGACGAAGCACCGGGCACGTAGGTTGAAATATCGAGGAAATTTTATGGAAGGCAAGGCCAGTTCTGATACATGCACAAAACAATACAGCTGTAGGGGAGGGCACTGCAGCCTGAGGATAATGCAACCCGAGGGGTGCCCTCAACTGAACAAACCAAAAGTCACATGGCAATGATGCTGGAGAAGTGTCGTGGTAGTTGTTGAAGTGTGCCGTGGGGGTTGCTCCTCACGAGCCGGGCTGCTCCGGAGGCTTGGGAGGCTCGCGAGGCCCAGGGGCTCGCGAGGGTCCAGGACCTCCTGAGACGCGACCGCCGAGCGGCGAGCCTCGTTAGACGCCATGGTACGCTGCACTAGATGCTGGTACGAGGCGCCAACGTTAAGCAGGCCGAACGACATGCGGACAGAGTTGCAGGGGTAGCCCCCACTCCGGCTGACGCGAGATGGCCAGAACAGGTCCTGCAAAGCGGCCCTGTTGAAGCCTGGGATGGTGACACAGACATGGAGGTCGCCACCTGTGTCAGGGGCGGCAGCTGCACTGGTGGGTCGTGTGGGGCGACGCTCGCCGCATATGGCTTGTGCTTCCTGAAGCTCTTCGATCGCCTTGGTGATGAACTCTCATTCTCCTGGCGCCTTGCGCAGTGCTCCATGGCCGTGGGTGCGTGCACCAGGGTACACCCAAGTGGTGTCCGAGCTCCTCCCTCGTTGCACTGGTTAGGTCAGAGGCCCACCAGGTGGAAGCCCTCGAGCCCGTCCAGAGGAAGGTGCCGAGCATGCCTTCCTATGCAGAAGGAAGGGACACCCCGACGATAGGAGCGCAACTTGAGGCGTTGCCTGTGGATTTCTTGGCCTCCGGCTGGCTCTTGGGGAGGAGGAGCTTCTTCTTCATGGGGTAACCTCGGGAGGCATGATGTCGCCCTCGCCAACGAAGTTCTCGGCCGCCGTGGCGCGGTAGGCATGCTCAAGAGAGCAGACCGCGTCCTTCTCGTCACAGGTGACCGTGATGATGCCACTGCACCCAGGCATCTTCAGGATGTTGTAGCCATGATGAGTAGCCGCCATGAACTTGGCGAGGGCAGGGTACCCAAGGATGGCGTTGTACGGGAGGCCGATGTGGGCCACGTCGAAGTCGATGAGCTCGGTGTGGTAGTTGTCGCGCTTGCCGAAGGTGACGGGGAGGCGCACCTGGTCAGGGGAGTGGTGGAGCCATCGGTCACCCCAGAGAATGGTCTGGTGGGAATGAGTTGGTCGTAGGGGCTCATCCAATTCCCCGAGGAATGTCGGAATCAGGGACCGGGAGGGGAAAGCACGCCTGTGTGCCCTGGCGCGATGCCGCTCGCGCGCCCAAGTGTTGCGCCAGGCCAGCGCAGCACGCCCTCACGCCCGCTGAGGCCGCGACCAAGTGCCGAGGATGCCTTTGGCACGATCGGTACCTTCACGCCGGCGTTCTGCTTCTTCTTCTTCTTCCCCGTCCTGTCACCCCTAATTGATGCGACAAGGGATAGTGTGAGCGCATGGATCACGAATGCACGATCAAAAGGTAAGGCAAAGACACTCACTCATCTGGTGCAGCCCACTTCCTCTTCTTCTCCTCCTCATGGGCCAATGCGGCCGCTTCCTTCTTCACCGCGGTCACGGCCCGGGGGCTGGCAGAGTGGCCTCCTACGGGCCCAATGGCGACATCGCTGGCCGAGGAAGCGCAGGGGCTCCCCTGAGGGGTCTTGGCCGGCGAAACCTCGGCCACGCCAGCGGGCGCCGTCACGACCGTCGATGGCGTGCCTTGTGGGGAGAAACCCGCCTCCTCGGCTGCCCCGATAGGGCAAGAAGGGCCTTCAGGAGGAGGCACCGCCGCCCCCTCGCCTGGGGCCGCCGAGTCAGGTGTTTGCATGGTCAGAGGCGCGGACTCAGCCATCCCAGGCGTCCTGGCGAGGCACGGGAGACCTGCGACCGAAAGCTCACCTGCATCGGCATCATCATCTTTGAGGCCGAGTAGGAGCTCCCGTCGTGACAATGGGGAAACCTCCTCAAGGTTGCCGCCCTCCGTCTCCTCCGAGTCCTCATGGCCTCCACTGCTGCCGGAGGACAGCTCCACCCGGGAACCAGGGTTGTCGGACAACATGAGCCCCAACTCGTTGAAGGCGGGCATGGCGGCGACCAGATCCTCCATGTTGTCGCGGTGGTACAGCTAGGCATAGGCCTCAGGGATGTCCCCCGAAATGCAGCCGAGCAAGGTGTTCCAGGCCACGTCCGCCTCTCCGCCTATCAAGACTGCAACGCAGAGCCTCAGTGTGTCTCTCGTGCCCTCGTACACCCACAAAGGCTTCAAGTGCGATTGGAGCGACGCAAGGCGCTGCGCCAAGAACTCCTTCACAATCATCACCCCCGTCAGCAGCTTGGCCTCCATATCCGAGGCTATCTTCTCCAGAACAGGTTTTGCCCGCGGGTCGGTGCGCTTCACGGAGCCCCACTCTGGGATCCGCTCGGGCAGCTCCGTCGGAAGCTCCAGGAGCGGGTCGATGCCGCGGGCATCCAGGTAAACCTAGCGGCGCCAGAAGCCCTCCACCTTCTTCAAGGCCCTCAGGAGCTTGTTCCTGCTGAGCACATTAACGAAGGAGACGGACCCAGACAGCTAGGCTGTGGTGGAGAACCGCAAGCTGAAGAAGTGCCGGAAGAGCGCCATGGAGGGCCTGACCCCCACAAAAGCTTCGCAGTAGAAAGCAAGGACGGATAGGAGGAGGATGGAGTTGGGCTGAAGGTGGAGAGCATGAATTCTGTAGTGCTTGAGGATGGCGAAGAAGAAATCGGAGAAGGACAGAACCAACACGATGAAAATGCCATGGAAGAAGAAGGGGTAGGGCGTCTTCAGCCGATTGCTAGGCGCAGTGGAGCCAGGCCAGATCCGGGTCTTACCCCACACATTGCTGTCATCGGCCATCAAAGGGAGCACCGAGTTGTGGTCCTCCTTCTTGATGATGGAGGAGGCCAAGAGCGCCGGTGCGGGAGATGAGGAGGTCGCGACCTGGGCCACAGGCTTCGATTTCCCTGCGGGCGCCATTCGGGGAGTCGGCGGCGCCGGAGAGGGAAGAAGGGAGAGAAGGCACTGTGACTGGATCTGGTGGAGCTTTTGGGTGGAGAAGGGATCAGGAGCAAGATGAGTATGAGCAATGATGGCCTCGCAGCATGCGCGCCAGGCTTTTTGTCAGCCTGGGCACATGCGGAGGCGACATGGGGAGTGGGGGAGGCCGCCTCCCATCATGCACCACGCGTCAAGCCTGGCCCGCAGGCGGTGAGGGCCCGCGTTGCTTCGCCCTCCCTTCGTTGCCTTCGCTTTGAAGCCAGGCCGAGCGTGCCTTGCGCCCGGGGGCTACTATCGGCGTTCTGGGATCGGGGGTACCCAGACCTGCCTGCCTACGACCCAACGCGTGGCTCAATCGACGGCCCTGTACGGCCTAGCTACAAGACTCCACGAACAAGACCCTCGCGAGGCACCCGCCTCACAAGGAGAATGACACAAGGCCCCCCGAGGAGCGGCCTCCCGAGGCTGCCTCCCGAGGAGCGGAGATCTCTATGCAAGCCACCTGTCTCACGAGGCGCGCGACGATGTGAGCCATGACGACCAAGGCTAGGCGGGCGCCAGCGGGCCCAGGAGAAGACAGTTTCCTCTTTGGTGATAAGGAGACAAGGACGTATGTGGGTTCCCAAGGAATCCCCCAAAGGTTTCTATTCTAGTGCAACAAGACCGAGGCCGCTGGCTCGACAGGACGGAGTTCATCGACAAGCCCACCACGGCATCACGACCAGAAGATTTGCAGACGAAGACCACCTTTAGTCATGATAGGGTGTAAGTCTGCACCTCGGACCGCGCGAACGCCTGGCCGGGCGGCCCCAGAAGAGGGGTTGGCAGTGCCTCCTCTGGAGGGCCCTTCTTGCCCTGCCAGGGCGGCCAAGGAGGCGGGGCTGTCCCCGTAAGGCACGCCGTCGACGGTCGTGACAGCCCCCGCTGGCATGGCCGAGGTTTCACCGGCCAAGACCCCTTAGGGGAGCCCCCGTGCTCCCCCAGCTAGCGATGTCGCCATGGGGACCGTCAGGGGCCACTCTGCCAGCCTACGGGCCGTGACCGCGGCGAATAAGGAAGCGGCCGCATTGGTCTCCGAGGAGAAGAAGAGGAAGTGGGATGCACCAGTCGAGTGAGTGTCTTTGCCTTACCTTTTGATCATGCATTCGCGATCCATGCGCTCATGCTATCCCTTGTCGCATCAACCAGGGGTGATGGCACATGGAAGAAGAAGATGAAGGTGAACCCCGACGCAAAGGTACCAATCGTGCCAAAGGTGGCCTCAGCACTTGGCCGCGGCCTCGGCAGGCACATGGGCGTGCTGCGACGGCCTGGCGCAACCCTTGCGTGCGCGAGCAGCACCACGCCAGGGCGCACAGGCGTGCTGCCCCCTCTCGGTGCCTCGGTGGCACCGCTTGGGGGGCCGGCCATCAAAGACGCGGGAGCTCACCGAGCTGTGCTCCCCGCTGCGGTTGCTGCAGCCCCAGCCTTGGGGGAGGGGGTGATGCCTCATCCCCCTCTAGCCGAGCCCGACTCGAGGGGTGCTGCAGCGCAGCCTCAGGCGGAGCCGTCCCCCATGGTCCAGGTATGGGGTGTTGATGACCCACAAGTATAGGGGATCAATCATAGTCCTTTTGATAAGTAAGAGTGTTGAACCCAACGCGGAGCAGAAGGAAATGACAAGTGGTTTTCAGCAAGGTATTTTCTGCAAGCACTGAAGTAGTAGGTAACAGATAGTTTGATTGCAAGATAATTTGTAATGAGCAAGTAACGGTGGCGGTAAATAAAGTGTAGCAAGGTAGCCCAAACCTTTTGTGGCAAAGGGAAGGCCAAAACAGTCTCTTATGATAAGCAAAGCGTTCTTGAGGATACACGGGAATTTCATCTGGTCACTTTCATCATGTTGGTTTGATTCGTGTTCGCTAAATTAATAATTTGATATGTGGGTGGACCGGTGCTTAGGTGCTGTTATTACTTGAACAAACCTCCTACTTATGATTAACACCCTCGCAAGCATCCGCAACTACGAGAAAAGTATTAAGATAAAATCTAACCATAACATTAAACTTTTGGATCCAAATCAGTCCCTTACGAAATAGCGCATAAACTAGGGTTTAAGCTTCTGTCACTCTAGCAACCCATCATCTAATAACTACTCCACAATGCATTCCCTTAGGCCCAAATATGGTGAAGTGCCATGTAGTCGACGTTCACATGACACCACTAAGGGAATCACAACATACATATCATCAAAATATCGAACACATATCAAGTTCACATGATTACTTGCAACATGACTTATCCCGTGACCTCAAGAACAAAAGTAACTACTCAAAAATGATAATCATACTCAAGATCAGTGGGGTATTAAATAGCATAATGGATCTGAACATATAATCTTCCACCAAATAAACCATATTGTAATCAACTGCAAGATGTAATCAGCACTACTAGTCACCCACAAGTACCAATCTAACGTCCCGGTACAAAGATTGAACACAAGAGATGAACTAGGGTTTGACAGGAGATGCTGCTATTGAAGATGGTGATGGAGGTGGCCCTCCCAAAGATGGGAGAGTTGTTGGTGATGACGATGGTGATGACTTCCCCTCCGGGAGAGAAGTTCCCCTGGCGGAATCGCTGTGCCGGAAGGCACAAGTGCTCCTGCCCAAGTTCCGCCTCGAGACGGCGGCGCCTTGTCCCGGAAGTCCCCTACCTGATTTTTTCTAGGTCAAAATGACCTATATACCAGAAGATGGGCACCGGAGGTGGGCCAAGGAGGGCACAACCCACCAGGGCGCGCCTGGGCTCCCTGGCACGCCCAGGTGGGTTGTGCCCACCCGGTGGGCCCCCTCTGGTAGTTATTTGCTCCAATATTTTTCATATATTGCAAAACAATTCTTCGTAAATTTTCAGCTTATTTGGAGATGTGCAGAATAGGTAACTCTGACGTAGCTTTTTCAGGTCCAGAATTCCAGCTGCCAGTATTCTCCCTCGTTGTGTAAACCTTGCATATTATGAGAGAAAAGGCATTAGAATTACCCCATAAAGCATTATTATGCATAAAAACATTATAGATAACAGTAGGAAAACATGATGCAAAATGGATGTATCAACTCCCCCAAGCTTAGACCTCCCTTGTCCTCTAGCGAAAACCGAAATCGAAAAACATGTCCACATGCTTAGAGAGAGAGATGTCGATAAAAACAAAATACAGACATAGAAGCATCATGCATATTATTATAACAGCAAGGAACTTTAACATAAAACTTTATCAAATAACTTTTATCATATAACTTCTCTTGCACAAGTAAAAGTTCATCACAACATTGAACTATAAAGCATAAACCTTATTGAAAACCAACAAACTATGTTCTCAGTCAACTTTGCAACTACAATTCATCATATTTTCAGGAAGGGTCACGTATCGGAGCATTTAGGCAAGTCCACATACTCAACCATCATTTAATCGTCTATGATTGCTAACACTCACAGCATACCCATGAACAAAAAGTTTGAACCGGACACATAGAAAGATATGGGCTTATAGTTTCGCCTCCCAACGTATTCTCCTCAAGGGTGATGTCAACAATAATAACTCATGCCCACTCATATCCAACTGGATATATGTGCCTAGATCTTTCCTCACCACATGATGCTTGCAAAAAGAGAAAATAAAAAGGAATAGGGAACAAAACTTTTCACTCTTAAATAAAAGTAAATGCATAAAAGTAAAAGATAGGCCCTTCGCAGAGGGAAGCCCAAGTTGTCATGCGCTTTTTGGTTTTTATGCCCAATCTCTTAGTGGAAAAGAACATCACGTTATATTGCCCCTTATGATAGCAACCTTTATTATGCAGTCACTTTTATTATTTTGCCATCACAAGTTCGTACAACGCTCAATTTTCTCGTACACTAAATGATCCAACACATTTAGAAGCAAATTTTATTGCCTTATTGCACCGATGACAGCTGAAGGATCTTACTCAATCCATAGGTAGGTATGGTGGACTCTCGAAATACGATTTTGGGTTAAGGGTTTCTGGATGCACAAGTAGTATCTCGACTTAGTGCGGAGTTTTTGGCTAGAAAAGATATTGAGCAAGCACCACATGTTGAGGGATCTATGACAATATATCTTCTATGCGAATATGAGCAAGCATAAATCATTACGTTGTCTTCCTTGTCCAACGTCAACAATTTTGACATAAAATATTTAATGGGGGCTCACAATCATAAAAGATGTCCAAGATAGTGTATTTGCATGTGAATCTTCTCTTCCCTTATTAATTCTTTCATGAATTGCATCATTGACCAACGCTACGTTTGTCAATCTCCAATAAATTTTAGCACTTATACTTTTCATTATGTGATGTCATTTCTTACCATAAGATTAGCATATGATCTTATTCATTTATTTTCCTTCCTTTTTATTGAAACATAAGAGTAAAGAAACAATAATCAAACTACTCTTTATTATATATCTCGCACACGATTACATCGATAGATAGGTTGACGACAAAAAAGGTATGGAGGACCCCAGATTAACCTCGTCGTTGTCCATGTTTCCTTGATTAGGGCCGCTCGCACGTCAAGGGGGACCCCTAAGCATCGCAACTCAGGGGCCTAACTAGTCACGTAGCCCATCGCCCCTTGGCCACGTCCAGGCATCATGTCCTAATGACCCAATGGCGGCCGAGGCATGCGTGGGGCTGGGCCCTCCGACGCAGAGCATGAAGGAAAATCACAGAGTTCAAATAGTTATTACAAGCACCAAATGTATGACAAATTCGGGCAAAGTCTAACGCCTCCACGAGGTACGATTAGTTGTTGCAGGATAAACTTCTGGGGGAAGGACCATCGCCGCCGTTGCCACTATCACCACCGTTCGCCTCGACCGCAGCAGGCTCGTCTTCGATGTCGCCATCATCACCGCTATTGTCGCCTCCGCCGCCCACGTCGGCTGAGGCAGATCCACCGTTGACACAGGTAAACTTCCTGAGCAGCGTGACCACATGGCCCTTCACCGCCTCCGCTGTGTCGGCACGGAGTTCGAGAGGAACAGGGCCCGTCATGGCGTTGAAGTCGAAGCTAGCGTCACGGAGATAAAGATGGTTGAAGACGCGCTTCGCCGCCATGAAGAAGAGGTCGCGGCATTCCGCCTCCAGGATGGCGTCCACGTTGGCAGCCGCGCCCTCAAGCTCCGAGGCCAGCCTAGAGGAAAACTTCGCATAACCGTCCTCAGGGACCGCGAGCGGGCCCTCGAACCCTGCTCTACAGATCGACTTCAGCGCTCGGCGAGCCCTGAGCTCAAGGGCGGAGAAGGCGTCGCGGTCTGCCGTCGCTTTCCTGAAGACATAAACGATCTTCTCCCTGGCGTCCAGCCGGGCCGCCGCCTTGGAGACGTTCTTGGCGTGGGAAGCTTGGGCCCCGGTCACTTCCTCCTGCAGCTTGGTCAAGTGCTGGCATTCCGCGGTCTGCTCCACGACCACCTTCGCTAGCGCAGAGTCGCGGACCTTGAGCTTCACCTCGCGAGCCTTTAGGTCGTCCTCCCACTGCTGAAGCTGTTGTGCATGCATGACCTGCTCCTCCTGGAGTGCCTTCAGTTTGGCCTCCGCCTCGCTACAATGTTCCAGTGACCTGCTTCTCCTGACGCTGCCTCGGCCAGTGCTTCATCATGGGCCGCCTTGGCTTCGGTGGCTTTCCTCTTGCTCTCTACGGTGGAAGCTTCGGCCTGGCCCTAAGCCGCCTTGGTTGCTGCGTCGGCCTGGAGCCACCCTGAGACGAGCCCCAGGCGCTCCCTCATGAAGCACCTATTAGCATCCTGGAGGTCTGCCCGATGCCGGCCAAGAGCAGCGTAAGCCTTGTCCAGAGCCCCGGGTCCGATCAGGGGGCCACAGCTCGCGAGCGCAAGGGTCTGACGAGTAGGCGGCACCGGTAGGTCGGCCAGCTCCATGGCCAAGGAAGCCGTGGCGTGGTCAGCTTGGGGCACCGGAGGACCCAGGTTCCCCTCAGCACCGCCCGACTCCTATGACACGACAAGAGCAGCTGACTCCGCGGCCTGCTGGTCCGTGGGGGCCGGCTCCGCCTGAGGCTGCGCCGCAGCACCCCTCGAGTCGGGCTCGACCAGAGGAGGATGAGGCATCACCCCCTCACCCAAGGCTAGGGCTGCAGCGACCGCGGTGGGGAGCTCGGCTTGGAAAGCTCCTGTGTCTTTGATGGCCGCCCCCAAGCCAAGCCGCCGAGGCACCAGGAGGCAGCAGCACACCTGTGCGCCTTGGGGCGGTGCTGCTCGCGTGCCCAATGGTTGCGCCAGGCCGGCGCAGCATGCCCTCGCACCTACCGAGGCCGCGACCAAGTGCTGAGGCCGCCTTTGGAACGATCGGTACCTTCACGTCAGCGTTGAGCTTCTTCTTCTTTCCTGTGCTGTCACCCCTGGTTGATGCGACAAGGGACAGCGTGAGCGCATGGATCACGAATGCATGATTAAAAGTTAAGGCAAAGACACTCAGTCATCTGGTGCAGCCCACTTCCTCTTCTTCTCCTCCTTAGAGGCCAATGCGACCGCTTCCTTCTTCGCCGCGTTCACGGCCCGAGGGCTGGCAGAGTGCCCCCCAATGGGACCCATGGCGACATCGCTGGCCGGTGGAGCGCGGGGGTTCCCCTGAGGGATCTTGGCCGGGGAAACCTCTGTCACGCCAGCGGGTGCCGTCACGACCGTCGACGGTGTGCCTTGTGGGACAAACTCGCCTCCTCGGCTGCCCCGACATGGCAAGAAGGGCCTTCTGGAGGAGGCATCGCCGCCCCCTCGCCTGGGGCTGCCCGACTAGGTGTTCGCGGGGTCGGAGGCGCAGACTCAGCCCTCCTAGGCATCCCGGTGAGGCACGGGAGACCTGCGACCGGAAGCTCGCCTGCGTCGGCATCATCATCTTCGAGGCCGAGGAGGAGCTCCCGTCGTGACAATGGGGATGCCTCCTCGAGGTCACCCTCCTCCGTCTCCTCTGAGTCCTCGTGGCCTCCGCTGCTACCGGAGGACAGCTCCACCGGGGAACCAGGGTTGTCGGACGGCACGAGCCCCAGCTCATTGAAGGGGGGCATGGCGGTGACCAGATCCTCCGTGTCGTCGCTGCGGTACAGTAAGGCATAGGCCATGGGGATATCCCCCGGAATGCAGCCGAGCAAGGTGTTCCAGCCACGTCAGCCTCTCCGCCCATCAAGCCAGCAACACGCAGCCTCAGTGTGTCTCCCACGCCCTCGTACGCCCACAAAGGCTTCAAGCGCAATTGGAGCGGCACGAGGCACTGCGCCAAGAACTCCTTCACAATCATCGCCCCCGTCAGCAGCTTGGCCTCCATATCCGAGGCTATCTTCTCTAGAATGTGTTTCGCCCGCGGGTCGATGAGCTTCGCGGAACCACACTCTGGGATTCGCTCGGGCAGCTCCGTCGGAAGCTCTAGGAGCGGGTTGATGCCACGGGCATCGAGGTAAACCCAGCGGCGCCGGAGGCCCTCCACCTTCTTCCCGGCCTTCAGGAGCTTGTTCCCACTGAGCACATCGATGAAGGAGACGCACCCAGACAACTGGGCCGTGGTGGAGAACCACAGGCTAAAGAAGTGGCGGAAGAGCACCACCGAGGGCCTGACCCCCACGAAAGCTTCACAGTAGAAAGCAAAGAAGGATAGGAGGAGGATGGAGTTGGGCTGAAGGAGGAGAGCGTGAATTCTGTAGTGCCTGAGGATGGCGAAGAAGAAATTGGAGAAGGATGAAACCAACCAGGCGAAGAAGCCATCTTAGAAGAAGGGGTAGGACGTCTTCGGTCGATCGCTGGATGCAGTGGAGCCAGGCCAGATCTGGGTCTTGCCCCACTCATTGCTGTCATCGGCGTCAAAGGGAGCACCGGGTTGAGGTCCTCCTTCTGACGATGGAGGAGGCCAAGAACGCCGGTTCGGGAGATGAGGAGGTCACGACCTGGGCCACAGGCTTCGATTTCCCGGCGGGCGCCATTCGGGGAGTCCTCGGCACCGGCGAGGGAAGAAGGGCGAGAAGGCAGTGTGACTTGATCTAGAGGAGCTTCTGGCTGGAGAAGGTGATTGGGAGCAAGATGAGGATGAGCAATGATGGCCTCGCAGCACGCGTGCCAGGCTTTTTGTCAGCCTGGGTAGTTGTCGAGGCGACATGGGGACTGGGGGCATCCGCGTCCCATCATGCGCCATGTGTCAAGCCTGTCCTGCAGGCGGCGAGGGCCCGCGTCGCTTCACCCTCCCTTTGTTGCCTTCACTTCGAAGCCAGGCCAATCGCGCCTTGGGCCTGGGGGGTACTGTCGTTGTTCTGGGATCTTGGGTGCCCAGACCTGCCTGCCTGCGGCCTAGCGCGCGGCTCCATCGACAGCCCAGTATGGCCCAGCTACAAGACTCCACGAACAACACCCTCTCGAGGCTCCCGCCTCGCGAGTAGAATGACACCAAGGCCCCCCGAGGAGCGGCCTCCCGAGGCTGCCTCCCGAGGAGCGGAGATCTCTATGCAAGCCACCCGCCTCACGAGGCGCGTGATGACATGAGCCATGACAACCAAGGCCAGGCGGGCGCCAGCAGGCGCAGGAGAAGACAGTTTCCTCTTTGGTGATAAGGAGGCAAGGACGTACGTGGGTTCCCAAGGAATCCCCCAAAGGTTTCCATTCTGGTGCAACAAAACCGAGGCCTCTAGCCCGGTAGGACGGAGGTTGTCGTGGTATTCTCACGGGGGGGGGGGGGGGGGTGGGGGGGGGGGGGGGGGTTGTGAGACGACAGATGCCACAGGGTGGCTTGAGGTGAGGGCAAGACTGCCGCTGGAATATCCAGGGACGGGTATGCGAGTAGTACGCGCTAGTTTACCCAGGTTCGGGGCTCTCCGGAGAGATAACACCCCTACTCCTGCATGTCTGTATGTATGTGGCATATCTGCAGTACAGAGTGCTCCTGGAGCTGTATCTGAGAGCAGTGCCATGGGCACCTGATCTCGTATATGCATGTATGTGACATGCTCAAGTGGCCGGCTATGCCCTTGGCCTGTGGCCGAATGGATATGTGTGTGTGCCCGTGGGTGCCCATGGGTGGTTGGCTCCTTTTATAGTGTGGGCTAATTTAGGAAGTAAGCTATGTGAGCATGGGTGTGGGCATGGTGGGTGGTGGCCCACCCACCAACTACATTATTCGGGGGACATCGTTGTGACGTGTTACACCTGCTACAGTGCTCCACTATTCTCCAGCTGTGCCGGGTATGGCCGTCTCGTCCGCGGTATGGCCATCTCGTCGGGGTCTTGTCGGCGCAGCGGTCGACTTCGGGCAGCCGACTGGTCAGCGCAGTCGGCAGCCGTCTGTTTGGCGTAGTCGGACAGGGGGCCGTCTGGGGCGGCCTGAGTAGTCGGACTGAGGGGCTTTGCTAGCCCCGATGTATTGAAATATTGTCTCGCCGTCTTCGGGGTACCCGTGGTTAATTACTCCGACAGTAGCCTCCGAGCCTCTGGGCAACTTGGCAAAGTTGGGCGGAGGCTCTTTAGCGGGTGTTGATGTAGAAGATGCTTGATGATGGCCGGCTGCAGGCCGCAGCCGGCGTAGCTTGCTTCCGGCGGGGGCGCGCCAGCGCACCCGCTGGGTGTAGCCTCCGAGCCTCCAGGCAACTTGGAAAAGTTGGGCGGAGGCTTTTCACGGTTGTTGGTGCAGATGATGGCGTCGAGGGTGCCGGGCGCGGACGCGAGGTCCGCTGACTGAAGCTGTCGGGCGTGGACGCGGGGTCCGCCGACTGATGATGTCGGGCGCGGACACGGGGGTCCGCCGACTGACGCTATTGCTGATAGCCGGCTGCGGGCTGCAGCCGGCGCGGCTTGCTTCCAGTGGGGGCGCGCTAGCTCGCCCACTGGGTGCAGCCTCCGAGCCTCGGAGTGAGGAGGGGGGTTCCCCATGAAAATGATCATGCAAAAAACAAAGTTAGTCCGCGCAGATATATCAAATGTTTGCTTTTAGCATTGCAAGTTTATGCGGATGGGGCCGACTCGGTTTCATCCGAGCCCCCTTCAATCTTTTTCATGTCCCCTCCGCTCTTTGGCTTGTGCTCTCGCTTAGCCGGACAGCCGCTCTACGGTCTGTGGCTGAGAGTGGGCCGCGGGGTGGAGTGTACAGTACTCAGACTCTGGGAGCGGATTTAACCGAGCAGATACTCATAAAGCAAACAGCCAGGTTGCCCGAACCGTTTTTTTTTTCTCCCGAGACGTTTTTCACGTGGGTGGCCTCCAGCGTTCGCTCTTGCTAGCCGGACAGCCGCTCTGCGATCTGTGACTAAGAGTGAGCCTTTGGTACCGCGCACGCTACTAGGCCGTCTGCGGGAACAAACGTCTCAGGCCAAGCGGCCAGCCTCCGGGTCAACTCTGGCTGGCGCCGGGGCGAACAGTGATGCAACTGTAATGAAATGCGGAGATAGCCCATCGAGCATCACTCGGGGTTATCCATGTTTGCGCGGTGCAAAAATATGGGGGTGAGTAGCTCACATTGCTTTGACGCAGATGAGGCGGAAGTTGACGAAGACAGCCGGCGCGGCTCAGCGCTTGCTGAGCGCGCCGGCGCACCTGCTAGGTGTAGCCTCCGAGCCTCCGGGTGCTCGAAGGGGGGCCCGGCCAGTCGGGTCCGACCGAACGGGCGTCGAGGCGGACGGGCGTCCGGGCCGGCTCGCCTGCCGGCCAGGCGTCGGAGCAGGAGGCGGTCCAGCAGGCTTGGCACAGCCGGCAGTGCGGGTCGCGACCGACCGTCCGAATGGCGAAGCAGGCGGACGGGCTAGCCGGACGTTTTTTCTTTTCTCTGGCCGGCTGCTGGCAGCAGAACGTTTCTTTTTCAGACGGACGCTTTTTTTTCACTGGCAGTTGGCAACCGGACGCTTCTCTCTTTTATCCGGCTGTTGGCAGCCGGCCTCTTTTTCTTTCTTTCTTTTCACCCGGACACTTCTCTTTCTTTTCTTGGGCAGCCGGCCCCCCTTTTTTTCTTTTTTCAGCCGGCTGGCAGGCAGTCGGCCTCTTCTTTTCTTTGCGCGAGCAGCCGGCCACAGCGGGCAGACGGCCCTTTTTCTTTTCTTCTTCTTTCTTTTCTTACAGCCGGCTAGGCAACCGGCCTCAAATACTTTTTACAGCCGACACCGACACCGACTCTCTCTCTCTCTCTTTTTTTTGGCAGCCGGCAGGCGGCCGCAGCAGGACCCGGCGGGGGCTCGCGGGGCGCAGCCGGACGCGGGAGCAGCCGGCCGGAGGAGCAGTCGGCTGAAGCGAGGCGGGGCCGGTCCGTGCGGCGACGGGGAGCCGGCGGACGCGAGGTGAGGCGGCGCTGGATGTGGAGGCCAGTCGGCGGGGCGGAGCCGGCACGGGGCGAACGACCGGCCAGCGTGGGAGGCCGGGCCCGCCCGCAGCCGGGTTGGCGAGTGCGCGGGGGGCCAAGAGCTGGCGCGCGGAGCAGTCGGAGACAGCATGCGGCGCGGGGAGGCCGGCTGGCGCAGGAGCCGGCGGGGCAGGACGGGCGCGAGGGCGCAGGCGGAGCAACGCGCGGGAGGCCGCAGCTGCGACCCGGCCGGCGCGGCAAGGCGGAGCCAGCGCGCGGAGGCGGCAGCCGGCCCGGGGAAGTGCGGGCGCGCGCACGCGCGGGGGTGGAGTCGGCGCAGAGCAGAGGCGGACCGGGCAGGCGCGCGGGCCGGCGGGCCCAGGCTGCAGACACGAGCCGGCAGTGGCAGGGCGTGGCGGGCCGGAGAGGCGCGGGGACAGCTGCGGCGAGCGTGCGGGACGCGGAAGCCGCGCGTTAGACACAGGGCCGGCCACGGAGCGAGGCCGACGGGGTCGGGCAGCTGGACGGGCGGATGTGG
This sequence comes from Thinopyrum elongatum, assembly GCA_011799875.1. NCBI lineage: Eukaryota > Viridiplantae > Streptophyta > Magnoliopsida > Poales > Poaceae > Thinopyrum > Thinopyrum elongatum. The sequence goes on along the minus strand of CM022300.1, from coordinate 211,894,260 downwards.
AGATGGCGCTAGAGCCACGCCCGCGCAGTGGAACAGATTGCCGGGCCGGGGTGGACAGCCAGCCGAAGCGAAGCGGAAACGGGTGAGATCGAAGCCAGGCGGCCTGATCCCGCCCTGGCCGCGGTGGGCAGCTGGCCAAGCCTGGCTAAGCAGCCGGCCATGCGCGCGCATGCGGCCATGCACACGGCCAACATGCATGTGGCGAGTGTGTGCGTGCGTGTGACCAGGCCATGGCAGCAGCCGGTGAGTGCAGCAGCGTCGGCGCTAGCCATAGGCCATGTCACTTTCTGAGCGTTATCTGGGTAGTATATGGAACATATCTGGGTTAATTATGGGCATTGTCTAGCTTGTGACCGGCCAAAGAGCATGGGAAGGAGGCACCGCGCACAAGCTGCAGGTGGAGGCATGGGGCGCTGCGGGGCAGGAGCAGCCGCGGGCAGCCGCGCAGTGGACTGCTACAGCAGCAAGTGGAGCAGCAGAGCAGCGCGCGAGGGAGGGACGCAGTCAGACGGCGCGCGCGGACGCGCAGGGGCTGGAGCAGTGGTGGAGCGTCGACGCCAAAGGATCGGTGGCGCAGCTACGCCGGAGCACCGGGCCGGAGCGACGCCGGAGCTGCGACGGATGGGCTGCGTCGTGGCGGTGGTGACGAAGAGGGCGAGGCTGACAACGAGGACGCGCCGTCCCGTGCGGTTGCCCGGGAGCATGTCGATGTCGAGCCCCCGAGTGCTACCGGAGTGACGGCGCGACGCCGCGGTGACGATGATGAAAAGGGTCCTGCCCGGACTGCGAAACCAGCAGCAGCTTGCCCCACGGTAGGCGCCAAATGTCGTGGTATTCTCACGGGGGGGGGGGGGGGGGGGGTTGCGAGACGACAGATGCCACATGGTGGCTTGAGGTGAGGGCAAGACTGCCGCTGGAATATCCAGGGACGGGTATGCGAGTAGTACGCGCTAGTTTACCCAGGTTCAGGGCTCTCTGGAGAGATAATACCCCTACTCCTGCTTGTCTGTATGTACGTGGCATATCTGCAGTACAAAGTGCTCCTGGAGCTGTATCTGAGAGCAGTGCCATGGGCACCTGATCTCGTATATGCATGTATGTGACATGCTCAAGTGGCCGGCTATGCCCTTGGCCTGTGGACGAATGGATATGTGTGTGTGCCCGTGGGTGCCCATGGGTGGTTGGCTCCTTTTATAGTGTGGGCTAGCTTAGGAAGTAAGCTATGTGAGCATGGGTGTGGGCATGGTGGGTGGTGGCCCACCCACCAACTACATTATTCGGGGGACATTGTTGTGACATGTTACACCTGCTATAGTGCTCCACTATTCTCCAGCAGTGCCGGGTATGGCCGTCTCGTCCGCGGTATGGCCATCTCGTAGGGGTCTTGTCGGTGCAACGGTCGACTTCGGGCAGCCGACTGGTCGGCGCAGTCGGCAGCCGTCTGGTTGGCGCAGTCGGACAGGGGGCCGTCTGGGGCGGCCTGAGCAGTCGGACTGAGGGGCTTTGCTAGCCCCGATGTCTTGAAATATTGTCTCGCCGTCTTCGGGGTACCCGTGGTCAATTACTCCGACAGAGGTCATCGCCGAGCCCACCATGGTGTCAAGAGTAGAAGCTTTGCAGACGAAGACCACATTTAGTCAGGATAGGGTGTACTCCTGTCCCCCTTCAAATTGGCCGTTGTGGTATCCCTTCCCGCCTAAGCAATGAGGCAAGAGGACCAAGGCCACTATAAATATAGGCTAGTCTCCATCAGCCATTGACCTCTCTTGAGGCAGCTCATCCACTTGTACTGGTTCATCCTCATCCTCCTCGCGAGGCAATCCACCACAAAGTAGGAGTAGGGTTTTACATAGCAAGGTGGCTCGAACCTGGGTAAACCACCGTGTCATCTTCTTCCTGTCGCTCGCACGAACTCGTCGGAGTCAAGCCATGGGGTGGTGACTAGTGAGCCATGGCTAGGCTAGATCTTTCGCACACACCCTAGTGTTTGAACCTTATTGGTTCTGCGGAGCCTTGATTCTGACATTTGGCACGCCAGGTAGGGGGTGACCTCGACTTCCCCGAGGCAAGAATCCATCATCAAGGTCCGATGACCCAAAAACTGAGTTGGTCATGTGCGGGGCTGGGCCCTGCCGACACAGAGCATGAAGGCAAGAACGAAGGAAACCAAGCGCGAAAAGAAAATCACGGAGTTCAAATAGTTATTACAAGCACCAAATGTAGCACAAATTCGGGCAAAGTCTTATGCCTCCACAAGGTATGATTAGTTGTTGCAGGATAAACTACAGGGGGAAGGACCATTGCCGCCATTGCCACCATCACCACCACTCACCTCGGCCACAGCAGGCTCGTCTTCAATGTCGCCATCGTCACCGCTGCTGTCGCCTCCGTCGCCCGCGTTGGCTGAGGCAGATCCGCCGTCAACACATGTAAACTTCCCGAGCAGCATGACCACATGGCCCTTCACGGCCTCCGCTGTGTTGGCATGGAGTTCGAGAGGAACAGGGCCCATCACGGTGTCAAAGTTGAAGCTGGCGTCGCGGAGATAAAGATGGCTGAGGACGCGCGTCGCCGCCACGAAGAAGAGGTCGCGGCATTCCGCCTCCAGGATGGCATCCACCTTCGCGCCGGCGCCCTCAAGCTCCGAGGCGAGCATGGAAGAAAACTTCGCATAACCGTCCTCACGAACCATGAGCGGGCCCTCGAACCCTCCTCTGCAGATCGTCTTTAGTGCTCGGCGAGCACTGAGCTCAATGGCAGAGAAGGCGTCGCGGTCCACCGCCGCTTTCTTCTCAGCATCGGCAAGGATCTTCTCCCTGGTGTCCAGCCGGGCCGCTGCCTCGGAGACGTTCTTGGCCTGGGACACTTGGACCCCAGTCACTTCCTCTTGCAGCTTGGTCAAGCGCTCGCGTTTCGTGGCCTGCTCCATGACCACCTTCGGCAGCGCGAAGTCACGGACCTTGAGCTTCAGCTCACGAACATTGAGGTCATCCTCCCACTTCTGAAGCCGTTGTGCGCGCGTGACCTGCTCCTCCTGGAGTGCCTTCAGGTTGGCCTGCGCCTCGCCGTAATGTTCCATGGATGACGCTGCCTCGGCCAGCACTTCATCACGGGCCGCCTTGGCTTCGGTGGCTTCCTTCTTACTCTCTGCGTTGGCAGCTTCGGCCTGGCCCCAAGCCACCTTGGTTGCTGCGTTGACCTGGAGCCACCCCGAGACGAGCCCCAGGCGCTCCCTTGCGAGGCACCTATTGGCATCCTGGAGGTCTGCCCGAAGCCGGCCAAGAGCAGCGTAAGACTCATCCAGAGCCCCGGGTCTGATCAGGGGGCCGCAGCTCACGAGCGCAAGGGTCTGACGAGGGGGCGACACCGGTGGGCCGGCCGACACCATGACCAAGGAGGCCATGGCGCGGTTAGCTTGGGGCGTCGGAGGACTCGGGTTCCCCTTAGCACCGCCCGACTCCTGCGATACGACAAGAGCAGCCGACTCCGCGGCCTACTGGACCATGGCGGCCGGCTTCGCCTGAGGCTGTGCCGCAGCACCCCTCGAGTCGGGCTCGACTAGAGGGGGATGAGGCATCACCCCCCCCAAGGCTGGGGCTGCAGTGACCGCGGCGGGGTGCGCGGCTTGGTGAGCTCCTGCGTCTTTGATGGCCAGCCCCCCAAGCACTGACGCCGAGGCACCGGAAGGGGGCATCATGCCTGTGCGCCCTGGCGCGATGCTCCTCGCGCGCCCAAGGGTTGCGCCAGTCCAGTACATCATGCCCCCACACCCGCTGCGGCCGAGACCAAGTGCTGAGGCCGCCTTTGGCATGATCGGTAAATTCGCGTCGGCGTTCAGTTTCTTCTTCTTCCCCATGCCATCACCCCTGGTTGATGCGAGAAGTGACAGCGTGAGTGCATGGATCACGAATGCATGATCAAAAGGTAAGGCAAAGACACTCACTCGTCTGGTGCAGCCCACTTCCTCTTCTTCTCCTCCTCAGAGGCCAATGCAGTCGCTTCCTTCTTCATCGTGGTCACGGCCCGAGGGCTGGCAGAGTGGCCCCCGAGGGGCCCCATGGTGACCTCGCTCGCCGGGTGAGCGCGGGGGCTCCCCTGAGGGGTCGTGGCTGTGGAAACCACGGCGAAGCCAGCGGGGGCTGTCACGACCGTCGACAGCGTTCCTTGCGGGGACAAACCAACCTCCTTGGCTGCCCCGGCAGGGCAAGAAGGGCCTTCCGGAGGAGGCACCACCGCCCCCTCGGCTGGGGCCACCCGGCCAGGCATTTGCGCGGTTGGAGGCATGTACTCAGCCCTCCTAGGCGTCCTGGCGAGGCACGGAGACCTGCAGCCGGAAGCTCGCCTGCGTCGGCATCATCATCATTGAGGCCGAGGAGGAGCACCCATCGTGACAATGGGAATGCCTCCTTGACGTCGCCCTCCTCCGTCTCCTCCGAGTCCTCATGGCCTCCGCTGCTGCCGGAGGACAGCTCCACCCGGGAACCAGGGTTGTCGGATGGCACTAGACCGAACTCATTGAAGGCGGGCATGGCGGCGACCAGATCCTCCATGTTGTTGCGGCGGTATAGCAAGGCATAGGCCTCGGGGATGTCCCCCGAAATGCAGCTGAGCAAGGTGTTCCAGGCCAGGTCCGGCTCTCCGCTCATCAAGCCCGCAACGCGCAGCCTCAATGTGTCTCCCACGCCCTCGTATGCCCACAAAGGCTTCAAGCGCGATTGGAGTGGCGCGAGGCACTGCGCTAAGAACTCCTTCACGATCATCGCCCCCGTCAGCAGCTTGGCCTCCATATCCAAGGCTATATTCACCAGAACGGGTTTCATCCGCGGGTCGGTGATCTTCGCGGAACCCCACTCTGGGATCGGCTCGAGCACGTCCATCGGAAGCTCCAGGAGCGGGTCGATGCCGCAGGCGTCCAGGTAAACCCAGCGTCGCCGGAAGCCCTCCACCTTCTTCCCGGCCTTCAGGAGCTTGGTCCTGCTGAGCACATCGATGAAGGAGACGCACCTAGACAGCTGGACCATAGTGGAGAACCTCAGGCTGAAGAAGTGGCGGAAGAGCGCCACCAAGGGCCTGACCCCCATGAAAGCTTCACAGTAGAAAGCAAAGATAGATAGGAGGAGGATGGAGTTGGGCTGAAGGTAGAGAGCATAAATTCTATAGTGCCTGAGGATGGAAAAGAAGAAATCAGAGAAGGGTGGAACCAACCCGGCGAAGACGCCATGGAAGAAGAAGGGGTAGGACGTGTCGGGGCATGTCGGAATTGGGGCTCCACAAAGTCCTTCAGGGGAATGTCGGAATGTCGGAATCAGGGCTCCGCAGACCCAATAAGTTTCAAACTCTTGGGCATGTGCGAAAGATCTAGCCTAGCCACGGCTCACTGCTCACCACCCCACAGCTTGACTCCAACGAGTTCATGCGAGCGAGAGGAAGAAGATGACATGGTGGTTTACCCAGGTTCGGGCCACCTTGCGGTGTAAAACCCTACTCCTGCTTTTTGGTGGATTGCGATGAGGATGAACTAGTACAAGTGGATGATTTGCATCAAGAGAGCTCAATGACCAAGGGATCGGATACTTCTCTACGATGGAGACTAGCCTATATTTATAGTGGCCTTGGTCCTCTTCCCTCATTGCTTAGGCGGGAAGGGATACCACAATGGCCAATTTGAGGGGGACAGGAGTACACCCTATCCTGACTAAAGGTGGTCTTCGTCTGCAAAGCTTCTGGTCGTGACGTCGTGGTGGGCTCGGCGATGACCTCTGTCCTGCCGAGCCAGCGGCCTCGGTCTTGTTGCACTAGAATGGAAACCTTTGGGGGATTCCTTGGGAACCCACGTACGTCCTTGCCTCCTTAGCACCAAAGAGGAAACTGTCTTCTCCTACGCCAGGTGGCGGCCGCCTGGCCTTAGTCGCCATCGCTCACGTCGTCATGCGCCTCATGAGGTGGGTGGCTTGCATAGAGATCTCCACTCCTCAGGGGTCCTTGGTGTCATTCTCCTCGCGAGGCGGGGGCCTTGCGAGGGTCTTGTCTGTGGTGTCTTGTAGCTAGGCCGTACTGGGACGCCGATGGAGCCGCGCGCTGGGCCGTAGGCACACAGGTCTGGGTACCCACGATCCCAGAACGACGACAGTAGCCCCCGGACCCAAGGCGCGCTTGGCCTAGCTTCGAGGTGAAGGCAACGAAGGAGGGACGAAACGACGGCTTGACGCGTGGCGCATGACAGGAGGCGGACACCCTCACTTCCCCACGTCGCCTCGACAACTGCCCAGACTGATAAAAGCCTGGTCGTGCTTGATGTGAGGCCATCATTTCCCCGGACATGAAGGGATGCCGGTTGGCCTTCTCTGATCGCCTATAAGAGGGCGAAGGGGACGGGGCCCCTGAACCATCTTTGTCTTCTTGCCTCTCCCTTCCCGAACCTCTGTCCTAGCAGCCATGGCGCCGGTGAGGAGGTTCACTGCCGTGGAGAAGGGCAAGGCACCGCGGGATGAGCCGGAGCTGCTGCCACCCAAGAGGGGGCGCGACCGTCCCCGTAAGTCCACCGCGACGCCGGGGGCGGCTCCTCAAGGGCGCAGACGCGCTTTGCTGGGGGTCCACATCAGCTCCGGCAGCTGTGGAAAGAACCCCTCCTCCGGAGGCAGCCGCAGGAGTCATGGCGGTCGAGGCCGATGGGGGAGGCACGCGGTGGCCGCCCAACCACCTCGCCCGTGGGCCCATTTGGATGACATGGCCTGCGAGTTCGTGGTGTGGATGGAGAGCCCGCCTTGCACATGGATCCGGCTCCCGCGCTCCTTAGCGGAGGAGCTATCCATGGGAGGACCCCTCGGGCTATGGCTGCAGCCTAACAGCTGCTGCAATAGGTCTTCATGGGCGGAAGTCGAGGTCACCCCCTCTGGCTACGTCTACCTGACCCGGGGATGTCAGTCATTTGCCCGCGCTCGTGGCCTGAAGGGGAGGCACACCCTCCGCTTCAAGTACGACGGGGCGACGACGCTCTTCGTCAAGATCTTCAGGGAGGACGGCGGATGCGTGGGGTGCTACCCAGAGGGCAACAACAGTGGCGGCGACCACCCCTCTGATGACGACGGCCATGGCGGCAACGACGTCCTCAGCGGCGAACTTGCCCTTGGCGACAGGCGTGACACCTCCAGCGGCGATAGCGCCTCCTCCGATGGGAGCTCGAGCGGCGACGACTATGATGAGCCGCCGTGTCAAGGAGGAGGAGGACTCCGACTGAGCGCCAGTGATGCCGGGGTCGGTGCCTCAGGAGCTGCGGCCTCTGCGAGGCTATTTCTTTTGTCTTTCTTTTTTTCCTGCGTCGGAACAATGAAGGGCCCCGTGGGGGCGTGTAAGGAACTACGACACTAGCGCCTTTATGTTAATGTTTTATCTGCATTTTCAGTTATGCTGGCGTTTCTCGTTTAGGCTCGAGCCCCCCTTTTTTCCCTCACGGTAGCTTAGTGCTCTGCGTCGCCGGGACCCAATCCCCAGGTAGGCTTCTACCGTCGCTGGTATGCCAGGTCGCGATGCCGTGTGCAAGGCCAGGAGGTGAGTGACCCGGGGTCCGGTAGGAGCTCCTGAGGCGCGGTGCTCAAGAGGTCCCCCTTGACGCGCAAGCGGCTCTCGAGAGAGAAAAATGGGTTTCCCGCCCAAACAAGATTGTGAAAATCAGAGGTGCAATGTTAATAGTAAAGCTCGCGCTCAGCGTGGAGAAGGTGACTTAGCTCAAAGTGCTCGTGGCCCGCAAAGGGTTCTTGCGTCATGAGGGCGTGCTTTTTCGGAACCTGGTCCTTTGCTTTTACTCTGAAATGAACCAACACAAGTCCCGCTAGGGGTGCATGAAAAGACTGGTGTTCTTTAACATTTTGAGCGGTGCCATCTGATACGTCCATTTTGCATCATGCTTTTATATCAATATTTATTGCATTATGGGCTATTATTACACATTGTGGCACAATACTTATGCCTTTTCTCTCTTATTTTACAAGGTTTACATGACGAGGGAGAATGCCGGCAGCTGGAATTGTGGGCTGCAAGAGGAGCAAATATTAGAGACGTATTCTGCACAACTCCAAAAGTCCTGACACTTCACGGAGAGTCATTTTGGATTTAATAAAAAATATTGGGCGTAGAAAGTAACAGAGGGGGCCACCTATCATCCACAAGGGTGGAGGGCGCGCCCCCCGTCCTTGTGGGCCACCTGGCAGGCCCCCGACGCCCATCTTCTGCTATATGGTGTGTTTTGACATAAAAAAAATAAGAAAATGAAGCGCCACCGTCTCGAGGCGGAACCTGGGCGGAACCAATCTAGGGCTCCGACGGAGCTGTTCTGCCAGGGAAACATCCCTCCGGGAGGGGGAAATCGTCCCCATCGTCATCACCATTGATCCTCTCATCAAGACGGGGTCAATCTCCATCAACATCTTCACAAGCACCATCTCCTCTCAAACCCTAGTTCATCTCTTGTATCCGATCTTTGTCTCAAAACCTCAGATTGGTACCTGTGGGTTCCTAGTAGTGTTGATTACTCCTTGTAGTTGATGCTAGTTGGTTTATTCGGTGGAAGATCATTTGTTCAGATCCTTAATGATAATTAATACTCCTCTGATTATGAAAATGAATACGCTTTGTGAGTAGTTATGTTTGTTCCTGAGGACATGGGAGAAGTCTTCTTATAAGTAATCATGTGCATTTGGTATTCGTTCGATATTTTGATGAGATGTATGTTGTCTTTCCTCTAGTGGTGTTATGTGAACGTCGACTACATGACACTTCACATGATTTGGGCCTGGGGGAAGGAATTGGGAAGTAATAAGTAGATGATGGGTTGCTAGAGTGACAGAAGCTTAAACCCTAGTTTATGCGTTGCTTCGTAAGGGGCTGATTTGGATCCATATGTTTCATGCTATGGTTAGATTTATCTTAATTCTTTTTTTGTAGTTGCGGATGCTTGCGAGAGGGGTTAATCATAAGTGGGAGGCTTGTCCAAGGAAGGGCAGCTCCCAAGCACCGGTCCACCCACATATCAAATTATCAAAGTAACGAACGCGAATCATATGAGCATGATGAAAACTAAATTGACAACAATTCCCATGTGTCATCGGGAGCGCTTTGCTTTATATAAGAGTTCATCCAGGCTTGTACTTTGCTATTAAAAGGATTGGGCCACCTTGCTGCACCCTGTTTACTTTTGTTACTTATTACTCGTTACGAATTATCTTATCACACAACTATCTGTTACCGATAATTTCAGTGCTTGCAGAGAATACCTTGTTGAAAACCTCTTGTCATTTCCTTCTGCTCCTTGTTGGGTTTGACACTCTTACTTATCGAAAGGACTACGATAGATCCCCTATACTTGTGGGTCATCAAGACTCTTTTCTGGCGCCGTTGCCGGGGAGTGAAGTGTTGGATATTTATGTGGCTTTCAACATTTACTCAACATGGTTATTATTTATTTAACTCAATCTGGAATTATTCATATTATTAATGTTCGTGACGGGGAATAATTGATGTGGAATTTAACTCGAGGAAGTAATACTCGAGGTGCCGAGGATGACTATGATAGAATACAATAGAGGAATTAATAGGGATCCGCTCTACTGGAATTTATATATACGTACGTATTTTTCCCGGGACATCACAGGGTGGAAGAGCTGGGTTTGTTTGGCAGGACCAGCTCTGCAGGCTGTTGACCCACATGATTAAGATTGGAAGTTGATCTCACATATACAATCTAATCATGGCACATGACTCACACATGTGTGCTAGGGACTAGTATATTTAGACTCGGAAAACTGGCATGTTTGATCGTGGTTGGTAACATTGCCCAGGAGTCATACGGATCTTTCCGGAAACAGGTGGAATAATAAACGCCTGGAAGTGGAGTCTATAAATAGGTCCCTACCCTCTAGCCTCAATATGCATTGTGAGCGGTACCACGGAAAAGGCAGAGGAATTAGAGGGTAGACAGTGTAGTCCACAATTTCCAACATTCGTATCTTGAGCAGGTTCGATCATGGTCGCCCGTTACCCTAATCGCCGCCATCCTATTCGTTCCGCTGCCAACTCTGCCTCTACCGCTGGTTGCTACTAATTGGATGTTGACTCCTCTATTGTCGTTGATTTTGATGGGAAATCTCGTGTGTTCTTTTCCCCGATGGCATCGATCTGCCGTCGTCAAGGTCTCACGCACGCACCCCATGGCAGCTTCGCATGCAACCGATGCGTGTGGAATCAAGAAGGAAACAAGATTCGACAATATGTTGTATTAATCTCATCTAGTAGTACATGTGGCCGAAGCAGTTGATGCGCGTGGAATCAAGCATTGATTTTTTTAATGCGCAGCAGGCCTAGGGTTCCGTGCACCTGTGTTTTAATAATCTTCTATGGCGCACGCACTCGATGGTGCAGGACAGGCAACACACGTTGCTCGTCACGGAATTACTGCCTTGCAGCTCTTCGTCGTCCGCCATCCGTCATCTGGCTGGCCGTCTACTTAAGCGCCTTGTTGATTCATCCACTGTTGTGCGTCGGATCTAGGCATGTTATTCTACCTCCCACGTGCAATTAAGCACGGAATTGCTGGAGCCTTCTCAACAGGCTACACTTGATCTAGATGACAAGATATATTAATCAATCGATTTTGACACGATCGGCGGATCGAGGAAGACTAGTACTCCCTGGCTCGGTGGCTCTCTACCACGCCTGCAATCATGAAGGAGACAAGCAGCAGGTTCACGTGATCTAGCCCAAGTCTCTCTTGCTTCTTTAATTCGCATGCAGACCGAGGAAATCAATTCTGCTACTGTTACTATAGTAGCTACTTGCATGTTGTCGTGCACGGAGGAATTGGGATACTAGTCGATCTTGCGTCCAGACTTTCAATTTTTTGATGGCTGAAGGGAGAAAAGTTTTAATTCTTCGCGTACAAATCTGCACGTCAAAGTCTTCGCGTGTTTTCTTTACCGATATCTACAGATTGAAAACAAGTCGGAAAGGCCAAGAAAACCTGAGTAGGATCTCTTCATTGAGTCTACAAATCAGCTTACAAGGATGGCAGCAAGGATTAACTCGTACAATCTACATGAAGTCCAGGTCCACATTATTTGTCTAAGGATCAAACTGGAACGAGGAAGGCTGTTTCTTGGTTGTCCTAACACTTGCACGCACCCTGATCTGGGACGGAAATCACAAGGAATTAATCGGCGTAATTCCAGCATCTCTCTTCGCCTAATATACAGTTCTGTTTGCTGAGATATTTACAATCCATAAATTTAATATCACAGTTTGGAAGATGGAATATTATGATTGTATTTTCCGTGGAAATTGTCCATCACATTATTGACTGAAACAAACTGGACAAGGCTAAATTCAGAAAGCCGCTATTGAGGAATAGGAAATATATTATGGGTGCCAAATGGCCTCCATACTTATGTCAGGTTCATACCATAGTGAACAAATTGCATGGAAAATTAGTGCAATCTGGAATACTCTCTTTATTTTTCGGTGTGATATCTCTTGGGAAATACATATTGCTGGCTTATCTTGGGTATTTCTAACTCTGCCAAATTGATCAAAATAATTGATTTTCCAATTTAACTTCATTTGGTAGTGTGCAATATGGCACATTATTTGCTCTATGGAGGAAAATAGAAACTCTCAAAGGGAAGGATCTGACCAAATATTATTGGTTGCACCTCAAAGTGGAAGATATAATAATTTATCAATGAAATTGGCAAAGAGGAAGGTATGTCTAATTTGTATGCATGGAATTTTTTATTCACCACTACTTTTTAAAAATAGTTGTGTAATACATTCTGGTTATATATCATATACTTCCGTGCAAGCAATTCCAAGGAAATGCTAAAATTAATAAGGTAGATCGATATATCATATACTTGGAATTGGAAGTTATGCCCTCAAACTCCGTTCAGGAGGAACAATATTTTCAAGAGAAGGAATTCAAAAAGTGTCTATTATGACAACCACTTATTTATGGAGGAAGATGGGAACCACTCCATGGAAAATTAAGGAAATTTGCTCTCACTGCACATTGTTAATACTTGCATTAAGTATGTATATGTCACTACTTTTTTCAAATAGTTGGATTGTGGATTTAAGCTTCTATGTACTATATTGCTAGAATACAATAGCAATTTTGTTGGCATGCTAACAGTACCAAAGGAAATTATATATATTGTGTGTTTTGTCATTACTACCAAATCTTATACACTTTGGAATGGAAATTTTGCCATGAAACTCCCTGGTGGAGGAAAAGTAATATTGTTATAGAACACTCTATATGCAACTTCAGTGCGAAGGGATTTAACTTATGGTTCTATCTTAGAACACATTATTTATGAAATACTATTTGGAAAAGGAAGAGTGGAAATATTGCTCAAGGATAAAATTTGTGCATTACAGAATTTCACACAATGGTCTATTCTTTCTTGATGGAACATTGGAAGTTAGCAACCCAAATTGTTATTTGGGGAAGATAACTCCATAGAGAGGACTTCTAATAATAGGAACACATGCTTAGAATTTTTTTTTCATGGACGACTTGGTCACATATCATGGAACCGAATCGAGTGGTTTAGTGATTTCGGAATTCAAAACTTTAGTGGGAGGAATTTGGTTTTCTGAAGCAAATATATAATGGGTATTTTTTGGACACTCTCACTAGAGGTCAGATTGTTTATTTCATTTCACTCATCGATATTCCACTTTATATGGTTTTATGTTTACCTTTCATTATACAAGTCGGAAGGGTTTATTGTGATGTTCACATGTTGTACTGAAGTGCAAAATCAGTTGATTAAAGAATATCAAAGTCTTAACAACTGATTGGTGGGGGAAGTACACTTAATGAATATATCAATTAATATGTAAAGAGCATGGAACTACATTCCCCATTGTGATATACTATCTACTTCACAATCGAGTGGAGGAATTGAATATCTTTGATACTCCCTTGTCTTTTTTTCTTTTCATTGGAAGAAGCATTACATATTGCGTTTATTTTTTTTATCTAGTACAGTCACTCCTAATGGTTTGTAGACTAGAAGGAAGTATTTTACTTTGGTAGGAAATTCTCAATTACTTCATATCACACCAGGAATTTATTCTAGTGGATCAACAATATGTTTTTGATCTGGAAAAGGAAAATTGGTGGAAAGTGGGAGTACAATATTTTTATGGACAATGGTGGAATGGCTGGAAATCATATTAGAATATTATCTTGACCCCAATGGAAACTACAAGTGAAACTCCTAGAACTATATGCTTAGGATAAGTGGGAGGAAATAACTTGGAATGTCATTTCTGAATAATTATCATGTGTTGTTGGGGGAAGTCACTCTAATTTTTTTTGGAAGAATAACTAAAGTCTTCAAAGAAGGCTTAAAATTTTCATGAGTGTCAACATGGGTGGAACAAATGTGGGAAGGAACTCAAGGAGGAAGAATACAGAGTGGGAACTTATTATCTCACCAAACAACCGCAAGCCCATTGGTCAACCGAAAATATATTTTATGGAAACTCTTTCTCTAGAATTTAGGGAAAGAGGAAATAAGGCATGGTTTGCTAATTCAGTATATTAATGATGGTCTTATAACAAGCTTCACATCAATGTAATAGCAGGTCACATGATTTTCTAGAGGAAGCAAAACGGCCATCTACAAACATAAGTGTAAACTATTTTTCATTAGTATTATATATGTTAATGATATTATTATTTTTGTTGGCAATGATAATGTTACATTGATGGAATTGAAAGCTTGGTTATCTTATAACTTTCAAATGAAAGGAATGTTTGAGACTTCCGATTTTGGGAGTGGAAATACATAGGAAGTGTAGTGATACATTTTTCTATGGAAAATTGCAAACCTGTTAAAACACCTTGATAAAGGGAATCATACCCAGTGAGGAATTATGTTTGAACTCATGAGGAAAAATAGAATAATATATAGTACTGGATTTTTTTTATCTTCACTATACAATCATACCTTAGCTACCCAATTTATTGCTACATTCAAGCAGTGGAAGGACATATGTGTGGCTAATGGGAATCTCACGCATCATATAAGATCGTGGAATGTGCATCACAACCTGTCACCTATTTCTAGAGTTTATGGTTAAAAGTAAACACATTGAGGAAGTTACCATTGTATACACAAATGTGTGGAATGATTATACTCAGGTGCGCATATTTCATTGATTTGTATAATAATACTAATATGGTGCAGGTTTACTGACTAGAGTCAGGAATTCTTTTAGAACATGTTTACAAATGGAACTTTGTTTATTTGTTAATATGTTTCAGCCAAGTGGGAGATGTTGGATATTTATGTGGCTTTCAACATTTACTCAACATGGTTATTATTTATTTAACTCAATCTGGAATTATTCATATTATTAATGTTTGTGACAGGGAATAATTGATGCGGAATTTAACTCGAGGAAGTAATACTCGAGGTGCCGACGATGACTGTGATGGAATACAATAGAGGAATTAATAGGGATCCACTCTACTGGAATTTATATATACGTACGTATTTTTCCCGGGACATCACAGGGTGGAAGAGCTGGGTTTGTTTTGCAGGACCGGCTCTGCAGGCTGTTGACCCACATGATTAAGATTGGAAGTTGATCTCACGTATACAATCTAATCATGGCACATGACTCACACATGTGTGCTAGGGACTAGTATATTTAGACTCGGAAAACTGGCATGTTTGATCGTGGTTGGTAACATTGCCCAGGAGTCATACGGATCTTTCCGGAAACAGGTGGAATAATAAAACGCCTGGAAGTGGAGTCTATAAATAGGTCCCTACCCTCTAGCCTCAATATGCATTGTGAGCGGCACCACGGAAAAGGCAGAGGAATTAGAGGGTAGACCATGTAGTCCACAATTTCCAAGATGAAGAGCCTTTGGTGAGTGGAATTTGGTAAGGAAACATTTATATAGTGTGCTGAAATTTACTCTCACTTGTTACTATGGAAAATAATCCTTTGAGGGGCTTGTTCGGGGTATCTTCACCCCGACCGGAAGAGCAAAGTGTTGCTCCTCAACCTACTGCACCAACTGAAAATATTTATTATGAAATTCCTTCGGGTATGATAGAGAAACTGCTAGCTCATCCTTACACAGGAGATGGAACATTACATCCTGATATGCATCTAATCTATGTCGATGAAGTTTATGGATTATTTAAGCTTGCAGGTTTGCCCGAGGATGAAGTCAAGAAGAAGCTCTTCCCTTTATCTTTGAAGGAGAATGCATTGACATGGTATAGGCTATGTGATGATATTGGATCATGGAACTACAACCGATTGAAATTGGAATTTCATCAGAAGTTTTATCCTATGCATCTGGTTCATCGTGATCGGAATTATATATATAATTTTTGGCCTCGTGAAGGAGAAAGTATTGCTCAAGCTTGGGGGAGGCTTAATTCAATGTTATATTCATGCCCCAATCATGAGCTCCCAAGAGAAATTATTATTCAAAAAATTTATGCTCGGCTTTCTCATAATGATCGATCCATGCTCGATACTTCTTGTACTGGTTCTTTTATGAAGAAGACTATTGAATTCAAATGGGATTTATTGGAAAGAATTAAATGCAACTCTGAAGATTGGGAACTCGACGAAGGTAAGGGGTCAGGTATAAACCTTAAGTTTGATTGTGTTAAATCTTTTATGGATATCGATGCTTTTCGTGTTTTTAGCACTAAATATGGACTTGACTCTGAGATAGTAGCTTCTTTCTGTGAATCTTTTGCTACTCATTTTGATCTCCCTAAGGAGAAGTGGTTTAAATGTCATCCTCCCATTGAATTTAAAGTAGTAGAACCTATTAAAGTTGAAGAAGAAACTATTACTTATAATGTTGATCCTATTGTTCCTACTGCTTATATTGAGAAACCACCTTTTCCTGTTAGAATAAAGGATCATGCTAAAGCTTCAACTGTGGTTCATAAGAGTTATACTAGAACACCTACACCCCCCGAGCAAATTAAAGTTGAACCTATTATTGCTATGGTTAAAGATCTCTTGGTTGATAATACTGATGGGCAAGTTATTTATTTCTGTGATGAAGCCGCTAGAATTGCTAAACTCGATAGTAAAGATAAACATAGACCCGTTGTTGGCATGCCTGTTGTTTCAGTTAAAATAGGAGATCATTGTTATCATGGCTTATGTGATATGGGTGCTAGTGTGAGTGCAATTCCTTTTTCCTTATATAAAGAAATTATGAATGATATTGCACCTGCTGAGATAGAAGATATTGATATTACTATTAAACTTGCCAATAGAGATACTATTTCACCAATTGGGATTGTTAGAGATGTTGAAGTCTTGTGTGGGAAAATAAAATACCCTACTGATTTTCTTGTTCTTTCTTCCACACAAGATGACTTTTGTCCGATTATATTTGGTAGACCTTTCTTGAATATTGTTAATGCTAAGATAGATTGCGAGAAAGATATTGTTACTGTCGTTTTAGGGGATATGTCTCATGATTTTAATTTCTCTAAATTTCATAGACAACCCCATGATAAAGAATTGCCTAGTAAGGATGAAATTATTGGTCTTGCTTCTATTGCCGTGCCTCCTACTGATCCCTTAGAACAATATTTGCTAGACCATGAAAATGATATGTTTATGAATGAAAGAAGGGAGATAGATGAAATATTCTTTAATCAAGGGCCTATTTTGAAACACAACTTGCCTGTTGAAATCCTTGGGGATCCTCCTCCACCCAAGGGAGATCCCGTGTTTGAGCTTAAACAATTACCTGATACTTTGAAATATGCTTATCTTGATGAAAAGAAGATATATCCTGTTATTATTAGTGCTAATCTTTCAGAGCATGAAGAAAAGAAATTATTGAAAACTTTGAGGAAGCACCGAGCCGCTATTGGATATACTCTTGATGATCTTAAGGGCATTAGTCGCACTCTATGTCAGCACAAAATTAATTTGGAGAATGATGCTAAACCAGTTATTAATCACCAACGACCGTTAAATCCTAAGATGAAAGAAGTGGTAAGAAATGAAATACTAAAGATTCTGGAGGCAGGTATAATTTATCCTATTGCTAATAGTAAGTGGGTCAGTCCTGTTCATTGTGTCCCTAAGAAGGGAGGTATTACTGTTGTTCCTAATGATAAGAATGAATTGATCCCACAAAGAATTGTTACAGGTTATAGAATGGTAATTGATTTTAGCAAATTAAATAAAGCTACTAGAAAAGATCATTACCCTCTACCTTTTATTGATCAAATGCTAGAAAGATTATCCAAACATACACATTTTTGCTTTCTAGATGGTTATTCTGGTTTTTCTCAAATACCTGTTAAAAGATGATCAGGAAAAGAACACTTTTACTTGCCCTTTCGGTACCTTTGCTTATAGACGTATGCCTTTTGGTTTATGCAATGCACCTGCTACCTTTCCAAGATGTATGACTGCTATATTCTCTGATTTTTGTGAAAAGATTGTTGAGGTTTTCATGGATGATTTCTTCGTTTACAAAACTTCTTTTGATGATTGCTTAAGCAACCTTGATCGAGTTTTGCAGAGATGTGAAGAAACTAATCTTGTCTTGAATTGGGAGAAGTGCCACTTTATGGTTAATGAAGGTATTGTCTTGGGGCATAAAATTTCTGAAAGAGGTATTGAAGATGATAAAGCTAAAGTAGATGCTATTGAAAAGATGCCGTGTCCTAAAGATATCAAAGGTATAAGAAGTTTCCTTGGTCATGCTGGTTTCTATAGGAGGTTTATTAAAGACTTCTCTAAAATTTCTAGGCCTCTCACTAATCTCTTGCAAAAAGATGTTCCTTTAGTTTTTGATGATGATTGTGTAGAAGCATTTGAAATACTTAAGAAAGCCTTGATTTCTGCACCTATTGTTCAGCCACCTGATTGGAATTTACCCTTTGAAATTATGTCTGATGCTAGTGATTATGCTGTTGGTGCTGTTCTAGGGCAAAGAGTTGACAAGAAATTAAATATTATTCATTATGCTAGTAAAACTCTAGACAGTGCCCAGAGAAATTATGCTACTACTGAAAAAGAATTTCTAGCAGTTGTCTTTGCTTGTGATAAGTTCACATCTTATATTGTTGATTCCAAAGTAACTGTTCACACTGATCATGCTGCTATTAAATATCTTATGGAAAAGAAAGATGCTAAACCTAGACTTATTAGATGGGTTCTCTTGCTACAAGAATTTGATTTGCATATCATTGATAGAAAGGGAGCTGAGAACCCCGTTGCAGACAACTTGTCTTGGTTAGAAAATGTTCTTGATGAGCCACTTCCTATTGATGATAGCTTTCCTGATGAACAATTAGCTGTCATAAATGCTTCTCGTAATACTCCATGGTATGCTGATTTTGCTAATTACATTGTTGCCAAATTTATACCACCTAGTTTTAGATACCAGCAAAAGAAAAAGTTTTTCTATGATTTAAGACATTACTTTTGGGATGACCCACACCTTTATAAAGAAGGAGTAGATGGTGTTATTAGACGTTGTGTACCTGAGCATGAACAGGAACGGATCCTACGCAAGTGCCACTCTGAGTCTTACGGAGGACACCACGCTGGAGATAGAACTGCACATAAGGTATTGCAATCTGGTTTTTATTGGCCTACTCTCTTCAAGGATGCTCATAAGTTTGTCTTGTCTTGTGATGAATGCCAGAGAATTGGTAATATTAGTAGATGTCAGGAAATGCCTATGAATTATTCACTTGTTATTGAACCATTCGATGTTTGGGGCTTTGATTATATGGGACCTTTTCCTTCCTCTAATGGGTATACACATATTTTAGTTGCTGTTGATTACATTACTAAGTGGGTAGAAGCTATTCCAACTAGTAGTGCTGATCATAACACTTCTATTAAGATGCTTAAAGAAGTTATTTTTCCAAGGTTTGGTGTCCCTAGATATTTAATGACTGATGGAGGTTCACATTTTATTCATGGTGCTTTCCGTAAAATGCTTGCTAAGTATGATGTTAACCATAGAATTGCATCTCCATATCATCCTCAGTCTAGTGGTCAAGTAGAATTGAGCAATAGAGAGATTAAATTGATTTTGCAAAAGACTGTTAATAGATCTAGAAAGAATTGGTCTAAGAAACTTGATGATGCATTATGGGCTTATAGAACTGCTTATAAAAACCCTATGGGTATGTCTCCATATAAAATGGTTTATGGAAAGGCTTGTCACTTACCTCTTGAACTAGA
Source organism: Thinopyrum elongatum (assembly GCA_011799875.1). Lineage (NCBI taxonomy): Eukaryota > Viridiplantae > Streptophyta > Magnoliopsida > Poales > Poaceae > Thinopyrum > Thinopyrum elongatum. Next base: position 211,874,988 of record CM022300.1, on the reverse strand, counting down.
ACATAAGGCATATTGGGCTATTAAAGAGCTCAATTATGATTTCAAACTTGCCGGTGAGAAAAGGTTATTTGACATAAGCTCGCTTGATGAATGGAGAACCCAAGCCTATTAGAATGCCAGGTTGTTTAAAGAAAAAGTTAAAATATGGCATGACAAAAGGATACAAAAGCGTGAGTTTAATGTAGGTGATATTGTTTTGCTATACAACTCTCGTTTAAGATTTTTTGCAGGAAAGCTTCTCTCTAAGTGGGAAGGTCCTTACATTATCGAGGAGGTCTATCGTTCCGGTGCCATAAAAATCAACAACGCCGAAGGCACAAATCCAAAGGTGGTGAACGGTCAAAGAATCAAACATTATATCTCAGGTACTCCCATAAATGTTGAGACCAATAGAATTGATACAGTAACACCGGAGGAGTACCTAAGGGACACTTTCCAGAACGTTTCAGACTCCGAAAAGGAATAGGTATGTGGTACGGTAAGTAAACCGACTCCAAAACATTTCCAATGATAATTTTTCTCCATTTTGGAATATTTAAAAAATTAGGAAAATTAAAATTAGTCCAAAAGAGACACGAGGCGACCACAAGGGTGGAGGCCGCGCCCCCCGACCTAGTGGCCACCCCGTGTGCCCTCCGGACTCCGTTTTCTTGCACAATACTTCTTTTGGTCGGTAAAAATTCATTATATATTCTCTTGAAGGTTTTGACCAATGTAGCATGACAAAATCCTCTGTTTTTGTTTTGAGCTGTTTCTGCAGCAGATTTAGATCAAGATGTCTTTGCAAGAGTCGGTCGGGGAGAGTCGTGTATCTCACCCGACACCAGGCCCAAGAGCATATAGCGAAGCTGACCACTTCGGGCAATCAACGGAGGAAGAGATGGAGGCGGACTTGAAAAGGGTGGATGCCATGGAGGAGGATCAAGAAGTCACCTCTCGTCTTCAAACCGGATTCATGTTGGAGGAACTTCAGAGCTCAGCAATACCAAATTCGGTCATTCCTCCCAATGCTACATTTCTCTCTTATGAAAATATGAAAAAGAGTGTTGCCTTTTCTCCCGCAGCTATAAAACATCCATGGGTGAATGGAGCTCTAGCCGTCACGGGTAAACTTCGCAAGGAAGTATTGGAGCTTAAGTAGCAAATTAATAAGCTCGAGGAAGAGAATCGCATCCTAAAGGGCATCATCGCCAAGAATATCACATCATCACCTCCGAAGAAGGAGACATAAATACATGGGTATGGGCACTCCCCTTGGCAACTGCCAAGCTTGGGGGAGGTGCCCCGGTATCGTATCACCATCACACCTTTACTTTTATCGATTTTCTTAGTTCGATCCTTTTGGTTATATCTTGATCTAGTAGAATAAAGTTTTAGTATGATCTAGCTTTGAGTTTTGTTTTGATCTCTATTTATGTAATCGAGTCCGTGAGTTATATAATTAAGAGTAGTTTTGAGTTGAGGGCTTTGTTTTCTTGCTATGATCTTGAGGGAATAAAATAAAGAAATAAAAAGATCATATATTGATCTTATGTAGAGTAATGACTTCACATATAAAGAGTATGATGAATAAAATTTGTTGGGAGTTGACAAACATAGTTTTGGTCATTGTTGCAATTAATAGGAAGTAATAAAGAAAGAGAGGCTTTACATATAAATATACTATCTTGGAGATCTTTTGTAATTGTGAGCACTCATTAAAATATGACATGCTAAAAAGTTGATGTTGGGCAAGGAAGACAACATAATGGGTTATGTTTCCTTATATTCGAATAGAAGTTATATTGTCATGGATCCTCCAACATGTTGAGCTTGCCTTTCCCTCTCATGCTAGCCAAATTCTTTGCACCAAGTAGAGATACTACTTGTGCTTCCAAACATCCCTAAACCCAGTTTTGCCATGAGAGTCCACCATACCTACCTATGGATTGAGTAAGATCCTTCAAGTAAGTTGTCATCGGTGCAAGCAATAAAAATTGCTCTCTAAATATGTATGATCTATTAGTGTGAAGAAAATAAGCTTTATACGAACTTGTGATATGGAAGAAATAAAAGCGACGGACTGCATAATAAAGTTCTTTATCACAAGCGGCAATATAAAGTGACGTTCTTTTGCATTAAGATTTTGTGCATCCAACCATAAAAGTGCATGACAAACTCTGCTTCCCTCTGCGAAGGGCCTATCTTTTTACTTTTATCTTCTACCCTTATACAAGGGTCATGGTGATCTTCACCTTTCCTTTTTACACTTTTTCCTTTTGGCAAGCACTATGTGTTGGAGAAAGAACTAGATATATATATATCCACTCGGATGTAGGTCATCATAAAGTATTACTGTTGACATTACCCTTGAGGTAAAAGGTTGGGAGGCAAAGCTATAAGCCCCTATCTTTCTCTGTGTCTGACTGAAGCTTTGAACCCATAAGTATCGCGTGAGTGTTAGCAATTGTGAAAGACTAGATGATAGTTGAGTATGTGGACTTGCTGAAAAGCTCTTAAATTGACTCTTTCCGATGTTATGATAATTTGCATTTGCTTCAATGACTGAGATCATAGTTTGTTGGTTTTCAATGAAGTTTCTGATTCATACTTTACCTTGTGAACGAATTGTTATTTAGAATAAGATTTATATGACAATATATGTGTTGTTCTAAAGATGATCATGATGCCCTCATGTCCGTATTTTATTTTATCGACACCTCTATCTCTAAACATGTGGACATATTTTTCGATATCGGCTTTCGCTTGAGGACAAGCGAGGTCTAAGCTTGGGGGAGTTGATACGTCCATTTTGCATCATGCTTTTATATCAATATTTATTGCATTATGGGCTGTTATTACACATTATGGCATGATACTTATGCCTTTTCTCTCTTATTTTACAAGGTTTACATGAAGAGGGAGAATGCCGACAGCTGGAATTCTGGGCTAGAAAAGGAGCAAATATTAGAGACCTATTCTGCACAACTCCAAAAGTCCTGAAACATCACGGAGAGTCATTTTGGATTTAATAAAAAATATTGGGCGAAGAAAGTACCAGAGGGGGGCCACCTACCGTCCACAAGGGTGGAGGGCGCGCCCTACCCCCCTGGGCGTGCCCCCCGTCCTTGTAGGCCACCTGGCAGGCCCCCGACACCCATCTTCTGCTATATGGTGTGTTTTGAACTGAAAAAGATAAGAAAAAAGCTTTAGGGACGAAGCGCTGCCGTCTTAAGGCGGAACCTGGGCGGAACCAATCTAGGGCTCCGGCGGAGCTGTTCTGCCAAGGAAACATCCCTCCGGGAGGGGGAAATCATTGCCATCGTCATCACCATGGATCCTCTCATCGAGAGGGGGTCAATCTCCATCAACATCTTCACCGGCACCATCTCCTCTCAAACCCTAGTTCATCTCTTGTATCCGATCTTTGTCTCAAAACCTCAGATTGGTACCTGTGGGTTGCTAGTATTGTTGATTACTCCTTGTAGTTGATGCTAGTTGGTTTATTCGGTGGAAGTTCATTTGTTCAGATCCTTAATGATAATTAATACTCCTCTGATTATGAACGTGAATATGCTTTGTGAGTAGTTACGTTTGTTCCTGAGGACATGGGAGAAGTCTTGTTATAACTAATCATGTGAATTTGGTATTCGTTCGATATTTTGGTGAGATGTATGTTGTCTTTCCTCTAGTGGTGTTAGGTGAACGTCGACTACATGACATTTCACCATGATTTGGGCCTAGGGGAAGGCATTGGGAAGTAATAAGTAGATGATGGGTTGCTAGAGTGACAGAAGCTTAAACCCTAGTTTATGCGTTGCTTCGTAAGGGGCTGATTTGGATCCATATGTTTCATGCTATGGTTAGATTTATCTTAATTCTTCTTTAGTAGTTGCGGATGCTTGCGAGAGGGGTTAATCATAAGTGGGAGGCTTGTCTAAGGAAGGGCAGCACCCAAGCACCGGTCCACCCACATATCAAATTATCAAAGTAACGAACGCGAATCATATGAGCATGATGAAAACTAACTTGACAACAATTCCCATGTGTCCTCGGGAGCGCTTTGCTTTATATAAGAGTTCGTCCAGGCTTGTACTTTGCTATAAAAAGGATTGGACCACCTTGCTGCACCTTGTTTACTTTTGTTACTTATTACCCGTTACGAATTATCTTATCACACAACTGTCTGTTACCGATAATTTTAGTGCTTGCAGAGAATACCTTGCAGAAAACCGCTTTTCATTTCCTTCTGCTCCTCGTTGGGTTCGACACTCCTACTTATCGAAAGGACTACAATACATCCCCTATACTTGTGGGTCATCACCATCGTGGTTGGGCCGTGCCCCACTTTCGTGTTCCCGCGCAGGGTTTGCCCCTCTTTTCCTTGCTCACCAAGGTGCTCTACGTCCTCTGGACCTGGCCCTCGGGCGAGCTCAGCCGCCGTTGGTATGTCTGGTTGTGATGCCTGGGACAAGGCCAGGGGGTGAGGGCCCGAGAGCCAGTAGGGGCTCCTGAGGCGCGATGCTCAAGAGCCCCACTTTTAATGTGCAAGAGGCTCGCATAAAAAGAGTGGTGTGGCTCGCGAGGGTACCAAAGAAAGGGACTTCGGCCGGCGACACGCGGTGCATGAAGCAATTTTACTTACCAAGGAAAGGAGTGGTGTGTCTCCTAAGGTTCCTGCATATTAACCAATCACAAGATACAAGGGGAAGCGCTCGCGGTCTGCTCGGAACCGTTCCATGAGAAGACGAAGGCACTAAGGACCTCGTGAGGTGATGTGTACGGGGCCGGCCCGCAAGCCGGAGCTCAGTCGCTTAGATTTATCAGCGCTGCAGGGACGGACCCAAGCACAGGCGCCGTGCCGGTAGCCCCCTCTCATGGGACATTCAGGAGGGGAGCTGGCAGCGCGCGCAGCCCGCGGGGCAGCGGCTCCAGAGGTGATGTGATGTCAAGCGCAGGGTTAACAGTCATAATAACTCACGAAGCATAGTTGGTTCAAGGTACATAAACAGAACGATGCAACCGCAGGGGCGAGCCCTAACAGCTTGAGGATGATGCAGCCCGTGGGGCGCCCTCAATTGAACAAACCAAAAGTCACCTGGCAATGATGCTGGAGAAGCGTCGGGGTAGTTGATGAAGTGTGTTGTGGGGGTTGCTCCTCACGAGCCGGGCGGCTCCGGAGGCTTGACAGGCTCGCAAGGCCCAGGGTGCCCGCGAGGGTCTGGGACCTCCTAAGACATGACCGCCAAGCGCCGAGCCTCATAAGACGCCATGGCATGCTGCGCCAGTCGCTGGTACGAGGCGCCAATGTTCAGCAGGCCGAAGGGCATGCAAACGTAGTTGCAGGGGTAGCCCCCACTCCGGCCGATGCAAGATGGCCAGAAGAGGTCCTGCGAAGCGGTCCTGTTGAGGCCCGGCATTTTGACGCAGACACGCAGCTCGCTACCCGTGTCAGGGGCGGTAGCTGCATTGGTGGGTCATGCGGGGCGCCGCTCGCCACGCATGGCTTGTGCTTCCTGAAGCTCTTCGATTGCCCTGGTGATGAACTCTCGTGCTCCTGGTGCCTCGCGCCGTGCTCCTTGGCTGTGGGGGCGCGCACCAAGGCACACCTCCAGGTGGTGGCCGAGCACCTCCCTCGTTGCACTGGTCAGGTCAGAGGCCCTCCAGGTGGAAGCCCCCGAGCCCGTCCTAAGGGAGGCGTTAGGCACGCCTTCCTATGTAGAAGGAATTGACGCCCCAGCGATAGGAGCGGAACCAGAGGCATTGCCAGTGGATTTCTTGGCCTTCGGGCGGCTCTTGGGGAGGGGTTTCTTCTTCTTCACGGGGGTGGCCTCGGGAGGCATGACTTCATCGGCGCCATCGGAGTTCTCGGCCGCCACGACGCGGTAGGCATGCTCAAGAGAGCAAACTGCGTCCTTCTCGTCACAGGCAACTGTGATGATGCCGCTGCACCCAGGCATCTTGAGGATGTTGTAGCCATGATGAGTAGCCGCCATGAACTTGGCGAGGGCAGGATACCCAAGGATGGCATTGTACGGGAGGCCGATGTGGGCCATGTCGAAGTCGATGAGCTCGGTGTGGTAGTTGCCGCTCTTGCCGAAGGTGACGGGGAAGCGCACCTGGCCCAGGGGAGTGGTGGAACCATCGGTCACCCCAGAGAATGGTCCGGTGGGCATGAGTTTGTGGTAGGGCACCTGGAGCATCTCGAAGGTCTCGAAGAGAGCACGTTGAGGCCAGCACCACCGTCGATAAGAGTCTTGCTGACGGAGATGTTGCTGATGGTCGGCGTGCAGAGCATGGGGAGCGCGCTAGCAGTGGCCATGCACCTGAGGTGGTCCTTGGAGTCGAAAGTGATGGCGTACTACAACAACCTAAGGGGACGCATAGCTTCGAGCTTCGGGAGGGCTGCATTCACCTCGCGAGAGAACTGCTTGAAGATGCGATTTGAGGCCGGCGCCTGAGCTCCGCCGAGGATGCAGGCGCTAGCACGAGACCCCTGGTAGCCCCCAGCCCCATCGTCCTGATGGTTGTCATCGTTCCTCCTTGGCAGTGGCGGTAGCGAAGGGAGACCGGCATTGCCCTGAGGATGGGCCTCGTGAGGCTGATCGCGCCAGGGGCCGTCGTGAGGCTGATCGCGCCAGTCACCCTCGCAAGGCTGGTCGCGCCAGCCCTGACAAGGGTTGCGGTTGTCCCAGCGACCTCTGCCGCGACCTCCTCCACGGCAGAAGCCACGGTCGCCGTGCTTGGAGCAGCGCCCCAGGCGCTCATTTCGGAGCAGCCTGAGCTCCTGGCAGTCATTGGTGTTGTGGGTGTGCACGTTGTGGAAGACGCAAAATGGGCTTGCATCCTTGGGGGGCTTGTTGCGACCACGGCCGCGCTTCATCTCAGCCTCTGCTGGCATCATAGTGGGGCCCTTGCGCTTCGTTTCCTTGGCCTTGGCCTTCTTGTCTTCAGGGTTGAATTCTGGGTGCTTGAGGAGGGAGGTGTCCTTCTTCCGCCGTGGCGCATCTGTCCGCCAAGTAGAACATCTCCAGCGTTGTGCATAGGTTATCATGGATGGCAAGCTCCTCGCTCATCTTGACGTCCGTGTCGCCTTCGGTGAACACCGAGATGATGGCTTCATCTGAGGCCTTCCGGATCTTGAGGAGAACATTTGTGAAGCGCTGAATGTACTTGCGGAGAGTTTGTCCCAGCTGCTACTTCACACGCCGCAGGTTGTTGACGGTTAGGGCGCGGTCATGGGTTCCTTGGAAGTTGGCGATGAACCGCTCGCGAAGCACATCCCAATAGGAGATCGACCCCTCTAGGAGGTGCATGAGCCAGGAGCGCGCACCGTCCTTGAGGGCCATGGGGAACCAGTTCGCCATGACCTTATCATCGCTGTTGGCCGCTTTGATGCTTAGCGAGTAGAGCTGGAGGAACTCCGCAGGGTCAGGGACGCCGTCATAGCACGGTGGCAGGTCTGGCTTGAACTTGACCGGCCAGACAACTCGGCGAAGCTCACGAGAGAAAGCTCGGCTACCCGCCGCGCTCATGTGCATGGCGCGCGGGAGGGGGCACGGTCTTGATGCCCACGTGCGGCAGCTTCTAGAGCGGCCCGGTCTTGGTGCTCATGAGGCAACGCAGGGAGCGCATGTGCGTCGTACTGCAGCTGCTGCAAGACCTGGCAGCTGACCTCATCCCTGGCCGGCACTGGTGCTCCACGCAGCGGTGTCACGCGGACGCACATCGCGCCTCGGCTCGGCGTCAGCACTGCAAAGACAAGTAGGTGGTGGCGCGCCATGCGCCACATCGCCCGCATGAGACAGCGGGGGATGAAGCGAGTACGAAGTCGTCGGGTCATCGCCGGTGGCGTTGACGAGCTCGGTGATGTAACCAAGCCACACATCTTAGCCCTCGTCAGCGGGGCGGTAGCACAACAGCTCACACTCCATTAGAAGCGCAGCCTGCGCATTTGTCGGCCCTCGGCGAGCATGAGAAGACAACACCGTGGCGGGAGGGAGGGAAGGCGTGGCAGTCCGGCCGTCACGCTGCACATGAAGAGTCCTGCTGCTCATGAACAGCGGGGTCAGTGGCAGCGTTAGCTGCGGGAGAAGCGGAGCTGCATGGGGAGCCGTGACCCACCAACGCCGTCTGGGCGATGCGGGCGGCCCGGCACTCAGCACGAACTCAGCGGGCGTCGTCCATGGAAGCGATAGTGCAAGGACAGAGTGGATCGGAAGGGAGAACTTCGACACGCCCCTACCTGGCGCACCAAATGACAGAATCAGGGCTCGGCAGACCCAATAAGGTTCAAACTCTAGGGCATGTGCGAAAGATGTAGCATAGCCATGACTCACTGCTCACCACCCCATGGCTTGACTCTGAAGAGTTCATGCGAGCGAGAGGAAGAAGATGACATGGTGGTTTACCCAGGTTCGGCCCACCTTGCGGTGTAAAACCCTACTCCTGCTTTGTGGTGGATTGCCTCGCGAGGAGGATGAGGATGAACTAGTACAAGTGGATGAGCTGCCTCAAGAGAGCTCAATGACCGAGGGATCGGATCCTTCTCTACGATGGAGACTAGCCTATATTTATAGTTGCCTTGGTCCTCTTTGCTCATTGCTTAGGCGGGAAGGGATACCACAACAACCAATTTGAAGGGGGACAGGAGTACACCCTATCCTGACTAAAGGTGGTCTTCGTCTGCAAAAATTCTTGTCACGACGCCGTGGTGGGTTCGGCGATGACCTCCATCCTGCCAAGCCAGCGGCCTCGGTCTTGTTGCACCAGAATGGAAACCTTTGGGGGATTCCTTGGGAACCCGTGTACGTCCTTGCCTCCTTAGCACCAAAGAGGAAACTGTCTTCTCCTACACCCGCTGGCGCCTGCCTGTCCTTGGTCGTCATGGCTCATGTCATCGCCGTGCCTCGTGAGGTGAGTAGCTTGCATAGAGATCTTTGCTCCACGGGAGGCCGCTCCTTGGGGGGCCTTGGTGTCGTTCTCCTTGCGAGGGTCTTCTCCGTGGAGTCTTGTAGCTGGGTCGTACTAGGCCATCGATGGAGCCGGGCGCTGGGCCACAGGCAGGCAGGTCTGGGTACCCCCAATCCCAGATCGCCTACTGTGGCCACACCCCTGGACAGGGTAGTGCTGCCAGCATTCGCTGGCGAAGGAGTGTGTTGTTGGGCGGCCTGAGGAGGCAGGTCGACACGTCCCTCCACCGTCTCGGCCCGAGAGGCCTCACCTGCGAAGCCCTCTAGCTCTGGGACCACCAGAAAGGGGTTGTCCTGAGGCCCCTCCTAGCCCTCATGGAGCAGCCCCCACCGGTTGAAGTGTGGTATCCTCCCGACGAAGGCCTCCTTGCTCGTTTAGTTGTAAAGAGGGAGCCCCTCCCGTGGGAGTGCACTTGCTTCTCCTCCGGTCAAGATTCGGAGTATCCCGCTCAGCACGTCAGGGGGCAAGTAGCCCATTTGGAGCCTCATTGCATCTTCAGGGCCGGTGAAGGCCCACATGGAGCAGGAATGGCGCTGGAGAGGGGAAATTCACCGAAGGATGAACTCCCTCACCACCATCGTCACCGTCACTCCGGCCGCCCTCAGGTTGGCCATCCTCGTCGTGACCCGCGATAGCCTCGGGTCGGCAAGCCTCTCGTGTCCCCACCCAGAGCTTGCCTCCGCCGGGGACGACGGGGTTTGCAGCAAGGGCTGAACTGGGCCGTGTCAATGCACACCCATTGCCGCCGGAAGCCCTTCACCTCGGGGCGGATCTCCATGTCGATGCCCTCGCCCGTCATCGCGCTCACGGCGCAGAGCGACACATAGCTGGAGTGTTGTGTATCGGCGGTTAGCCGCAGGCAAAAGAAGTGGCGGAGCAGCGCTACCGAGGGGGCGATACCCACAAATGCCTCGCATAGGAATGCGAAGGCGGAAAGGAGGAGAATATATTTCGGGTCGACGTTCAATGCGTGAACATGATAATGCGAAAGCACGGCATTGAAGAAGTAAGAGAACGGAGGCAGCAAGCCGGAGACGAGTGCATGGAGATGAATGGTGATGGTGGTGGCTTCCAGCTCGGTGGAAGGCTGTGAAGCAGGCCAAATCTTCATCACCTTCCACTCATTGGATTCGGCCACAATCATCGGGAGGACCTTGTCGAGCCCCTCATGGTTGAGCACCGTGGACCGACCCAGCTCGGGCTCCGGCCCCGCTTGGCTGTACGCCATCGATCTGGCATTGCTCCTCTTGTTCGGGGGTGACATGGCGGCGCGACGTAACAGGGGCGGTGCAGGATTCGACGGGAAGGGCGCAAGCTTGCTCGAGAAGGAAGGTGCTGTGGATGGGCGCGCAGTAAGGTAATGGCAGTCGCATGGCCCGCACAGTCGGCTTTATGGCAGTCCGGACGGATGCCGAGGCATCATGGGGAAGTGGGGGCATCCCACGCCCCGCCGTGCATCATGCGTCAACCCTGGCCCGCAGGTATGTGGGGCCATGTCGCTTCACCCCCTCTGTCGCGGGAAACCACGGCCACCTATGGGACCAGGAGGCCCCTTGCTGGTTTGGCAGGGGGGCGTCGCGTTGCACAAAGAGCAGACGAGCGTGTGGCAGCACGGCAGAGATCACACAGGCATTTTTACCCAGGTTCGGGCCACCGTGAGGCGTAAAACCCTACTCCTGCTTTGGTGGATTGATGGTGGAAAGGTGGTGGTGGAGCGTAGTACACTTGCCCGACAAGGGTTGCCTCAGGGCGGCAGTGGCTACGCGCGTATGGGTGTCTGAGTTATCGAACCTTCTAACCCTCTCTACGGTTGCCATGGGCCTCCTTTTATAGATTAAGGGGTCACCACAATGGCAAAACAGTCATTATGTACTGATAAGATAGCAAACAGTGCTATCATACCTAACTCTGCGGGCTGACAGGGCGCATTAAATGCACCGCTCAATGTCACATTGTTGGTTGCCCGACAAGGCTTGCCGGGCTATCTCGCCAGCTCCACGCCTGCTCGCTGGACACGTCGTAGGACGGGTGTCATCTGTGGGTGTTTCCTATAGGGAGAGGCTGCCATGTGGTGAATGGCTGCCACTTAGTCACTCCGCGGTTCGACACCGCACTGATCAACGACGTAGGTCGTGGTGGAGTAGTTGGTGAGGTGGTTTTGCCTCCGTGTGCCCCGGCAGGCCCTGCCGGGACGTCTTGGACGTCGTCTTTCGGGGGTGGCCTCACCCCTTACCGAGCTTGCCTGCCCGGCAAAGGAGGCCCTTCTCCTGATGGTGCCTTGCTTCTTTGGCTTGATCTTGGTCCCGCTGATATGCATGTTAGTCCTTTGAACCTCTTAGTCCCTTGTATTCTGACTTGGGTTGGTGCTTCAATCTCGTCCCCGTGCCTGTGCACCATCTGGGCAACAGACCCAGGGTTTGTTGCACCGACAGAAGCCCCCAGGCCTGCCCTGAATGCGCTGCCGAGCGTCGTCGGGGTAGGGCCTAATAAGTGCACAGGCGGGGTCGCTGAAGAGGTTGGTCTCTTAAGGTCTTCTTTGCTTCTTCATTAGCCTTGATTCTAGGCCAATTTCCGGTTTCTCCACACGTCGTGTAAGGCCAATGGTGGTGGGGCCGCTCCAGTGATGGCCCGTGAATGACTTTAACGCATGGGGGAGAAACTGCCAATTCACTCTTCCCACCTCGCCCTTATCCTTAGCCATGTATGCTCCATGCATCGCGCGGGGTAGGTAACGGAGGCGCGTGGCCTGGGGGAGCGTCAAGGCAAGGGCCCCGTCATCTTGAGTTGGCGGAGGAGGACGGTGGCTGCCCGTTGAGGGAGCGGCTTCCCTCCTAGATCCGCCTATAAAATGGAGGGGTGAAGGAGGGCGAAGTCACCCACCCTCGCATTCTTCTTCTCCTCTGCTTTCTGCCTCTACTAGTTATGCTGAAGAGGAGAGCCTGGGGCCAGCCCCCGGGCTCTTGGTTGGGGCTAGTGTTGCCAAATGCCGGTGCTGGCGCTAGGGGAGTGAGCTTGGTCCTTGCTGTGGCGAACCTCTTGGTTCCTTCGAGGCTCGGCCGGGAGGAGGGGCTGGAGACCATTGGTAATCCTAGCACCGCCCCTCCTAGAGGTCTTGGGGCTGATGTTGACGAGAGGCACGCCTTCCTGCCCGCCAAGGTGGGGAGCGGTGCGCCTCAAGCCCCCTGGCTGTCCTGGCCGCTTGCCGTCTCCCCGGGGAAGGCGCCGGGCTGGAGTCTTGGCCTTCCCCCAGAATGGTGTTGATGAAGACGAAGACAGGGGAGAAGGAGAACACGAGAGGCAGGCCGTCCAGTAGGAGCACGACTGCATCGACGCATTCGTCTTGTACTGGCGACCTGCTGCCCGTCTGTCTGGCTCTCCCTCCTTTCCCCGGCGCAGTCATCACCGTTTTGTCGGGCCGCCGGGGAAAGGCTTGCCCCTCTGGCGCTTCCGCTTCCCCTGCGGGTCTTCTGGCTGGGCCCCGGCGTCCTCCCCTGTCGGCGCCTATGCTGGAGCCCCCCGCTTGGTCCCGGAAGCGGTGGTCCTGGGGCCGCCAGGGCGCTCTGCACGTCTTCCTCCTTCGCAACCTCGCCACTCCCGGTCCTGTCAGGCTGTGTCCGACAGTTCCTGACGGGGATCGGGGTGGCGTTGTGCCGGCGCATCGCCCACCCTCTTTTATTCCCATCGCACTACCTGGGATAAGAGGGACAGGGACATGAGTTTACGGAGCACCTATCTTTTTTCAATCTTAAATCTGCAGGCACTTGCCAAATTTTAATTCAAATAATGTAATCTCTCGAGTCCATGTTTGTGTTCTGTAATGTTTGTACTTGTATCAACATATTAATGAAAAAGATGAACCTTGCCAGGAACCCGTGCATGTGTATGTCCATGCAGAGGCGAGATGCCTCTTTAGTGTAAATAAACGAGTTTTTCCCGGCAGGCTATCCTGCCGACACCTTTTTTGTCTACCGGAGAGCTAAGTCTACCAGGCAACAGGCAAAGAGGCCAACCCCCCGCCAACTTCTTTTTACCAAAGGCCACTACGACCATCCTGTCCGAAGCAACGTTCGAGTCAGGGATGGGAGCACCTAAGTCTCAAAAGAGTGGCGGGGTTTTTTTATGCACAAGTCATGACTTACAGAACACTAATGGACAGGAGGTTGAACTTATCTGTTTGGCTTGCCGGGGATCGCAGTGCCGGGCAATCTTCTCGACTCCTTGTCAAAGCCAAGTTCACGGCAGGAACCTGCAGATTCATGCGGATGAGAATGAATGCAGGATGCGATCCTATCTATATGCATATGCAAATGCTCATGAAATGCTTATGCAGTGATCTTGGAATGCTCATGCATGCTTGCAATCTTGGTCGGGGGCCCCCCACAGCGCTTCTTTATTTTCTCTTGCATAGGGTCATCGCCCTGGCTTTGTACAAGGGGTTACATGCAATTGAGGCAAGGCCTGTACAAAAGGGTGGCTGCCGGGCAGGGCCCGACAGCCGCTCCTTACGGGTAGAACTTGCGGAGATGCTCAATATTCCATGAGTTTTGCAACTGAATGCAATCTCCAGTCTCAAGACGGACTGCGCCAGGTCTGATGACTCATACTACCTGGTAAGGGCCTTCCCACTTCAGTGACAACTTGTTTGTACCCTTGGCGGACTGAACGCGCCTAAGGACAAGGTCACCTTCCTCAAAACACCGGGCGTGAACCCTGTGGCTGTGATAGCGACGCAGGGCTTGCTGATAGCGTGCAACACGCGTAGCAGCCCGAAGACGGTTCTCCTCGAGTAGCACAGCGTCATCACGCCGGTGCTGATCTTGCGCTACTTCATCATAGGCAAGCACTCGAGGCGACCCGTAAATGTGTTCCGTGGGGATAACTGCTTCTGCCCCGTAGACCAGGGAGAAGGGAGTCTGCCCGGTAGCTCAGTTTGGTGTCGTTCTGAGGGACAAGAGAACTACTGGCAGCTCCTCGATCCACCGCCTGCCGTGCTTCTGCAGCATATCAAAGGTTCTCGTCTTGAGTCCACGCAGCACTTCAGCGTTCGCCCTCTCAGCTTGCCCATTGCTTCGGGGGTGTGCCACAGAGGCAAATGAGATCTTGCATCCGAGGGCATGAACATATTGCATGAAGGTGCGGCTCGTGAACTGGGTGTCGTTGTCGGTAATGATCCTTGCCAGAATTCCAAAACGACACACCAATTCTTTCAAGAACTTGATAGCTAACTGAGCAGTCACCTTTCTCACGGTAGTCACTTCTGGCCACTTTGTAAACTTGTCGATAGCAACGAACAAGAATTCAAAGCCCCCGATTGCTCGGGGGAAGGGGCCGAGGATATCAAGCCCCCAGACCAAAAATGGACATGATATAGGGATTGTTTGAAGAGCTTGGGTAGGCAGGTGGGCTTTCTTGGAATGGAACTGGCAGGCTTCACACTTGGTGACTAGCTCGACCACATCTTGGAGGGCTGTGGGCCAATAGAATCCTTGTCGGACTACTTTCCCAACTAGTGCCCTTGATCCAATGTGGGAGCCGCACATGCCTTTGTGTATCTCAACCAGCAGTTCCTTTCCTTCTTCCCGGTAGACACACTTTAATTTCACACCGTTGGACCTCCTTCTGTACAGAGTGTCATCGACAAACTGATACATACTGGCCCTCCGGTCTACTTTTTCAGCTTCGTCTTGGTTGCCGGGAAGCTCTCCGGTTTGGAGGAAGTGGACAATGTGCCTTGCCCAAGTTGGATCCTGGGGCTCAGCAACGAGGACTAGCGGCACCTCCTCTACTGCGGGAGCACATGCCTCGCTCGCGGGGTCCATGGGCCCGGCTGGAGGGTGTGGTCCGGCAGACTGCGAGGAGTTGTTTCCGGCAGGGTCTCTGCCATGAGCGGATGGCCCTACCGGGAGAGGCTTACCGGAGTCCAACTTTCTCCTTTTCTGGGCCATTGTTGCTGGGGATACGGAGGGCTGAGTGAGATGGAGAACAAAAGTCCCTGGTTCCACAGGGAGCTTCTGCGTAGCACACTTTGAAAGATGATCAGCTATGCTGTTTTTTGCATGGGGTACGTGCTCTGTTTGCAATCCGTCAAAGTGCTCATCCAATCTCCTCACTTCCTCGACGTATGCCTCCATCAATGGACTTTGGTAATCCTTGTTAAGTTGTCTCACCACAAGCTGTGAATCTCCTCGAATGATCAGCTTCTTAATTCCCAATTCTGCAGCAATCCTGAGCCCGGTAAGGAGCCCTTCATATTCTGCTGTATTGTTGGTTGCTTCTTCCCGGGAAAAATGCATTTGGACGACGTACCTCAAGTGCTCCCCGGAGGGGGCAACAAGAAGCACGCCAGCTCCTGCACCTTGTAGGGAAAAAGCACCATCAAAATACATAATCCATTCTTGGGGCGATTCCTTGCCGGGGATAGCTGTCTCCGTCACTTCCTCATCAGGGGTTGGCGTCCATTCTGCAATAAACTCCGCCAATGCCCTGCTCTGAATAGTTGACGTGCTTTCAAACTTCAAACCAAAACTACATAACTCCAAAGCCCACTCCACTATTCTGCCGGTAGCCTTAGGGTTTTGGAGTATCCGGTGCAGCAGGAAACGAGTGACAACCGTGATCTCATGGGCTTGGAAGTAGTGGCACAGTTTTCTTGAGGCCATGATGAGACCAAAAATCAACTTTTGCATGCCAGAGTACCTCGATCTAGCCCCCTGTAATAAGGAGCTGACGAAGTACACTGGGCGCTGCACCACATTCTTCCTTGTCGCGTCCTTGGGGTTGCTCTCATTGCCGTGCTCATTGCTGTCCTGATCCTTCTCTGACTCTGCCGGTCTCTGTTCACTCTCTGCCTCATCCACTTCTCGCTGCGCTACCAAAGCTGCACTGACTACTTGG
Organism: Thinopyrum elongatum; assembly: GCA_011799875.1. Classification (NCBI taxonomy): domain Eukaryota; kingdom Viridiplantae; phylum Streptophyta; class Magnoliopsida; order Poales; family Poaceae; genus Thinopyrum; species Thinopyrum elongatum. The sequence continues at coordinate 211,859,142 of CM022300.1, read as the reverse complement.
TTGGTTGCCGCTAGGTACAGCAGCAACGGCTCCTGGGGTTTGCGAGCGACCAAGGTAGGCATGGAGGACAAGTAGGCCTTCAACTCTTGCAAAGCTGCATCTGCTTCCGGGGTCCACTTCATGGGTCCTGCCTTCTTCAAAATTTTGAAGAACGGCAGGGCGCGCTCGGCAGACTTGGAGATGAATCTGCTTAGCGCGGCAACGCATCCTGTCAGGCGCGTCACATCCTTAACTGTCCTTTGTGCTTGGATCTACTTGATAGCCTTGATGTTGTCGGGATTGGCTTCGATCCCGCGATGGGATACAAAGAACCCAAGCAACTTGCCGGAGGGAACACCAAATACACACTTCTCCGGGTTAAGCTTCAAATTGATTTTGCGCAGATTAGCAAACATCTCCTCCAAATCTTCAATAGGGGTGGCCCTATCCCTGGTATTGACCACAATATCATCCATATAGGCTTCTATGTTTCTTTGTAACTGCAGCTCAAAACCAATCTGGACTGCCCTTGCAAAAGTGGAACCGACACTCTTTAATCCGAATGGTATGCGGACAAAACAGTACGTACCACATGGAGTGATGAACGACGTCTTCTCTTCATCTTCCTTGGACATGAAGATCTGGTGATACCCAGAATACACATCCAGAAAGGAGAGCAAATCACAACCTGAAGTGGAATCCACAATCTGATCGATACGTGGCAAGGGAAACAGGTCCTTCGGGCAAGCCTTGTTGAGATATGTGAAATCTATGCAAACCTCCACTTCCTGTTAGCCTTCCTGACTACCACTGGGTTTGCCAACCACGTGGGATGTAGTACTCCTCTGACCAATCCAGCTGCCTCTAGTCTCTTGTTCTCTTCTGCAATGAACTGCTGCCTCTCCAAGGCCTGCTTCCAGACTTTCTCCTTGACAGGTCGGGCATGTGGGTAGACAGCAAGGTGGTGCTCGATTACCTCCCTGGGAACACCGGGGATATCAGATGCTTCCCAGCAAACACATCGATATTCGCCCGTAGGAAGGCAACAAGCGCGCTTTCCTATTTGTCATCGAGGGTGGCACTGATAGTGAAAGTACCATCAACGCCAGCCAGCCCTGTCGGGACCTTCTTCACTTGGGGTGCAGCAACCTTGGATCTCTTGCCATTGGAACACTCCGGCACATCGTCAACGGGTGCCGTGCACTCGATGGGGGCATGCTTCCCGGACTCTTTGCCGAAGTCCCTGCAATCCCTCTTCTTTCCTTTGCTTTCCTTAGCGGGAGCTGCTGCTGCCGCTGCCTCTGGTGCGACCACATCCCGGTACATCTTGTCCACACAAATGATTGCATCCTTCTCATCTGATGGGATGGTGATGACTCCCAGTGGCCCAGGCATCTTCAAGGTGTTGTAGGCATAGTGAGATGCTACCATGAACTTAGCCAGGGCCGGGCGTCCAAGAATCCCATTGTATGGCAGGGGGAGATCAACTACATCAAACACAATCCTCTCAGTACGGTAGTTCAGTTCTCCCCCAAATGTTACCGGCAACATGATCTTTCCCTTAGGACGGCTCCTGCCAGGATTAACTCCTTGAAACGTGCCGGTAACCTCTAGCTCTTCCTCTGCTATCTGAAGCTTGCTGATAACTGCTGGGGAAATCAGATTCAACCCAGCCCCGCCGTCCACCAACATCGTCGTGACCTTGAGGTTGCAGATTGTTGGGGAGACCAACAATGACAAACACCCTACCGCAGTGGTACGGCCACGATGATCCTCCTCGTCAAAGATGATGGGCGTACAGGACCACTTGAGCGGCTTCCGGGCCTCGGGCGCTGGCTCCACGACATTGACTTCTCATGCCCAGCGCTTGAGTTGGCGGTGAGAGGTGTGCAGAGATGCACCCCCGTCAATGCACAGGGCGTCGGTGGCCTTCTGAAACTCTCGCTCATTGGTTTCCTCTTCATCCCCTCCATCACTCTCATCACCACAGGCTTTCTTCTCTCTACCTCTGGCGGGTTTTCCTTGGTTCCGAAAGGGTTTGCCGGGGTGATTTACTTCACCACCTTGGCCCTTGCCACCAGCAACATTCTAACCCTTTTCCTTGTCACGCTTCTCATACTCTGCTTTCTGTCTTTTGACAAGCTGCTCAACCTGATAACACTCTTGAAGGTCGTGGCCCTTGGTCCGATGAATCTTGCAATACGGCCCATCACCTTTCCCAACTTTCTCGGCAGCAGTGGCCTCCTGGCAGTCAGCGCACATGGCAGCTTCCTTGCCGGGGGCCTCAGCTTTGGCCTTCTTGCCGGTACTAGGCGTACCCGATCCTTCAACAGTCATTACTGCCTTATCCCTTCGCTTCTTACTACGCTTCTTGCTCTTCTTCTGACTGGTTGATTAATCCTCATCCTCTGAATCAATATTGGTGCAATCTTCCTCTTCGGGCAACTTTCTTCCCTCCTCCATCCGAGCACACTTATCCACCAACATGTAGAGCTCCTTCACAGTCTTGGGCAACCGCACGTTCATCTTGGAATGAATCCGGCGGTTGTGCACATTGGACTGGAAGGCGGCTATCACGGCTGTCGGATGAATATTTGGGATATTTCTATGAAATTTGCTGAATCTCCGTAAATACTTACGAAGGGTCTCTCCTTCCTTTTGTTGGAGAAGCTGCAAGTCGCTGGGTCAGCCCGGCTCTTGGTGGCCACCGGTGAAGGCACCGATGAACTCATGGCACAGGTCTGCCCATGACGAAATGGAGTTCTCCGGCAGGTGCATCAGCCAAGACCTCACATTGGACTTGAGGGACAAAGGAAAGTAGTTGGCGAACACCTTCTCATCTCTTCCCCTGGCAGCCTGAACAGCGATGGTGTAGATGCTCAGGAACTCTGCCGGGTTCAGCCTCCCATCGTACTTCTTAGGTATCTGTGGCTTGAATGTGCGAACGGACGGCCAACGGACTTGCTGCAGCTCACGGGTAAAGGCAGGGCAGCCAACCTCGAAAGGTAGGCACCTGCCAATACCAAGCGCAGGCTCGTCAACACCGAGGCCGTTGCACCCACCGGTCCGGTGGAGGTCGTCGCGGCATTGCTCGACAACGGCGCGCGTGTCTCCTCTCCGCCTATCCTCCGGGGCTCGTCGTTGGCCTGCTCGCGCTCAAGGGTCAGAAGAGGCCATCGAGACATCGTCGGGGTCTTGATTCTCTTGCGCTCGCGCTGGCTGCCATGGCGGGGACTGCACCATGGGGATCGCCCCTTCTGTACAGTCAGCAGCATGAGCCGTTGCTGTCGCTTGGGGCGGCCGTGGCGGGCCAGCTTGCCGTGAGCCCCCAGCTTCGGTGAAACTGAGTAGACTTTGGATGGTGGCACGCCATTCGTCCATTTGCTCGGCCGCTGGCGGAAACCTCAGTAGCAGCTGAGCCCACGCCATGGCCTCCGAGGCTGTACTTGGCATGGGTGATGGCGAAGTCAGCCGCACCGTCGCTCGGCTCCTGATGGTGCCAGTGGCGGCAGCACTGCGCCCCCGCTGCTGCGGGGCGACCACCTGGATGGCAGGGTGGTGCGGCGAAGGCGCTCGAGGGCCAGTGGCTCCGTCGGGCGCAGCAGCTTGGTCGACCCGTCCCGGGGGAGGTGCACGCGATGCGACCGCACCCGTGGTGGGAGCGGTCGGAGGGCGGCAAATCGCCCCGGCCCGAGCGCCGTTGCAGCGGCTCTGCCCGTCGGCGAGCGGAAGGGGCACAGATGGAGTAACCCCTTCACTCAGACTTTGTGGAGTGTGGCCGTCGGGATGTTGCCGATGCTGCTCTCCTCCGATGTCTCCTGCTCCTACGTCGGCCGCAGGGGAAGTGGTGACGGTGCCGCCTGCTCCGACCACATCCCCAGTAGCGCCCGCGTCCTCGCGTGTCTCCGCACCCCCCGTAGTGTTAGAGGCCGCGGGCGGCGGAGCCTTCGAGGTGGAAAGGCGAGCCGAAGAACCGGGTTTCTTCTTGGATGCCATGGTCGATGGCGTTGTCGATGATGCTGATGGTGATGAAGGTGATGCGCTACACACGCCTTCAGGTTCGCGCAAGCGGTTCCCCTACCTGGCGCGCCAAAGATGTCGCGAGAAACAATGGCCACCTATGGGACCAGGAGGCCCCTTGCTGGTTCGGCAGGGGGCGTCGCGTTGCATAAAGAGCAGACAAGCATGTGGAAGCACGACAGAGATCACACAGGCATATTTACCCAGGTTCGGGCCGCCATGAGGCATAAAACCCTACTCCTGCTTTTGTGGATTGATGGTGGAAAGGTGGTGGTGGAGCGTAGTACACTTGCCCAGCAAGGGTTGCCTCAGGGCGGTAGTGGCTACACGCGTATGGGGGTCTGAGTTATCCAACCTTCTAACCCTCTCTACGGTCACCATGGGCCTCCTTTTATAGATTAAGGGGTCACCACAATGGAAATACAGTCATTATGTACTGATAAGATAGCAAATAGTGCTATCATACCTAACTCTGCGGGCTGAAGGGCGCATTAAATGCACCGCTCAACGTCACATCGTTGGTTGCCCGGCAAGGCTTGCCGGGTTATCTCGCCAGCTCCACGCCTGCTCGTTGGACACGTTGTAGGACGGGTGTCATCTGCAGGTGTTTCCTGTAGGGAGAGGCGGCCATGTGGTGAATGACTGCCACTTAGTCACTCCGCGGTTCGACACCGCACTGATCAACGACGTGGGTCGTGGTGGAGTTGTTGGTGAGGTGGTTTTGCCTCCGTGTGCCCCGGCAGGCCCTGCCGGGACATCTTGGACGTCGTCTTCCGGCAGTGGCCTCGCCCCTTGCCGAGCTTGCCTGCCCGGCAAAGGAGGCCTTCTCCTGATGGTGCCTTGCTTCTTTGGCTTGATCTTGGTCCCTCTGATCTGCATGTTAGTCCATTGAACCTCTTAGTCTCTTGCATTCTGACTTGGGTTGGTGCTTCAATCTCGTCCCCGTGCCTATGCACCGTCTGGGAAACAGACCTAGGGTTTGTTGCACCGACACCCTCTCTTCCCCTCCGCCACGAGCGGAGTCGTGCGCACCGCAGGCCCGGGGGCTACTGTCGGGTCTGTGGGACTGGGGTACCCAGGCTCGTCTGCCTGCGGCCCATCGCGTGGAGTCATCAGAAGGCCCGTCCTAGCCCAGCATCAAGACTTCATGAGCAAGACCCTCTTGAGGCAAGAGTTAGCAAGAGTCATCAAGTGCTCTCGAGGGCCTCACGCAAGGCGGCCTCCCAAAGCTGCCTCCCGAGGCCACTCACAGGGAGGACATCTCTAGGATTGCCACCCCGCCTCGCGCTGCACGTGCGTGATGCAAGCCACGACGAGCGGTGCCAGAAGGGCGCCAGCGGGCGCGGATAGAGATGCTTTCCACTTTTGTGCTAAGGAGGCAAGGACGACACGCGGGTTGTCAAAGCAATCCCCAAAGCTTGCCACTTTGGTGCAAGAAGGCCAGGATAGCAGGCTCGCCAGGACGGAGGTCAGCACTGAGCTCGCCACATCGTCATGGCAGGAAGCTTTGGTAGGCGAAGACCACCTTTAGTCAGGATAGGATGTACTCCTGTCCCCCTTTAAAATTGGCCATTATGGTATCCCTTCCCGCCTAGTGTTTTTGGGGGAAGAGGACCAGGACCAGTATAAATATAGGCTAGTCTCCACCATAGAGAGGGGTCGAACCCTAAGCCCTCGGGTGGGAGTTCATCCTCCTTGTACACCCAGGTTCATCCTCCCTCGCAAGGCAATCCACACAAAGGAGGAGTAGGGTCTTACACCGCAAGGTGGCCCGAACCTGGGTAAATCATTGTGTCTGTGTTCCTATTCCTTTCCGCTCGAGCACGCCAGAGCATCGCCGAAAGGCAGTGAGCAGTGAGGCCAATCGTAGCGGAGTTCTGTGAGCACACCCCAGAGTTCGAACCTTTCTGGGGTCCCCGGAGCCCCTGTTCCGACAGACATGCCCCTATATTCTCCCACAGTTAAAGTACAGAGGAAGCCCTCAAACTTCTTCGGTCGAGGTTCCCTCAATTCCCCATCAGAGGGAATCAAACATATCTGACAGAACTCAGTAAATTGTATCTCATGATGTTTAGCATATAAAGCAAAACGCACCATGGGAGACTCGAGCCTATGCAAGAAATGGAAATCTCGAGCATATAAAGCAAAACGCAAGGATGTGGTACTGATCACACTCATCTGCGAGGAAGTCGGTCAACCTGGCATTTGCAATGAATTGTGCAAATCCTTGGTGGAATCTGGCTTCATGCATGAAAGCACTGTGTGGCCATTCGCACGGCTGGACCTTCGTCCTACGCGGAATGTTGAGGTCACTGTTCTGGGCATCCCCAACATTCTGATACATCCATTTTGCATAATGATTTCTTACTGTTATTTATAGTGTTTTTAATCAATATAAAACTTTGTGGAGCAATTCTAATGCCTTTTCTCTCTTAATATGTAAGATTTACACGACGAGGGAGATTGCCGGCAGCTGGAATTCTGGACCTGAAAAAGCTACGTCAGAGATACCTATTCTGCACATCTCCGAATGAGCTGAAATTTTACGGAGATTTATTTTGGAATAAATAAAAATACATGATCAAAGAAGTACCAGAGGGGCCACCCAGGTGCCCACAAGGCACCAGGGCGCACCCACACCCCAGGCGCGCCCTGGTGGGTTGTGGGGCCCCTGGCCAGCCCCCGGTGCCCATCTTCTGGTATATAAGCCCATTTTCCCTAGAAAAAAAATAAAGAGAGGACTTTTGGGACGGAGCGCCGCCATCTCGATGTGAACTTGGGCAGGAGCATTGTTGCTTTTCAGTGGAGCGATTCCGCGGGGATACTACCATCCGGGAGGGGGAAACCGAAGCCATCGTCATCACCAACAACCCTCTCATCATGGGATGATCAATCTTCATCAACGTCTTCATCAGCACCATCTCATCTCAAACCCTAGTTCATCTCTTGTATTCAATCTTTGTGTCAAAACCTCAGACTGGTACTTGTGGGTTGCTAGTAGTGTTGATTACATCTTGTAGTTTATGCTAGTTGGTCTATTTGATGGAAGACTATATGTTCAGATCCATTATACTATTCAATACCCCTCTGATCTTGAACACGAATATGATTTGTCAGTAGTTGCTTTTGTTCTTGAGGACATGGGAGAAGTCTTGTCATAAGTAATCATGTGAATTTGGTATTCATTCGATATTTTGATGATGTGTATGTTGTGATTCCCTTAGTAGTGTTATGTCAACCTCGACTACATGACACTTCACCATCTTTGGGCCTAAGGGAATGCATTGTGGAGTAGTTATTACATGATAGGTTGCTAGAGTGACAGAAGCTTAAACCCTAGTTTATGCGCTATTCCGTAAGGGGCTGATTTGGATCCATAAGTTTAATGCTACGGTTAGATTTATATTAATTCTTATTTCGTAGTTGGGGATGCTTGCTAGAGGGGTTAATCATAATTGGGAGGCTTGTTCAAGTAAGAACAACACCCAAGCACCGGTCCAGCCACATATCAAATTATCAAAGTAGCAAACGCAAATCAAACATGATGAATGTGACTAGATGAAATTCCATGTGTCCTAGAGAATGTTTTACTTATTATAATAGTTTTTTCCGGCCTGTCCTTTGCAACAAAAAGGATTGGGTTACCTTGCTGCACCTTCGTTACTATTGCTACTTGTCACTTGTTACAAATTATCTTGCTATCAAACTATCTGTTACCAATAATTTCAGTGCTTGCAGAAAACACCTTGCTGAAAACTGCTTGTCAGTTCCTTCTGCTCTTTGTTGGGTTCGGCACTCTTACTTATCGAAAGGACTACAATTGATCCCCTATGCTTGTGGGTCAACAAGGCTCTTTTCTGGAGCGCCGATGAGTGAAGCGCCTCTGGTGAGTGGAATTTGGTAAGGAAACATTTATATTACGTGCTGAAATTTACTGTTAGTTGTTACTATGGAAAACAATCCTTTGAGGGGTTTGTTCGGGGTATCTACACCTCTACCGGAAGGACAAATAGTTGCTCCTCAACCTACTACCTACTAAAAATATTTACTATGAGATTCCTTCGGGTATGATAGAGAAACTGCTAGCTAATGCTTATGCAGGAGATGGAACACTATATCCTGATATGCATCCAATCTACATGGATGAAGTTTGTGCATTATTTAAGCTTGCAGGTTTACCCGGAGATGAAGTTAAGAAGAAGGTTTCCCCTTTATATTTGAAGGTAAAGGCATTGACATGGTATAGGCTATGTGATGATATTGGAACATGGGATTGGAATCGATTGAAATTGGCATTTCATCAAAAGTTTTATCCTATTCATCTGGTTCATCGTGATCGGAATTATATATATAATTTTTGGCCTCGTGAAGGACAAAGCATCGCTCAAGCTTGGGGGAAGCTTAAGTACATGATGTACACATGCCCTAATCATGAACTCCCAAAATAAATTATCCTACAAAATTTTTATGCTCGACTTTCTCATGATGATCAAACCATGCTCGATTCATCTTCGACTGGCTCCTTTATGAAGAGAACTTTTGAATTCAGATGGGATGTTCTAGAAAGAATTAAACGCAACTCTGAAGATTGGAAACTCGAGAAAGGTAATGAGTCAGGTATAATACTTGAATTTGATTGTGTTAAATCTTTCATGAATACCGATGCTTTTCATATGTTTAGCTCTAAATATGGACTTGACTCTGAGATAGTAGCCTCTTTTTGTGAATCATTTGCTACTCATGTTGATCTCCCTAATGAGAAGTGGTTTAAATATCAGCCCCCTATTAAAGAAAAGATTGAGGAGCCTGTTATAGTTAAAGATGAAACTATCATTTATAATGTTGATCCAGTTGTTCATGCTGCTTATATTGAAAAATCACCTTTCCCTGTTAGGATAAATGAACATGCTAAGGTTTCAACCATGGTTAACAAAAGTAATATTAGAGCACCTAGACCCTCTGAACAAATTAAAGTGGAACCTAATATTTCTATGGTTAAAGATCTCTTGGTCAATAATATAGATGGGCATGTTATTTACTTTTGTAGTGAAGCCGCTAGAATTGCAAAGCCCGATGATAAAGATAAGAATAAACCTGTTGTTGGCATGCCTGTTGTCTCATCTAAGATAGGAGATCATTGTTATCATGGCTTATGAGATTTGGGTGCTAGTGTGAGTGCTATTCCGTTTACCTTATATCAAGAAATTATGAATGATATTGCACCTTCTGAGATAGAGGACATTGACGTCACTATTAAGCTTGCGAATAGAGGTACTATTACACTGCTTGGGATTGTTAGAAATGTTGAAGTCTTATGTGAAAAAATAAAATATCCTATTGATTTTCTAGTTCTTGGTTCCCCACAAGATGATTTTTGTCCCATAATATTTGGTAGACCTTTCTTGAACAATGTTAATGCTAAGATTGATTGTGCTAAACAAACTGTCAGTGTTAACTTTGGTGATGTATCTCATGAGTTTAATTTCTCTAAATTTCATAGACAACCTCTTGATAAAGAACTATCTAGTAAAGATGAAATTATTGGTGTTGCTTTTATTGCCATGCCTCCTACTAGTCCGTTAGAACAATATTTGCTAGACCATGAAAACGATATGCATCTGAATGAAAGGAATGAAATAGATAAGATGTTCTTTGATCAACCACCTATCCTTAAACACAATTTTCCTGTTGAAACTCTTGGAGGTCATCCTTCACCTAAGGGTGATACTGTGTTCGGATTAAAACAATTGACTGATACTTTGAAATATGCTTATCTTGATGAAAAGAAGATATATCCTGTTATTATTAGTGCTAACCTTTCAGAGCATGAAGAAAAGAGATTATTAAAAACTCTGAGGAAGCACCGTGCTACTATTGGATATACTCTTGATGATATTAAAGGCATTAGTCACACTCTATGTCAGCATAAAATTAATATGGAGCCTGATGCTAAACCAGTTGTCGATCATTAACGGTGGTTAAATCCCAAAATGAAGGAAGTGGTAAGAACTGAAATATTAAAGCTTCTGGAGTTAGGTATAATCTATCCCATAGCTGATAGTAGATGGGTAAGCCCTATTCATTGTGTCCCTAAGAATGGATATATTATCGTTGTTCCTAATGATAAAAATGAACTTATTCCACAAAGAATTGTAACTGGTTATAGGATTGTGATCGATTTTAAAAAATTAAACAAAGCTACTAGGAAAGACATTACCCCTTGCCTTTTATCGATCAAATGTTAGAAAGATTATCTAAGCATACACACTTTTGCTTTCTTGATGGATATTCTGGTTTCTCTCAAATACCTGTATCATAACCCGACCAAGAGAAAACCACATTTACTTGTCCATTTGGAACATATGCTTATGGATGTATGCCTTTTGGTTTATGCAATGCACCTTCTACCTTTCAAAGATGTATGACTGCTATATTCTCTGACTTTCGTGAAAAGATTGTTGAGGTTTTCATGGATGATTTTTCCGTTTACGAAACTTCTTTTGATGATTGCTTAAGCAACCTTGATCGAGTTTTGCAGAGATGTGAACAAACTAATCTTGTCTTGAATTAGGAGAAGTCCTACTTTATGGTGAATGAAGGTATTGTCTTGGGGCATAAAATTTCTGAATGAGGCATTGAAGTGGGTAAAGCTAAAGTTGATGCAATTGAGAAAATGCCATGTCCTAAAGATATTAAAGGTATAAGAAGTTTCCTTGGTCATGTTGGTTTTTATAGGAGGTTCATTAAAGACTTCTCTTAAATTTCTAGGCCTCTTACCAATCTCTTGCAAAAAGATGTTCCATTTGTTTTTGATGATGATTGTGTAGAAGCCTTTGAAACATTAAGAAAGCCTTAACCTCTGCTCCTATTGTCAAACCACCTGATTGGAAATTGCCTTTTGAAATTATGTGTGTCGCTAGTGATTATGCTATTGGTGCTGTTCTAGGACAAAGAGTTAATAATAAATTAAATGTTATCCATTATGATAGCAAAACTCTAATAGTGCCCAAAGAAATTATGCTACTACTGAAAAGGAACTTTTAGCAGTTGTGTTTGCTTGTGATAAATTTAGATCTTACATTGTTGACTCTAAAGTAATTGTTCACACCGATCATGTTGCTATTAAATACATTATGGACAAGAAAGATGCTAAACCTAGACTCATTAGGTGGGTCCTTTTGCTACCAGAATTTGACTTGCATATTAATGATATGAAGGGAGCTGAAAATCCCTTAGCTGATAACTTGTCTAGGTTGGAAAATATTCTTGATGACACACTACCTATTAATGATAGTTTTCCCGATGAACAACCACCTGTCTTAAATGCTTCTTCTAACACTCCTTGGTATGCAGACTATGCTAATTATATTGTTGCTAAATTTATGCCACCTAGCTTTACATACAACCAAAAGAAAAAAATCTTCTTTCATTTAAGACATTATTTCTGGGATGACCCACATCTTTATAAAGGAGTAGATTGTATTATTAGACATTGCATACCTGAGCATGAACAGGAACAAATCCTACGAAAGTGTCACTCTGAGGCTAACTGAGGACACAATGCAGGAGACAGAACTACACACAAGGTATTACAATCTGGTTTTTATTGGCCTACCCTTTTCAAGGATGCTCATAAGTTTGTCTTATCTTGTGATGAATATCAAAGAATTGGTAATATTGGTAGACATCAGGAAATTCCTATGAATTATTCACTCGTTATTGAACCATTTGATGTTTGGGGATTTGATTATATGGGACCTTTTCCTTCCTCTAATGGGTATACACATATTTTGGTTACTGCTGATTATGTTACTAAATGGGTAGAAGCTATTCCAACTAGTAGTGCTGATCATAACACTTCCATTAAAATGCTTATAGAAGTTATTTTCCCGAGGTTTGGAGTCCCTAGATACTTAATGACTGATGGTGGTTCACATTTTATTCATGGTGCATTCTGTAAATTGCTTGCCAAATATGACGTCAACCATAGAACTGCATCCCCCTATCACCCTCAATCTAGTGGTCAAGTTGAATTGACCAATAGGGAAATAAAATTAATTTTGCAAAAGGCAGTCAATAGCTCTAGAAAGAATTGGTCTAAGAAACTTGATGATGCATTATGGGCTTATAGGACTGCTTACAAAAATCACATGGGTATGTCTCCATATAAAATGGTCTATGGAAAAGCATGTCATTTACCCCTTGAGGTAGAACATAAGGCATATTGGGCAATCAAAGAACTCAATTATGATTTCAAACTTGCCGGTGAAAAGAGCTTATTTGATATTAGCTCATTAGATGAATGTAGAACCCAAGCTTATGAAAATGCCAAATTGTTTAAAGAAAAAGTTAAAAGATGGCATGATAAAAGAATCCAAAACCGGGAATTCAAAGTGGGTGAGTATGTTCTATTATACAACTCTCATTTTAGATTTTTTTGCATGAAAACTTCTCTCCAAATGGGAAGGACCATATATCATAGAAGAAGTTTATCGCTCTGGAGCTATTACGATCAATAATGTCGATGGCACTAATCCGAAGGTGGTCAATGGCCAAAGAATTACGCATTATATCTCAGGTACGCCTATTAATGTTGAAACTAACATTATTCAAACTATGACACCAGAGGAATACATAAAAGAGGTCTTCCAGAACACTCCAAAACCCTAAAAAGGAAGAGTTACATGATACGGTAAGTAAACCGACTCCAAAAATTCCGTAAAAATACTTTCTATCAGTTTTGGAATATTAGAAAAAAAAATAAGAAACACCCGAAGGGGGCACCCAGGTGCCCACAAGGCACCAGGGCATGCCTACCCCCCCAAGCACGCCCTGGTGGCTTGTGGGCCCCTCGTGAGCCTTCCCAACTCCGTTTTCTTCTGGTTTACGTGTTTTGCAAGATAAAAATCCTTTAGATATACTCCTGGACGTTTTTATGACCGCATCGCAGAAATATCCTCTGGTCTTGTTTCGTGTTATTTTTCTGACAGATCTGAGAGTTTGTCGTCCCAAGATTCTGACGGAGAAAGCTATGTTTCTCGCTACATTGCGAACCCAAGGATCTATTGAGATGTGGATCCTTATGCTTGGTCCACGGAAGAAGAACTAGATGTTGATTCGAAAGGAACGGGAAACACCAGCTCTGAAGAAGACGAAGCTCCTCTACCTCAACCTGGAGATATGCATGTGGAATTTAAGAAGTCAAGCCTCCCAAACAAACTAAAAGAATCTAAGCTTCAATTTGTTCCGTTCCGTCTTCTGCAGCAAAGCAAGGAAGCATTATGTAAAAAGGTATTGAAGCTTGAGCAAGAGGTCGATAAGCTGAGGGAGGAAAATTTCATCCTCCGACGTAAGTTGAGGGACAAGCTCACCACTTCATCACCACCACCATCACCAAAGAAAGAAACTTGAGTACATGGGTATGGGCACTCCCCTTGGCTTGTGCCAAGCTTGGGGAAGGTGACCTAGTATCGTATCACCATCACTTTTATTATCTTTACCTATTTTTAGTACGATCCTTAGTTATTTCATGATTTAGTTGAATAAAAGTTTAGTATGATCTATTTTCGAGTGCTAGTTTCGTGATCTATCTATCTATGTAATTGAGTTGAGAGTTATATAATAAAGAGTAGTTTGAGTTTTTGCTTCTTTACTTTTATGTTTCAATGCTAGAAATGAAAATAATGAAAAAGATCATATGCTAATCGTTTGTTAAGTAATGACATTACATAAGGAAAAGTATAAGTGGTAAAATTTATTGAAGGTTGAAAAACATAGCATTGGTCCATGGTGCAATTCATGAAAGAATTAATAAGGGAAGAGAAGCAAATATACTATCTTGGACATCTTTTATGATTGTGAGCCCCCATTAAGTATTTTATGCCAAACTGTCGACGTTGGACAAGGAAGACAAAGTAATGAATTATGTTTGATTATATTCACATAGAAGTTATATTGTCACAGATCCTCCAACATGTGGTGCTTGCACAATATCTTTGCTAGCTAAAAATCTGCACCAAGTAGAGATACTACTTGTGCATCCAAAAACCTTAAACCCAGTTTCCTGCCATGAGATTCCACTATACCTACCTATGGATTGAATAAGATCCTTCAAGTAAGTTGTCATCGGTGCATAAAGCAATAAAAATTGCTCTTAAATATGTACAATATTTTAGTGTAAGGGGAAATAAGCGTTGTACGAACTTGTGATGGTGAAGAAATAAAAGCGATGGACTGCATAATAAAGGTTGCTATCACAAGGGGCAATATAACGTGACGTTCCATTGCACTAAGAGTTTTTGCATCCAAACATAAAAAAAGCGCAGGACAACCTCTGCTTCCCTCTTTGAAGGGCCTCTCTTTTACTTTTATGTATTTATGTTTTATGCAATAGTTAGTAGTGTTCTCCTCTATTCCTTTTTATTTTTTTCTCTTTTGTAAGCATCATGTGGTGGGGAAAGATCTAGGCACATATATCCAGTTGGATATGAGTGATCGTGAGTTATTATTGTTGACATCACCCTTGAGGTGAATAAGTTGGGAGGCGAAATTATAAGCCCCTATCTTTCTATGTGTCTGGCTAAAACTTTATGCTCCATATATATGTTGTGAGTGTTAGCAATCATAGTTGACTGAGAACATATGGGCATGCTAAATGATGGTTGAGTATGTGGACTTGCTAAAAATCTCCGACACGAGACCCTTCCTGAAAAGATGATGAATTGCAATTGCATTGTTGACTGAGAACATAGTTTGTTAGTTTTCAAGAAACTTTATGCCTTATACTTCGATGTTGTGATGAATTGTTACTTGCTCATGAGAAGTTTTATGATAATAAATATTGCTGTTATAATAATGATCATGATACTACTATGTCTGTATTTTGTTTTTATCGACACCTCTCTCGCTAAACATATGGGCATGATTATCGATATCAGCTTTCGCTTGAGGACAAGCGAGGTCTAACCTTGGGGGAGTTGATACGTCCATTTTGCATCCTGATTTCTTACTATTATTTATAGTGTTTTTAATCAATATAAAACTTTGTGGAGCAATTCTAATGCCCTTTCTCTCTTAATATGCAAGATTTACATGAAGAGGGAGATTGCCGGCAACTGGAATTCTGGACCTGAAAAAGCTACGTCAGTGATACCTATTCTGCACATCTCCAAATGAGCTGAAGTTTTACGGAGATTTATTTTGGAATAAATAAAAATATTCGAGCAAAGAAGTACTAGAGCGGGCCATCCCAGGTCCCCACAAGGCACTAGGGTGCGCCCACCCCCCATGCGCGGCTTGGTGGCTTGTGGGGCCCCTAGCCAGCCTCCGGTGCCCATATTTTGGTATATAAGCCCATTTTTCCTAGAAAAAATAAAGAGAGGACTTTCGGGACGAAGCGCCGCCGTCTCGAGGCGGAACTTGGGCAGGAGCACTTTTGTTCTCCAGCGAAGCGATTCCGCCGGGGATACTTCCCTCCGGGAGGGGGAAATCGAATCCACCATCACCACCAACAACCCTCTCATCGTTGAAGGATCAATCTTCATCAACATCTTCACCATCACCATCTCATCTCAAACCCTAGTTCATCTCTTGTATTCAATCTTTGTATCAAAACCTCAGATTGGTACCTGTGGGTTTCTAGTCGTGTTGATTACATCTTGTAGTTGATGATAGTTAGTTTATTTGGTGGAGATTATATGTTCAAATACATTATTCTATTCAATACCCCTCTAATCTTGAACATGAATAAGATTTGTGAGTATTTTCTTTTGTTCTTGAGGACATGGGAGAAGTCTTGTCATATGTAATCATGTGAATTTGGTATTCGTTCGATATTTCGATGATGTGTATGTTGTGATTCCCTTAGTGGTGTTATGTGAACGTCAAATACATGACACTTCACCATCTTTGGGCCTAAGGGAATGCATTGTGGAGTAGTTATTAGATGATGGGTTGCTAGACTGACAGAAGCTTAAACCCTAGTTTATGCGTTATTCCGTAAGGGGCTGATTTGGATCCATAAGTTTAATGCTATGGTTAGATTTATCTTAATTCTTCTTTCGTAGTTGCGGATGCTTGCGATAGAAGTTAATCATAAGTGGGAGGCTTGTTCAAGTAATGACAACACCCAAGCACCGGTCCAACCACATATCAAATTATCAATGTAGCGAACGCGAACCAAACAATCATGATGAAAGTGACTCGATGAAATTCCCATGTGTCCCCAAGAATGTTTTACTTATTATGAAAGTTTGTTCCCGCCTATCCTTTGCAACAAAAAGGATTGGGCTACCTTGCTTCACCTTAGTTACTATTGCTACTTGTCACTTGTTACAAATTATCCCACTATGAAACAATCTGTTACCGATAATTTCAGTGCATGCAGAAAACACCTTGCTGAAAACCGCTTGTCAGTTCCTTCTGCTCCTCATTGGGTTCGACACACTTACTTATCGAAAGGACTACGATTGATCCCATATACTTGTGGGTCATCACACTCCGGCTCGAAGAACCTCTCAGGAAGAAGTTCATTTTCCTACGAACAAATTCCTGAAATTTTTGGACCACAAAATTTTTTCAATAAAACTTCACAAGATTGATAACAACTACTCATATGATTGTCTAGAGGCTATATCAAGCATTCAAACTACTTGGAACTCAAAGAATTCAACATGCAATCTCATTTTCAGTAGCACCAAGAGCAAAAAATATGTGAAATATAATCCACTAAAGCAAAAACTAATTGGATCAATGGTGTGACGCCCCCGGCTTAATCGTGCACTAATCATACACGCAAATGCACATGATCAAGCCTAAGGACTCACATGAAGATATCACAACACAATTCTAAAACATAAATAAAGTCATACAAGCTTTATATTACAAGCCAGGGCCTCGAGGGCTCGAATACATAAGCTTGCATACAAGCGTCAGCGGAAGCATCAGATATCTGAGTACAGATATAAATTAGAAACAGATAAGCCTTTAGAAAGGCGGGGCAGAACAAAAGCTACGATCGAAAAGGCGCAGGCCTCCTACCTGGGACCCTCCGAACCTACTCCTGGTCGTCGGCCAACTCGTAGTAGTATCCACCCTCGGGGTAGTAGTAGCGATCGTCGGTGAGGGCAGCTGTATCCGGGGCTCCATTATCTGGTTGCACCAAAAGGATATGGGGGAAAAAGAAAGCAAAGCAACCGTGAGTACTCATCCGAAGTACTCAGCAAGCAAGGATCTACACTACATATGCAACATTATCAAAGGGAGGCTATATATGTGGACTGGGCTGCAGAAATGCCAGAATAGAGAGAAGGCCTTGTCCTATCAAAGACTAGCATCTTCAGCGGTCTTTCAGCATTAGAAGTGTGTAGATCAGCACAGTATAAAGTAGTAGTAGTGTTATCAACCTCGCCCAGAGATCCTTCCTCGATTCCCTGTGAGAAAGTAATCCCAGAGCCATACAGTCATCAACCTCGCCCAGAGATCCTTTCTCGACTCCCTGCGAGAAAGCAATCCCAGAGCCATACTATCCATTTCGCATCACAAGTATCCAGTTCTAGTTGTATCGATCGGGATACAACTCCGAGCGTCCGTTACCGAGGATCTGGCTATGCATAGATTAGTTCTTCCCTGTAGGGGTGCATCAACTTACCCACCACGCTCAATTAACTCCGGCCGGACACACTTTTCTGGGTCATGCCCGGCCTCGGCCAAACGACACACCGCAGCCCTACCTAAAGCTCAGCAGAGAGGTCCCCGCCGGTCTACATCCTAAGCGCTAAGGGGTCGTGGGCCATCGCCCTGTGCACTCCAGGTCTTTGTGTGCAGGGTGGATATCAGCACCGCCTCAGATGGTCGGCACGATCCGACCATGCCACAATGCTGAACTGGATGTCTTACAGAGCTTTCGGCTAATGCCACGATGCAGAGTACCCATAGTTATTCCCGCGTGATGGATAGTGCTATCGGGCCAGAGGCCCACTCGAATCAAATATCCAAATCTTGGTGTGTTGGTAGTGCGGTAACGAGCAGAGACTCACGATCGATGTGACCCCGTTGCCCCGTCTCGAGGACTTGCGGCAAGGGCCAAGAATGTCCGGCCACGCCTCGTATTCATCACTCGGGCACCGTCCAGGTCAACCCGTCTCACAAAAGACTGTCGGGAACTCAGGTCCACCTCTACTGGGTTGTACCGCCTGTGCCTCCAGTCCTGCAGTAAAAGTAACTCCCTCGGGTCCCCCTCGGGGCCGACCCATTTCTAACAAGGTTCAGCGGTAAAGTTACAGTAACCGTGTGTCCATAACATCAGCGGAATCCGAGGTATCACCCTCGACGGATGCCCACTCGATGTAACCGTCAAGTTAAACTTAGGAGGAATCACCCTTGAGGTTCACACTTGAAGTGTTGCGCGACATTGTCGTATCAGAAGTGGAGAAGGAGGAATCACCCTCGATGACCACGACCAATTATCTACCCTACAGAGTTAACATCAGGAGTGCTATACGAGGTATCACCCTCGGCACTCGATGGTAATGCTGCAGTGTCGTATACCTAAGGGGGGTGATGTGCAGTGCCGGGGTTTGGCTATCGATTCTGTTGATCGAGTCATCTGATAATCCAGCGGGGTAACTGGGGACAAAGTGGGGTCTCTGGTAGGTCTCTACCCAGCCTATACTAAACAGTTTAGGATAAGCAGGTAAGGTTTCAATAGCAGGTTACAATAAATAGGCTATGCATCAGAATAGGTAAAGCAGTAGCAGCAGCAATTCTAATGCAAGCACAAGAGAGAAGAGAATCGGTGATATAGGCATGCTCAAAAAGGGGGGGTGCTTGCCTGGTTGCTCTGCGGCAAAGGCAGGGTCGTCAGTGGTGTCATCGGTCTCCGGAGCTACATCGGTCTCGAGGTCTATCGGAATAGAAGAGGGGGAAGAAACAGATAAATACATAGCAAACATATGCAACACAGAGCATGCTATGTTAAGGTACAGTGCAGGGTTGCCTAAAGACATATCTAAATCATATTAGTTATTTTAGGATTTAAATTGGATTTATTAACTGGTGTATAAGCACTATTCATCAACCGGAAACAGGCTAAAAGTTGCGGGTTCACCTCCATAGAGGGTTCCGACATAGAAACAGATGGCATGGTTGGATTCGTCTCGTCATTCTGATCAACTTTCATGTACAAAGTTTTTCAATCTGAGCTACGGTTTAATTTCTATGATTTTACAAAGTTTTATTGATTTTCTAGATTTATTTAATCATTTTAAATCAACATTATCCTGAATAGTAATTGATGACATCATCATGACATTAAGCGGACGTCAGCAAGTCAACTGACCTGTTAACAGGTCAATCCTGACATGTGTGGCCCTACTGTCATAGACACAGAGCTAATCCAGTGTTTAATTTAAACTAAACTAATTAGTTAGGGGTGTGGACCTACCTATCAGTGAGTGATTAACTAATTAATCTAATTAACAATTTAATTAATAGTTTAATTAATTATAAAATCATTTTAAATTGGCGGGGCCCATATGTGAGTGGCTGGGCCATCCCAGTCAGCACAGTTGACTGGGTCAACTGGTTATCAGGGGGCCCCAGGCCCACCAGTCAGTGGCCCAGGCAGTGGGGGCCATGTCGCCACGTCGGACCGGCCGCTGGAGAGCGCTCCAGAGAGCCCGAGCACGGCAGCAACTCCGGCGAGCTCGGAAATCACCCACGGTGGTCCGTTTGCGGCGGGGTCTGGCCCATTCGATCGGGCGGACAAAGCCGCACCCAACCGTGGCGGTGGTTGGTTCGGGGGAGGTCGGGAGCATCGGCGACGTCGAGGTCCGCAGCGGCGAGGTTTCGGGCTTCGATGAAAATGGCGGAATAACACGGGAACGAGCGAACTAGCTAACTGGGGAGGCCCTACGCGGCACGTCGAGCACGTTGGTCACACACGGGTGACCAAATGTTCACCAGAGAAGCCCCGACGACCAGCGGAGGTGGCGGCGAGTTCGGCCAGCATGGCCGCGCGCGCAAAACACAAAACGGACCACGAGAGAGAGAGGGGGGCGGAGAGAAGCTCACATCAGAGCCGTAGGGAGAGGCAGTGGGCTCGGGGAGGCTCGGAGTGGACGGCACGACGACGAACGGCGGTGGGGATCCGAGGAGGAAGAAGGCAGCGTGGAGGCGATGCAGTGGCTCCCAGCCCGTTCCAGTCGGCGCGGTCGAAGTAGGCGACGACGGCGAGTCCGGTGGACAAGTCAGCGCGGCGGGGCGGTGATGGTGGCCGCGCAGCTCAGCCGCGGCTGTCCATGGAGGCGTCGGGTGAGCAAGAAGAAGACGAGGGAAGGGGATTTGTGACGCTAGGGTTTGCCACAGGGGTGCGGGGAGATGCTCTTATCCACCCCGGCGAGCGAGGCGCGCTGTCGACCGCAAGGAGGGGGGCCTGGCTGCGCGTGCTCGCCAGGTGCTCGACAGCGAGCGGGATGAGCAGTGCGGGAGGAGGGAGGAGGTGTGGGGTGGGTTGGGCCGACACTGTGCCCACTTAGGCCCAGTAGCACGGGCCTCTTTCTTTTCTTTCTTTTCTTTCCTGATTTTCTTTTGTTTTTCTGTTTTGCAAAATGTTTAGCCACCAATTAAGTTTTGCAAAATATGTGACTTAGCCCAATATTTACAGTGCACTATTAGTCACTGCTAGAAAATGGTTTCATGTCCATATCTTTTCATTTGGATTTTAATAAATTATAAATGGATTAAATACTTCTGTTTTGGTTCTGTTTTTGGCTGTTAGAGTCAATTAACTAATTAAGTATATGTTGATTATATTTTTAGAATTGCCTCTGGATTATTTACAATATTATGAACATTTTAGTTCCTGGATTTGAACAACTTTTATTTTCACTTTAAATTAATTTGAAGTTTGAATTATGAGTTTGAAATGCAATATGATGAAAATGATGACTATGCACTGTTAATGTTGCTGACATGGCATTAACTAAGGGTGATCACT
Source organism: Thinopyrum elongatum (assembly GCA_011799875.1). Lineage (NCBI taxonomy): Eukaryota > Viridiplantae > Streptophyta > Magnoliopsida > Poales > Poaceae > Thinopyrum > Thinopyrum elongatum. Next base: position 211,838,147 of record CM022300.1, on the reverse strand, counting down.
GTGGTTAATTACATGGGGTGTTACAATTCTCCTCCACTAACAAGAATTCTCGTCCCGAGAATTAAGAGGTAGAAGGGAAAAGATCGGGGTATTCCGCACGAAGATTATCCTCGCGTTCCCAAGTGGCTTCATCTTCAGTATGATTTGACCACTGCACTTTGAGGAACTTGGTCGTCTTCTGACGGGTTCGATGTTCAGATTCATCGAGGATGCGGATCGGACGCTCCTTCTAAGGAAGATCATCATGCAATTCGAGCATCTCGTGATCCACTGCGCGGTGCGGAGATTCCTTGAAGCAACGACGAAGTTGCGACACATGGAAGACGTCGTGGATATGAGAGAATTGCGGTGGCAACTCCAATTTGTACGCCACCTGACCACGTCTTGCAACAATGCGGAAAGGACGAATGTAGCGTGGAGCTAACTTGCCCTTGATTCCGAAGCGGTGAGTGCCCTTCATAGGAGTGACACACAGATAAGCTTGATCACCAGGTTGATAAGTCAAAACGCATCGTTTGCGATCATAGTTGCTCTTCTGGCGGTCCTGAGCCGCCTTGAGATTTTCTCGAATGATACAGACTTGCTCTTCGGCGTGTTGAATAATATCCAGACCCACGAGCGGTCGTTCCCCAGTTTCTGACCAATTCAGAGGGGTCCGACACTTACGTCCATAAAGTACTTCAAAGGGAGCCATTTTCAAGCTGGCTTGATAGCTGTTGTTATAAGAGAACTAGGCATACGGGAGAGATTCTTCCCATTTCTTGCTGAAGGATATAACACAACCTCGAAGCATGTCTTCAAGCACTTGGTTAACTCGCTTGACTTGGCCTTGGGATTGGGGGTGATAAGCTGAACTCCAGGTAATATGAGTTCCCATTGCTTGTTGGAAACTTTCCCAGAACTTTGAGGTGAAAAGGCCGCCATGATCCGAACTAATCTCCTTCGGAATGCCATGAAGTGATACAATTCTGGAGATATATAACTCTGCTAACTGACTAGCAGTGATCGTCTCTTTGACAAGCAAAAAGTGTGCAACCTTAGAAAGTTGGTCGACGACGACAAGAATAGCATTGTGACCTTTCTGTGACTTGGGAAGGCCAGTAATGAAATCCATCTGAACCTTATCCCATTTCCACAAAGGAATAGGAAGTGGTTGCAAAATTCCAGTAGGCTTCTGATGTTCTGCTTTAACACGACGACACACATCACATTCAGCAACATATCGAGCAATGTCCTGCTTCATTCTAGACCACCAGTACCTTTGACGGAGATCACGATACATCTTGGTGCTACCCGGATGAATAGACAGCGGGGTATCATGTGCCTCCTTCATGACCTTGTCAGTCATAAGCTCGAAGCGAGGTGCCACAATGCGGTTTCTGAAATACAAGGTTCCATCTTCAGATAGCAAGAAATCCCTGTACTTTTCCAGGTGAAATTCTTTCTTCATTAGCTCAATTTCAGCATCTTTAGCTTGCGCGTTCTTAACTACTTTCTCAAGATCTGGTTGTATCACAAGGTTATTAGGAGAACCCTGTGGAACAATACACAGATTCAGCTTGCACAGTTCTTCAAAAAGATGAGGTTGAGCTTGCCTAACCATGAGATTGTCGCAATAGGACTTGCGGCTTAAGGCATCAGCCATCACGTTAGCCTTGCCAGGGGTATAAGAAATACCCAAATCATAGTCCATAATGGCCTCCATCCATCTTTGCGGACGGAGGTTCAGAGATGGCTGAGTGAACAAGTACTTCAGACTTTTATGATCCATGTAGATCTTGCAACGATTACCGAGGAGGTAATGTCGCCATAACTTCAATGCATAGATGACAACAGCTAGTTCTAGATCATGTACCGGGTAGTTCTCTTCATGAGGACGCAACTGTTGAGAGCCATAAGCAATCACCTTACGCTCTTGCATTAGGACACAACCTAATCTTCACGGGATGCGTCACAATAAATCATGAAGTCTTTGCGAGAATCTGGAGGAGCAAGTACTGGGGCAGATGTTAGCTTGTCTTTGAGTGTTTGAAAACTTTCTTGACATTTGTCTGTCCACTCAAACTTGACACCTTTGTGAAGCAGATTAGTCAGGGGTTTAGCAATCTTGGGAAAGTTCTCGACAAATCGACGGCAATAGCTTGCGAGGCCGAGAAAACTTCTCACTTGCTTGACATTCTTCGGAGGAGTCCAGTCAAGAATAGCCTGAACTCATTCTGGGTTAACAGCAATTCCATCCTTGGAAATCACATGACCAAGATAGGTTACTTCAAAAAGCCAAAATTCACATTTGGAGTATTTGGCATACAACTGGTGTTCTCGGAGCCTTTCCAGTAAAAGACGGAGGTGTTCAGCATGTTCTTCTTTATTCTTTGAATAGACCAGAATATCATCTAGATACACCACGACGAACTTGTCGAGGTAATCCATGAAGATGTAGTTCATTAACCGGGAGAAGGTAGCTGGAGCATTTGTTAAGCCAAATGACATGACAGTGTACTCATAAGAGACCTATCGAGTAACAAATGCAGTCTTGGGAATATCCTCTTCATGAACACGGATCTGATGATAACCCAACCTCAAGTCGAGTTTAGAAAACACCGATGACCTAGCAAGTTGATCATACAAATCATTGATCCGAGGAAGCGGATATTTGTTCTGGATTGTGGCTTGGATAATGGGCCGATAATCCTGAACCAATCGGTTAGTTCCATCCTTCTTCTTAATGAAGAGTGAAGGTGCTCCCCAAGCAGAGGAACTGGGCCGGATGAAACCCTTCTTAAGTGACTTGTCGATTTCTTCCTTAAGCTCGAGAAGGTGGTGCGGAGGCATCTTATAAGGATGCTTCACAATAGGAGTTGTGCCTAGTTTCAAGTCGATGACAAACTCGACAACTCTAACAGGGGGTATTCCTGGAAGTTCCTCTGGGAAGACGTCTTGAAAATCATGAACAACGGGAACATTCTCGATGCCTTCAAGAGGTGAAGCATTCAATGCAATCAGAGCATATATCTGACTCTCAGCATCCTGAGTTATTCGGGCTGAGTATTTGACTGTCTGGCCAAAAGGGTGAGTGAGCTGGACTGTCTTAGTAGCATAGTCAATCAAAGCATTGTGGGCGGTCAACCAGTCCATACCGAGAATGATGTCTATGTCGGAAGGTCCAAGTACAATGAGAGAAACCGGAAAAAGTAGACCTCCAATATTGATGTGGTTGTGAGGGCTTAGCATTGTGGTTTGCCACTTGGATCTCGGGGACAGAACCATTAGAGGCGTGGGTATTTTTCCAGGTATAACTCATGTGACTGAGCAAATTGTTGGGACACAAAAGCATGCGATGCTCCTGAATCAAAGAGAACAGAGGCTGGTACCGAATTCATAGAGAGTGTTCCCAGCACGATAGTTGGTTCCTTCTGAGCCTTTTCAGCACTAACATGATTGGCATGGCCAAGTACAATAGCAGACAGTATGATATTACTGTTTCTGAATCGGCGGTTCCGACAACTCTTCTTACGACCAACAGGAGGACAAGATGCATTCTGATCATCATGGGATGGAGCCACAACGTTCGACTGTCCACCCTGAATCGTTAGCTGTCTCAGCGGCGGAGGCAGACGAGGTACAACATAAGACGGCTTCGGCGTTGGAGTAGGTCGATGATGTACATTGTGCGGAATCCACACTCGACGTTTCTGAACAGGCTGACCCGAGGATGAGCCAACATCACGAGTGCGCTTGAGCGACTCCTGGTACTTAGTCAGAGCAGTTTCAACTTGGAAAGATTGGCTGACAAGCATTGTGAAGTCTGTGCAATCATGGATAGCAAGTGCAAGGTTTATATCAGTACGTAGTCCTTCACGGAATTTCTCCTGCTTGCGTGCGTCATTGCAGACGTCATCTTCAACATAGCGGGATAATTCAAGGAATTTCCTCTGGTATTCATCCACAGTCATTGTGCCCTGGGTGAGTTTGCAGAACTCCTGCTTCTTCTGGTCCATCAGACCTTGAGGAATGTGCCGTGCACGGAAAGCTGACTGAAATTCCTGCCAAGTGGTTACAGTTTCAGCAGGCAACATACCCTTGTGCCTTTCCCACCATTGGGCAGCTGGACCCTTCAAGTGAAATGTCGCAAAGGTGACGTAACTGTCAGGAGCAACATTAGCTGAATCCATCTCAAACAGGATGTCACGAAGCCAATTATCAGCATCCATAGGATTTGTGGAGTTGCTGAAAACAGACGGGTTGAGGCGCACAAATTCTTGCAGTGTTATTCGGGTAGGCTGTTGATGAGCATTCTGGTTTGGGAACTGAGCTAATATCCCGGTCATAACCTGACAGTTCAGTTCAAACTGCTGCATCATTGCAGCAATATAAGGTGGAGGTGGAGGATCGTCAGCCATCCTACTAGAAACAACAGGGACAGTTTAGTAATATCAACTGCATGTGTGTGGAGTTATTCATGATGTAACACGGGAAATGAACAAGAATGGCATTAGATATATGATAGTAGTCGTTAAATGTAACACCCACAGTGGTTAGCTACAGTAATCCCCTTTTGACAATGCCATGTCATCATGATCAACAGTGCTTAAACATCATTTGGAACATATCTCATTTCAAATTCAAATTCAAATGGAAATTCAAACTGAAAGTGAAAATAAAAGTTGTTCAAATCCAGGAACTAAAATGTTCATAATATTGTAAATAATCTAGAGACAATTCTAAAATTATAATCAACATTTACTAAATTAATTAAGTGACTCTAATAGCAACAAAACAGAGATATTTAATCCATATTCATTTAATTAAAATCCAAATGAAAAGATCTAGACTCCAAACCTTTTGTAGCAGTGCTAGAAATTGCACTGAATTTATTGGGGCAAGGCTCATGTTTTACAAAATTGGAAAAGTGCGAAAAGAAAATTCAAAACAGGAACTAAAAGGGAAAAACAGAAAAGGAAAGAAAGAAAAAGAAAAAGGCCCATGAGCCCGGCGTGGGCAGCTGTATCCGGGGCTCCGTCATCTGCTTGCACCAAAAGGATATGGGGGAAAAGGAAAGCAAAGCAACCATGAGTACTCATCCGAAGTACTCAGCAAGCAAGGATCTACACTACATATGCAACATTATCAAAGGGAGGCTGTATATGTAGACTAGGCTGCAGAAATGCCAGAATAGAGAGAAGGCCTAGTCCTATCAAAGACTAGCATCTTCAGCGGTCTTGCATCATTAGAAGAGTGTAGATCAGCACAGTATAAAGTAGTAGTAGTGTTATCAACCTCGCCCAGAGATCCTTCCTCGACTCCCTACGAGAAAGTAATCCCAGAGCCATACAGTCATCAACCTCGCCCAGAGATCCTTTCTCGACTCCCTACGAGAAAGCAATCCTAGAGCCATACTATCCATTTCTCATCACAAGTATCTAGTTCTAGTTGTATCGATCGGGATACAACCCCGAGCGTCCGTTACCGAGGATCCGGCTATGCATAGATTAGTTCTTCCCTGCAGGGGTGCACCAACTTACCCACCACGCTCGATTAACTCCGGCCGGACACACTTTTCTGGGTCATGCCCGGCCTCGGCCAAATGACACACCGCAGCCCTACCTAGAGCTCAGCACAGATGTCCCCGTCGGTCTACTTCCTAAGCGCTCAGGGGGCTTGGGCCATAGCCCTATGCACTCCGGGTCGTTGTGTGCAGGGTGGATACCAGCACCGCCTCGGATGGTCGGCATGATCCGACCGTGCCACAATGCTGAACTGGACGTCTGACAGAGCTTTCGGTTGATGCCACGATGCAGAGTACCCATGTTTATTCCCGCGTGATGGTTAGTGCTATCGGGCCAGAGGCCCACTCGAATCAAATATCCAAATCGTAGTGTGTTGGTAGTGCGGTAACGAGCAGAGACTCACGATCGATGTCACCCCGTCGCCCCGTCTCGAGGACTTGCGCCAAGGGCCAAGAATGTCTGGCCACGCCTTGTATTCATCTCTTGGGCACCTTCCAGGTCAACCCATCTCGCAAAAGATTGTCGGGAACTCAGGTCCACCTCTACTGGGTGGTACTACCTGTCCGTCCAGTCCTGCAGTAAAAGTAACTCCCTCGGGTCCCCCTCGGGGCCGACCCATTTCTAACAAGGTTCAGGGGTAAAGTCACAGTAACCGTGTGTCCATAACATCAGGGGAATCCAAGGTATCACCCTCGAAGGATGCCCACTCGATGTAACTGTCAAGTTGAACTTAGGAGGAATCACCCTCGAGGTTCACACTTGAAGTGTTGCGCGACAGGGTCGTATCGGAAGTGGAGAAGGAGCAATCACCCTCGATGACCATGACCAATTATCTACCCTACAGAGTTAACATCAGGAGTGCTATATGAGGTATCACCCTCAGCACTTGATGGTAACGCTGCAGTGTCGTACAACTAAGGGGGGTGTTGTGCAGTGCCGGGGTCTGGCTGTCGATTCCGTTGATCGAGTCATCTGATAATCCAGCGGGGTAACTGGGGACAAAGTGGGGTCTCTGGTAGGTCTCTACCCAGCCTATACTAAACTGTTTATGATAAGCAGGTAAGGTTTCAATAGCAGGTTACAATAAACAGGCTATGCATCAGAATAGGTAAAGCAGTAGCAGCAGCAATTCTAATGCAAGCACAAGAGAGAAGAGAATCGGCGATATAGGCATGCTCAAAAAGGGGGGTGCTTGCCTGGTTGCTCTGCGGCAAAGGCAGGGTCGTCAGTGGTGTCGTCGGTCTCCAGAGCTGCGTCGGTCTCGAGGTCTATCAGAATAGAAGAGGGGGAAGAAACAGATAAATACACAACAAACATATGCAACACAGAGCATGCTAGGTTAACGTGCAGTGCAGGGTTGGCTAAAGACATATCTAAATCATATTAGTTATTTTAGGATTTAAATTGGATTTATTAACCGGTGTATAAGCACTATTCATCTACCAGAAACAGGTTGAAAGTTGCGGGCTCACCTCCGTAGAGGGTTCCGACATAGAAACAGATGGCATGGTTGGATTCGTCTCATCATTCTGATCAACTTTCATGTACAAAGTTTTTCGATCCGAGCTACAGTTTAATTTCTATGATTTTACAAAGTTTTATTGGTTTTTTGGATTTATTTAATCATTTTAAATCAGCATTATCCAGAATAGTAATTGATGATGTCATCATGACATCATGCTGATGTCAGCAGGTCAACTGACCTGTTGACAGGTCAATCCTGACATGTGGGGCCTTACTGTCATAGACACAGAGCTAATCCAGTGTTTAATTTAAACGAAACTAATTAGTTAGGGGTGTGGACCTACGTGTCAGTGAGTGATTAACTAATTAATCTAATTACCAATTTAATTAACAGTATAGTTATTTATAAAATCGTTTTAAATTGGCAGGGCCAATATGTCAGTGGCTGGGCAAGCCCAGTCAGCACAGTTGACTGGGTCAACTGGTCAACAGGGGGCCCCAGGCCCACCAGTCAGCGGCCCAGGCGGTGGGGGCCACGTCGCCACGTCGGACCGGCCACCGGAGAGCGCTCCAGCAAGCCCGAGCGCGGCAACAACTCCAGCGAGGTCGGAAATTACCCACGGTGGTCCGTTTGCGGCGGGGTCTGGCCCATTTGATCGGGCGGACAAAGCCGCACCCAACCGTGGCAGTGGTTGGTCCGAGGGACGTCGGGATCGTTGGTGGCGTCGAGGTTCGCAGCGGCGAGGTTTCGGGCTCCGATGAAAACGGCGGAACGGCACAGGAACGAGCGAACTAGCTAACTGGGGAGGCCCTACGCGGCACGTCGAGCACGTTGGTCACGCGCGGGTGACCAAATGGTCACCAGAGAAGCCCCGGCGACCAGCGGAGGCGGCAGCGAGTTCGGCCAGCACGGCTGCGCGCGCAAAAGCACAAAACAGACCACGAGAGAGAGGGGCCAGAAAGGAGCTCACATCGGAGCCATAGGGAGAGGCAGTGGGCTCGGGGTGGCTCAGAGTGGACGGCACGACGATGAACGGCGGTGGGGATCAAAGGAGGAAGAACGCGGCGTGGAGGCGATGCAGTGGCTCCCAGCCCGTTCCAGTCGGCGTGGTTGAAGTAGGCGACGACGGCGAGTCAGGTGGACAGGTCAGCGCGGCGGGGCGGTGATGGTGGCCGCACAGCTCAGCCGTGGCCGTCCATGGCAGCGTCGGGTGAGGAAGAAGAAGACGAGGGGAGGGGAGTTGTGACGCTAGGGTTTGCCAGAGGGGTGCAGGGAGATGCTCTTATCCACCCCGGCGAGCGCGGCGCGCTGTCGACCGCAAGGAGGGGGGCCTGGCTGCGCGCGCGCCAGCTGCTCGACAGCAAGCGGGATTAGCAGTGCGGGAGGAGGGAGGAGGTGCGGGGTGGGCTGGGGCGGCACTGTGGCCACTTAGGCCCAGTACCACGGGCCTCTTTCTTTTCATTCTTTTCTTTCCTGATTTTCTTTTATTTTTCTGTTTTGCAAATTGTTTAGCCACCAATTAAGTTTTGAAAAATATGTGACTTCGCCCAATATTTACAGTGCAATATTAGTCACTGCTAGAAAATGGTTTGATGTCCATATCTTTTCATTTGGATTTTAATAAATTATAAATGGATTAAATACTTCTTATTTGGTTCTGTTTTAGGCTGTTAGAGTCAATTAAGTATATGTTGATTATATTTTTAGAATTGCCTCTGGATTATTTACAATATTATGAACATTTTAGTTCCTGGATTTGAAAAACTTTTATTTTCACTTTAAATTAATTTGAAGTTTGAATTATGAGTTTGAAATGCAATATGATGCAAATGATGACTATGCACTGTTAATCTTGCTGACATGGCATTAACTAAGGGTGATCACTGTGGTTAATTACATGGGGTGTTACAAATGGATGAGTCACATACCAAGGAGCAATCCCTCAAAACAGTTTAAAAAACAGAGCTTCGAGCAAAGAGATCGAAAATCACAATTTGGGAGCAAGAACACGAGAGAGAGAGAGCAACCAGGATTTTTTTTGTAGGTGAGGGATGATGTGGGCTGAAGTACTATGTGAGTGTGGTCCTGTGGGACCCACAAGGCATCTAGTCATGGCCTGGGGGTGGTCGCACCCTGTTTCCTTGTGAGCAATAGGGGCACCCCCCTAGGATGTATTCAGTGTAAAAAATTCTTCAATATTCAAGAAAAATCATGTTAAATTTTTACGACATTTTGAGCACTTCTATTTTTGGGCCATTTTTTATTGCACGTATAATTCAGAAAATAGGATAATCATGGCATTTTACTTTACTAAACTAGAAATAACATAGAGCAAACAGTAGGTACAGAAAGTTATGCTTAGTAAATTCATCGAAAACATGCCCCTCAAAAAGAATCCATTAATAAGGTTGATCAAGTCTTATTCACAAACTATTTCCAAGTAACATGAAACCAAAGAATCTTCGTATAACACTAGGTTACCTCAATGGGGATATGCATCTCCCCTACAATAAGAGTTTCATATTTCTTTTTAATAGTAGGAAGAGGGAATTGAAAACCTCCAATAGTGATTGTTGAAACTTTTTCAATACAATTCATACCATTCAGTTGAAGTTTTTTCTTCGGAAAATGTACTTTGTGCTCATTCAATGATATGAAAAGTGACCTTGCTTTTGTTGCAATCAATAACAGCCCCTGCAGTATTTAGAAAGGGTCTACCAAGGATGACCGACATCGTCCTCGGGCATTCCAAGTATAAAAAAGTCTATTAAGATAGTAACATTTGCAACAACAACGGGCACATCCTCAAAAATACCGATAGATATAGCAGTTGATTTATCATCCATTTGCAAAGATATTTCAGTAGGTGTGAATTTATTTAAATCAAGTCTTCTATATAAAGAGAAAGGCATAACACTAACACTAGCTCCCAAATCACATAAAGCAGTTTTGACACAATTTCGTTTAATGGAGCATGGTATAGTAGGAATTCCTGGATCTCCTAGCTTCTTAGGTACTCCACCCTTAAAAGAATAATTTGCAAGCATGGTGGAAATTTTAGCTTCAGGTATCTTTCTATTATTAGTGGCAATATCTTTCATATACTTAGCATATGGGGCCATCTTCAAAATATCAGTCAAACGAGTACACAAAAAGACTGGCCTAAGCATGTCAACAAAGCGCTTAAATTCTTACTCATGCTTATTTCTAGGTGGCTTAGTAGGAAAAGGCATGGGTTTCTGAACCCATGGTTCTCTTTCTTTACCATGTTTTCTAGCAACAAAATCTCTCTAATCATATCTTTTATTTTTTGGAGGTGGGTTATCAAGATCAACAACAAGTCCTATTTCTACATCATTATCAGGTTCTTTATCATTGTCTCGTTGAGCATCGAGATGAAAATAACTATCATTATCATTATAATTTGGTGAATGTTCATTACCAGATTGTGTCTCAACATCAGAAATAGAAACATCATTCCTATTCTCAGAAGGTTTTCTATCTCAGGTTCAGTAGAAGCATGCAAAGTTCTACCATTTTTATTTTTATTTTTCTTCTTAGAAGAACTAGGTGCATCATTATTAATTCTCTAAGAATATTGCTCAATTCTTTTAGGATGACCTTCAGGATAGAGTGGCTCCTGAGTCATTCTACCTCCTCTAGTCATTACCCTAACAACATGATCATTCATTTTATTATTCATCTCATTGAGGAAATCATTTTGAGACTTAGCAAATTGTTGTAACTAAGTATGGACCATGAATGCATGTTTACCTAGACCTTTAACATCATTAGCAATTCTAAACATCAAGTCACTCAAGCAATCAATCACGAAGTCATTACTTTTCAATTGCTTGCAAACATACATATTAAAGTGTTCTTGCTTAACAACGTAATTGTCAAATTCATCTAGGCATTGACTAGCATATTTATTATAAGGAATATCACCTTCATCAAAGCTTAGAAGAGATTTTACATCTACTACCTGTGTCGGGGTATCAAGTCCATGTATTTTTCAATAGGTAGTAAATTCTTAACATCTTCAGCTTTAATACCCTTTTTTTCATAGATTTCTTTGCCTCTTGCATATCTTCAGGACTGAGAAATAGAATACCCCTCTTCTTCGGAGTTGGCTTAGGTGGTCATTTAGGAAGTGTCCAATCATTATCATTACTTAATATATTATTCAATAGTTCTTCAGCCTGTTCAACTGTTTGTTCCCTCAAAACACAACCAGCACAACTATCTAGGTAGTCCCTAGAAGCATCGGTTAGTCCATTATAAAAGATATCAAGTATTTTATTTTTCTTGAGAGGATGATCAAGCAAACCATTAAGTAACTTGAGAAGCCTTCCCCAAGCTTGAGGGAGATTATCTTCTACAATTTGCACAAAGTTAAATATTTCCTGTAAGGCAGCCTGGTTCTTATGAGCAGGAAAATATATTTCAGAGAAGTAATATATCATATCCTGGTGACTACGCACACAACCAGGAGCAAGAGCATTAAACCATTTCTTAGCATCACCCTTTAATGAGAAAGGAAACAACTTAAGAATATAGTAGTAGCGAATTTTTTTCCTCATGGGCAAATAGGATGGCTATATCATTTAATTTAATAAGATGTGCCACACCAGTTTCAGATTCATAACCATGAAAAGAATCAGATTCAACCAAAGTAATTAACCCAGGATCGACCAAGAATTCATAATCCTTATCAGTAACAAAGATAGGTGAAATAGCAAATTTAGGATCATATTTCATTCTTGCATTCATAGATTTTTCTTTCAACTTACACAGTAGTTTCTTAACATCATCTCTATCATTACAAGCAACAAAGTCTATAGCTATGTCCTCATCCATAACATAACCCTCAGGTACCTTAGACATTTTAATTCTAGGAGAGATAGGTCTAATAGGTGAATCATAAGTTCATCAGTTTCGGCATTCTCAATTTCTTTAGCTTTAGCAAGTTGTTCATCAAGAAATTTACCTAGTGGCACAGTTTCATTAAATAGAGTACTAGCATCATCAATAACATCATTCATAGCATAAGTAGCATCATCAATTACTTGTGACATATCAGAATTAATAGCAGGTGGTGGTGTCGCAATCCTATTCAAAACATAAGGTGAATCAAGTGCAGAGCTAGATGGTAGTTCCTTAACTCCCCTCGTCTTAGAGGGTACGATATTGGTTCTATCATCTTTGAAATTGTTCATAGCAATCAACAGATATAAATCCCAAGTGACATAGCAAATAGAGCTATGCTCCTCGGCAACGGCGCCAGAAAAAGGTCTTGATAACCCACAAGTATAGGGGATCGCAACAGTTTTCGAGGGTAGAGTATTCAACCCAAATTTATTGATTTGACACAAGAGGAGCCAAAGAATATTGGCAAGTATTAGCAGTTGAGTTGTCAATTCAACCACACCTGGAGAACTAAATATCTACAGCAAGGTGATCAGTAGCACAGTAGTATGGTAATTTGATAGCAGTGGTAACAGTAGCAGTAGTAACGGTAACAGTAACATCAGTTTTTGTGGTGATTGTAACAGCTGCTGCAGCAAAAGTAACTTAGCAAAGACCAATGTATGAAAAGCATAGGGATTGGATCTGTGATGGATATTTGTGCTGCATGACATTCATCGTATAACAGTCACAACCTATAGCGATTCACAATAGCTCTAATTCATCAATATAATGTAGGCATGTATTCCGTGTATAGTCATACGTGCTTATAATAAGAACTTGCATCACATCTTTTGTCTTACCCTCCCATGACAGCGGGTCCAAAGGGAAACTAAGGGATATTAAGGCCTCCTTTTAATAGAGAACCGGAACAAAGCATTAACACATAGTGAATACATGAACTCCTCAAACTACGGTAATTGCCAGAAAGGATCCCAACTATTGTCAATTTGGGGTATGTGGATCATAACATGTAATGGGTGCATATAACTTGCAAGATAGGGTCAAGAACTCAAATATATTCATGAAAACATAAAAGGTTCAGATATGAAATCATGCCACTCAGGCCCTACTTACAAGCATTAAGCATAGCAATGTCATAGCAACATCAATCTTAGAACATAGTGGATACCAGGGATCAAGCCCTAACAAATTGACTCAATTACATGATAAATCTCATCCAACCCCATCACCGTCGAGCAAGCCTATGAAGGAATTACTCACTCCCAGTGTTGAGCATCATGAAATTGGTGATGAAGAAGGGTTGGTGAAGATCATGGCGACGAATCCTCCTCTCTGGAGCCCCGAACGGGCTCCAGATCTGGCCTCCCGATGAAGAACAGGAGGTGGTGATGGCTCCGTATCATAAAACATAATGAAACTTCTTCTCTTCTATTTTTCAGGGAAAAGGAACTTATAGGCTTGAGATTAGGGTCAGCGAAGCCCTGTGGGCCCCACAAGGCAACCTGCGCGCCTGGGGGGTGGCCGTGCCCTGTTGCCTTGTTGGTAACATGACCCCTTCCCCTCTGGTGAGTCCTGGCTCTAATATTTTTTATATTCCATAAAAAATCACCAAAAAGTTTCGGCCAATTTTGAGAACTTTTATTTTGGCACAAAAAAAACACCATGGTAGTTCTGTTGAAAACAGCGTCAGTCCGGGTTAGTTCCAATCAAATCATGCAAATCAGAGTCCAAAACGAGAGCAGAAGTGTTTGGAAAAGTAGATACAATGGAGACATATCATTGGGCAATGCACACGGGCCTGATGTAGCATCTTGATGCAGTGAAGTCAAAGTTGGAGAAGTGGCATCGTCTTCTTCGTCTACAACCCTAGCATGAACTGTAGGGGCTTTTCACAGCCCTCGAAATTGCCTTGTAATTAGTTGCATTAGTGAGCAGCATCATGCACCATTTTAATTTCAAAGGAAATAGAAATGAGGGAATTTTCAAAGCCTCAGAAATCCTTTAAATAAAAGGATCAACATTAAAAATCTCTTCAAACAAGTCCAAGAAAATGTTCCTATTAATCTCAGAAAATATTAGCAAGAGGTAAAATTCAAACCAATATTTTTGCATTCTTAGAAATAATTATTTTGGGCCTTTAAATTAAATCAATAGCTATTTCAATTGGATTTATATTTATAATAATTAGAATATAAATCGAATAATTTTGAAACTCCATGGGAGGCTTTGGTTCTATCCATTTGATACACATGCATGTTCTCAGAATTCTATAAAATGGTTTGGTATTTTTAAAACAACCAAAACAGAGAAGAAATAACAGAAAAAAAGAAAAAAAAGGAAACTAACCTATCCTTACCTGTGTGGCCTAACAGTGTAGCAGCCAGCCTGGCCCACCACAGCTCCCCTATCGTCTTCCTCCTTAGGACAGTAGGCACACCGCGTGCTCGCCGCACGTGCACACATGCCCGTGCCACCTCCTGCCTATCTGCCTGCCTTCTCGTCACCATGACGATGCCACACAGCCCCTCAACCCTCTCTCACTATCCCCCGTGCTTATCCCCTCCTCTAGCTCCCTCTCTCTGAGCCGCCAATTGGAGCTCATCGCCGCCCCTCGCAGTCGCCGCAGCACCATGCACGCCTCGCCTCTCCTCCATGTCAAGACGACACGCAGAGACCCCCTTCTTTCTCTCTTCGTCGCACGCATGCTCGGGCGCCCGAGGTAGCCGCCATCGAAACGTCTTCTCTGAGCATAGCCGCCGGATGCCGTCGACAATTTTGCCACATTCGAACCTAGCCCGAGCCACCGAGCCCTCCATCTGATGCGCTGTGAAGCTCTCCTGCGTTTCCCCTTTCCCGGTTATTCCTCACGTCCTCTAGCCGTATCCCCCGTGAGCACCGAGCTCCGGCCATCACCATGGCTATTGAGCCTCATGGTCCGGAGCTCTTCCGCTTGGTCCTGTAGCACCTGCGTGCTCGCCGGGTCCCCAGGAAGCTGTAGAACACCTCGGTTGGGCTCCCTATGCACCGCAGTGTCGACTGCTTCGTGCCCGTGGCTTCGGTAGCCGCCTGGCTCAACGTTGTCACCAACTCCAGCCTCCTCGCGTCCCGCCACTTGCATAGTTGGACGCAGCGCACTCCCAGCATTTTCGTAGCCGCAAACCGCGTTCAAAACCAAGCCTCATAGCTTTTTTTCCAAGCTCGCTGCCGTCGTTTTGGTCATCAATGATGCGCCACCGTGTTTGAACGCTGGTGGCTCGCTGCCATGTGGACCCCATGCCGGTCAGGGATTGGCTTAGGGCCTAATCACCCTGCTAACTAGCACTTAGGGTCACTGACTGGTGGGCCATGTTGTTTCGTTAACGCGACTAACTAAATAGTTACGCTTAATTAAACACTGTTTAAACACTGCGTCACTAACGAGTGGATCCCACTAGTCAGGCTTGACCCTGGTCAACTGAGTTGACTCACTGATGTAGTGCTGACGCAGTAATGCTTTTCTGGATTTTAAAATAAATCAAAAATTATTTATTTATTTCAAAAAATAGTTAAAACTTCAGAAATTCATAGAAAATAAACTGTAACTCCAATGAAAATAATTTATATATGAAAAATGATCAAAAAAATATGAACAATCTGTTTACGCCATGATCAATCATGTTTGAAGAAGTTAACCTCACTAAATAGGACAAATGATGATTAGGCAATTTATGAAATAACATTTGGAGTTGGAATTTAATCTTGTTTGAATACCACTTTTAATTAACTTGGCTAAATATTGCATTAGGTGAATTCAGTACCTTAACATGACATGTCATTCATGTGAATGTACATTGCATTGATTGTGTTCCTTCTTTGCTAGTCATTGTTGTTCCTTCTTGGTAGTCGATGTTTCCGACATTGTGATCGTTGTCACTGATGAAGAGCGGTACTGTCTTCAGAAGTTCCAGGCAAGCAACCCCCTTGATCACTCCGATACAATCGCACTCTCTCACTCTTGCTCTCTTTTAATACATTAGGACAACAACATTTCAACTGTCACATGTTGCAGTAGTTGAACCCATTCCTCTGCATGACCTGTCTTTGCTACAGTAAATAGTTGAAACCTCCTAACATGAGTCAGAATTGCTTAAGCCATGTTGTGACTACTCATCCATGCTTGCTTATTATGCCTCCTATGTTTAGAGTTGTGTCGGGTCTGATCCATCTGGGCGATGAATTGGAATGGTTGTGTTCATGTTCTACTGTGTGAGAGCTAAGTGTGTGAACACAATTTGGTAAAGGTAGCGATGAGAGGCCATGTAGGATTACATGGTGGGTTGTCTCATTGAGACCATCCTCAGGAACTGAGTTATGTGTTTGTGATCCAGGAACAACTACTACCACATTGGGCTCCGGGTGCTCCAAGCTCTCTCGACTTATTAATCGACTTGATCTCTGTCCAGGAGTTTCAACTAGTTTCTGGTGTTTGTAGGATGTGCTGGGGATTGTTTTAGCGCTAACTCTCGGGATGGGCTCTGTTGCGGTAGGCACGAGTCACGGTGTACCAAGTGACACCTGGACGCTGCTCTTGGGAACCCTGTTCTCATTGTTTTGGGGCCATGATAGAAACTTCGGGAAGACTTCTGTTGTGCATACAACCTCAAATAGGTTATATACCTAGACTAGAGTCTTGCGTGGTTAGTTAGGTTCTGGCCAACACCCTCACCAGGCTTCCACTTGAAGGTTGCCGAGATACATGACGTGTAGATGGTGGTAAGTGGTGAGAGTGTGTGTAGAAGTACACCCCTACAGGGTTAATGATCTATTCACATGGCCGCGTCCTTGGATATGGACTACTTGGAAAGCTTACATTGTTCATAGACAAGGTGAAATGGATACTCTAAATTGTGAAAGATAAGCATGAGTGCTATGGATGGCCTTCTCATAGGGAGATGGGGGCGGATCCATAGTGGTGTATTGATGTGGTGAATATGTGGACTCGTGTGTGCTCTCTCACCGCAAACAAGTTACTCGTAGACGTAGTTCACGATAGCCTCTGAGTCAAAGCTGGCTTGCACCAGTTAAACTCCACAACCCCGTTGTTGATACTGATGCATATGTAGATAGTTCTGATGTAAGTCTTGCTGAGTACCTTTGTACTCATGGTTGCTTAATTTATGTTTTTGCAGACGAGACTTTAGTCTCTTTTTTGGTTTTTACGATGAGTTTGATGTTGACCGATTAGCTTGGGAATCTCAGATAGAGATTTGGTTCCTATGGAGGGTCTTGTAGTTAGACAGTCTTCCTAGCCTTCTTTCTTTTCAGCTGTCTGTACTCAGACAGGTTTATGCTTCCGCTTGTTGCTTGTGTGACTTTGTATGTTGGGTCATGAGACCCATGTCTGTAATATCATGTTATGTATGGCTCTTCGGAGCCTTTCAAATAAGTACTTTAAGTCATAGAGTTATGTTGTGATGCCATGTTGTATCTATACATATTGTGCATATTGTGTGTATGTTTTGAAATGCATTGGTATGTGTGGGATTCGACACCTAGTTATTTGCCTTTGGTAGCCTTTCCTACAGGGAAATGCCTCCTAGTGCTTCCATCGAGCCTTGGTAGTTCGCTACTGCTCCGGAACACCTGGATTGACAGGCATGTATCCTTATTTTCTCCTGTGTCTGTCCCTACGGGAAAATGTCATGCGTTGTTCTTTGAAGTCCTTGTAGCTTGCTACGACGTGGGTTCATAAGTTGATGACCGACACATGCATTGCTGGGTTACCTATGTCTGTCCCTGTGCGTTTGTGCCACCTTGGTTTATGACTAGTCATGTTGACCCGAGTTCTCTATCATATGGATGCTAGCATCGCAATCATATATGTGTGCTAAAAGACGCAAACGGTCCCGGCCAAGGTAAAGGTGGCAGCCATGGGTTACCGTGCATGAGGTCATAAAGTGATATGATGTGTCTTATGCTAGAATGGTGTGACTTAGGATCGAGCTCCCGACAACTTTGGTATCAGAGCCCGACTGCCTATAGGATTACCAAGCCAAACTAGTTGAAGTCGAGTCTAGAAATGCTTTAGTTATATAAGGAAATTGATTGTGGAAAGAAACATAAGGCTCTTTCCACTCCTCATATTGTGTCCTTCTGATTCAGAGTCACCTTCTTCTTTTCTACGGGGTTTAAGAACTAGGCTTCTCATCTATCTATCAGGATGACGAGTTACTATGCTGGAGACTTTTAGGAAAGGTGTTATCTTCTTGGATCGGTATTCCCATAAGAATTCAGTTGCTATGTTGCCATTTTTCTTGCAAGTTGTTTCCTGTTTCATGCCCGTACAACTGTTATGCTATCTGGGTTATCCAAGGTTTTTGAATAGTATGATGTATTGGAAAATCATTTCTTCCTTTTCTGATGTCTTTTGGCCAGACTAGATACACAAATTGTTGTGTTGAGGTGTTCCATTACCTTAACATATCTGTTGAAGTTAATAGGAAACCATGTTGTCTCAAGTGAACCACCCAGAGATCCAGCCTTTGTGTTGTATACCCAGTGTGATGATTCTGGCCACCATTCTCAAAAGTATCTCGTGATGTTATTTAGTTAGTAGGTATTCCATTTCTGGGTTCTTGGACCCAAGATTTGATCTACTTATTCATGTCGATATTGTTTGCTCATTCCTTTAGGATATTAGTAACCGTTGTGATAGTCTTCAGGGTTCGTGGTATATCATTCTTTGAAATACCATGAAACAATATGGCAGAAGTTCTTTTGAACAAAAATATCTCAATAAGACTGCTCCTGATGAGTTCTCCATTCTATACTTGTGATTCTGCCAATCCATCCCTTTTGCATGGGTTACCCAGAAGAAATATGTTGAGCCTTGTTCGACATGCTAATCTATGCATCCACAACCCAAATAATTATATGTTCTTTGAGTTGTCCGTCCTCGTTTATGTTTCGAGCATCATCAATCAATTGATAGTTAAGAGTATGTCGTGCATTCATGTTCATCGATGCCTTTATACACTTGTCGTCCATCAAGCCATTCCCATTTCGAAATGACTAGGAAAAAAAAACTCCAGTACCTTATCCATTTCGAGGATTGGGTCAAAGCAGTTGTATTCCGCAGATCAAAATGCCAATCCAGCTTTTGTTCCGTTCTACCCTGGAGTATTACCCCTTTATGTCAGGATTGTCATGAGAATTGCACCACATCTTTTGAACTCTTGATACAGTGATACTTCTCGCCATCATCACTCATTCCTCGGTCCCCGTGTTGATTGTAACTGGAACATCGACAAGTGAACTATGATATGTGAAATCAAGACTCCTAGCAACCCTGTTTCTTGGTAGTTAATGGACAATATTTCAGTCTCAGTGTGTTGCTTATTGAATCATCATTCTAATATTGATTGTGCTACCTAGTCCATTATTCCTGGTGCACTCTTCGATCAATGAGTTAGGATTGTGTCAATCCATCGCTCTTTTGGTCATTTCGTCTTGCCTTGAAAAGCAAGATTGTTCTTGAGCTTAGTAACATATCGGTGGTTCGTGATTTTCCGAATATCTTCTTGGAAGTATCACAAGATTCTTCCCTAATCGTTATGTTGAGTTCGTGACCAAGTTAGTTTCTTGCAAACCACCCCTTCTCCAAGAATCTGTGTTGGATACACCTGAGTTAGTTGGTTATGCTTAAACAACAACTTGGAGAGTTGGAAGATAAAATATTTGCCTAATGTAGCTCATTCACAGGGATATCTTTGTGTTGTGTGTGTGTGTGTGTGTGTGTGTGTGTTGAAGAAAGATGATATCTTCATCGGTTGATATTCGCGGCCCATTGTTGGATCTACTGTCTTACCCACGCTTTGATTTGAGTTTGGGCCATCGTCAAATCAAATCAGTACCAATGATTTTCGTAATGTTGTTTCATTCGTGGATATTCCCTTGAGGATACACCGTTATATCTTTTGGTCTGATCAACACTATCACTTTGTTCACATAGTTATGGAACTCCAGCTATATAGAAATCTCGATGAATTGTTGTTGAGTCCATCAACAACATTTTTCTCTTCTCCATGATTAATGATTAACACTTAATTTAGTGCTGGAAACTTTTGTGAGCATTATCTTCATATCCCATTGATGAAGCATATGTTGGATGAAAGAAGTGACTTCCTCTAATTCACGTCTACCTGATGTAAGTTGCCGCCGTGAATTTGAGAAAGCTTATTTTTGCTTCCTCTAGAATCATCCCAAGTCATTCATGCATGTGCGAAGTATTCTATGGTTTGATAGACTGATCATCTCCATTCCATATGTAATCCCTAGCACACCAAGCCACTGATTGATTCGTTCAAGAAAAAGGAGTCTGTTCTAAGGTTAATACTTTAGACTTTCGCGTGGAGACTTCGATGTCATTAATGATGGTTCCCAACCAGAACTCGGTAGTATTTTGTTGTAGAATTTCTATGTTGCCAGGATTGTCCTGGACAATCTGTTCACATGTATCTTGCAAACCAGCTCTTGGAGCTTGCTTCCGTAGTTCATTTCCCGAGAATGTCGCAACATCATCTCATCAATTTGTGTTGCAACGTTTCTTATTTAGACACGCTAAGTCTCAATGATCTTGTCGCCAACCTGATCTGAATCTCAGGCAAATATGATGGTTGGTACATTTCAAAGATTTTTTATCTTGGTTTGCCTATAATCCCGGTAAGTCAATGTAATGATCATTTTGTTGAGTCAAGATATCATCCACTTCCCCATGAGGATTTGCTATGATTTATTCTACAAGTTGTTCCTTATGGATCCTTTGTGTTTGCGAAGTCAGACATTTACTTGATGTTCTAGTAGCAAACTACCTATAATTGGGTTACGCTAGTACATTAAGAAGAACATTAGAAGCAGTGTGCTAAATGTCTCTCGGTAGATCATCCATATTTTGTTTCCTTGGCATCGCTAGGGAGCTCATGTGGGCCACATGGCTTTGTTTGACCTAACTTCACCTCTATAAATTCTCTAAAATCGGGAAACCAACAAAGAGCCACCCGAAATACTTTTTCCGCCGCGAGATCCCATCTGGAGGCCTTTTTCGGCACTCTGCCGGAGGGGGAATCAATCACGGAAGGGCTCTACATCAAACTTTTTGCCCTTTCAATGATGTGTGAGTAGTTTACCATAGACCTACGGGTCCATAGTTAGTAGCTAGAGGGCTATCTCTCTCTCTTTGATCTTCAATACAATGTTCTCCTTGATGTTCTTGGTGTTCTATTTGATTTAATCACTTTTTGCGGTGTGTTTGTTGGGATCCGATGAATTGTGAGTGTATGATCAGATTATCCATGAATATTATTTGAGTCTTCTCTAAACTCTTTTATGCATGATAATTATAGCTTCGTATTTCTCTCTGATATATTGATTTGGTTTGGCCAATTAGATTGATTTTTCTTGCAATGGGAGAGGTGCTTTGTGATGGGTTCGATCTTGTGGTGCTCAATCCCAGTGACAGAAGGGGACATGACATGTATTTGTATCATTGCCATTAAAGATAAAAAGATGGGCTTTATTCATGCGTGAGTTTACTTTGTCTCCATCATGTCATCTTGTTTAAGGCATTACTCCATTCTTTTTGAACTTAAGACTCTAGGTGCATGCTGGATAACGATCGATGTGTGGAGTAATATTAGTAGATGCAAGCAGGAGTCGATCTTCTTGTCTCGGACATGATGCCTATATACATGATCATTGCCTTGGATCATCATGATTATTTGCTTTTCTATCAATTGCCCAACAGTAATTTGTTTACCCACCGTATGCTATTTTCCAAAGAGAAGCCTCTAATGAAAACTATGGCCCCGGGTCTATTTTTATCATACTAAAAATCCTACAAAAGACCTGCTGCAATTTTACTTTATTTGTTTTATTTTGTATTTTTGTTCAATCTATCTATCAATTACTACACAATTTTGTATTGCTTTGACAACCCCTTGTTCATGTTGGGCTGCAAGGATTTGCTATTTTGTGTGCAGGTGCTACTAACGAAGTGTGGCCTGGTTCTCCTACTCGATTGATAACCTTGGTTCTTAACTGACGGAAATACTTATCTCTACTATACTGCATCATCCTCTCCTCTTCAGGGAAATCCCAACGCATTTCACAAGTAGCGGGAAGAATTTCTGGCGCCGTTGCCGGGGAGACATCAACAACATCTATCAAGTACCTCGCATAAACTTTGATCTCCTTCCATTTACTTTTTTTCCTTTTGCTTCTCGTTTTCATCCCCCCCACTTATAATTTTTTTTACAAAAATACAAAAATATTTTTTGTTTGCTTTTTGCCTGTTTGCTTGCTTGTTGCTTGTTTGAAACTGCTACCATGGGTGATTTTGGCATGGCAGAAAGTGAGGATGGTAAAACTCCTAAAATTCAAATTTGTACCAATCTTGATGCTAAAACTTTTGTGATGGGACAAGGGAATGTTATAGGAAAACGTGTTATCCAAGAATTCTTTAATTGCATTGGAACCTTGGCTTGTGATGATGCTCCTATACTTAAAAGAACCAAAAATTATGTCGAAGCTATCTTTGCACTTGTTCTTAAACTTGAAAGAAGATTCATTTGTACCCATCCTACCTTGCAAAGATTATATTATGAGTTGTCGGTTATAAAAAATCCTAGAGCTAAGAAGATATCTACTCTTGTCGTCATGAATGAATTTGATGACATAGTGCGAGAAGCTAGAGAGATCTTTGATTTTTATGGTATGAACCGTGAAAAACCAGTAATAGATATTTGTTTCAAATTACTACATCTTTGATGAGAATATTAAAAAATAAGTCCCTCCTTTGAATGTAATCCAACAAGTTTTAAATAGTGTTAATAAACAATACTCTTGGATTGTAGCCACTAATCAACAGGTATTTGCGAACGAACAACTTGCTAATGCTAGAATCTCTATGAATGACGTGTTTCATATTTCCTTTGAGAAGCCTCCTGATGAAAACACCCCTTCGGATAAGAAGACGGAAGATGACAATACTTGAAACTATGCCTTATGCCTAGCTAGGGGCATAAAACAATAGCGCTAGTTGGGAGGAACCCAATAGTTATCTTACTTTTCTTATTTATTTTTATGTTTTCTTGTGTGCACACAATTATGCTACTGTTATGGTTGTGTTTTTTGCTCAAATTAGTGTTTGTGCCATGTAAATCCTTTAGGATGATTTGGATGATAGTTGCTTTGATTATGTGAAACACAGGAACTTTTGCGTCCAGTGGGAGAATTATCGAAATTTGCTGGAGCATGGAAAAATTCTGAATTTTTTACACATGATTGATATACAAATTTCCTACGTTTTGATTATTGTTCATTATTTTTGGAGTTACATAAGTATAGTGAAAATTGAGATTGCTACATACTGTACTGTTTTTGAAGATTCTGTTTTTGATACATTGTTTTGCTTGTTTTGATGGAACTATGGATTGTATCGGGGGGTATAAGACATGGAGAAGTTACAATATAGTTGGTAGAATGCAAAACTAAAATATGAATGGGTTTGCAACAGTACCTAAAGTAGTGATTGGTTTTATTATACTAACGGATCTCACGAAGGTTTTGTTAAGTTCTGTGTGTGATTGAAGTTTTCAAGTTTTGGGTGAGATCACGATGGATGAAGGTATAAGGAGTGGCAAGAGACTAATATTGGGGATGGCCGAGGCACCCCAAGGTAATATTCAATGACTCCCAAGCAACTCAGCTTGGGGATGCCCCGGAAGTCATCCCCTCTTTCTTCTACCGACCATCGCTAATTTTACTTGGAGCTATAATTTTATTCATCACATAATATGAGTTTTGCTTGGAGCGTCGTGTATTATAAGAGTCTTTGCTTTGTTTTATTTTCAGTTTGTCACAATCATCTTTGTGGACACACCTATTTAAGAGCGACACATATTTTTCGTGATTTGTTAGAATACTCTATGTGCTTCACTTATATCTTTTGAGCTAGGCAGTTGCTCTAGTACTTCACTTATATCTTTTTGAGCACGGCGGTGATTATATTTTGCAGAATTAGATGAACTCTCATGCTTCATATATATCTTTTTGAGAGTTGATAGTAGCAACGGTAATTTGCACAAGATATGGATTTACTTTATTTATTTTATTTTGTATTTTTGTTCAATCTATCTATTAATTACTACACAATTTTATCTTGCATGTAACTGCCAAGGGATTGACAACCCCTTGTTCGCGTTGGGTTGCAAGG
Organism: Thinopyrum elongatum; assembly: GCA_011799875.1. Classification (NCBI taxonomy): domain Eukaryota; kingdom Viridiplantae; phylum Streptophyta; class Magnoliopsida; order Poales; family Poaceae; genus Thinopyrum; species Thinopyrum elongatum. The sequence continues at coordinate 211,813,993 of CM022300.1, read as the reverse complement.
ATTTGTTATTTTGTGTGCAGGCACTGCTAACGAGGTGTTGTGTGGTTCTCCTACTGGATTGATAACCTTGGTTCTTCACTAAGGGAAATACTTATCTCTACTGTACTGTATCATCCTCTCCTCTTCGAGGAAATCCCAACGCAGTTCACAAGTAGCAATAGTATGTAGTTGTATCAACATCTTGGCATAGATGTTGCCAAACCCTAATGAATATGGAGATGCTCAAGTTCTTGAAAGCATGCTTAGTCACTGGGTTATATCCTCGGTATCAATTGGAATGTGCCTTCCATTTGGCGATTCTCCTATAACCGTAGTTTCCATTTCATTCTGAGTATGCCATTTCTTCTAACTTCTTCGAATGATCATTTGTGAATTGCCTTAGCCTGGTATGAAGAGTTTCAATGATCTCTATATCCAAAGTAATTCTTTTTTCCACTTAAGGGAATAATTTTATGAGTCACCTTCCCTAAGGTGCCCCGTTTTGGAATCATGGCAATTATTCCTTGCTACTTTGAAATCACACACTATCTTACTTAAGCGTAGAATTTTGGACTACGAAAAATGTCTTGAACAAGTGTTCTCAGAAACAAGCTATCATGTATGAAGATCCATGACTTTCAAGGCAAATGGCCACTGTTATGGCAACATTCATGGCATAGTCTGTTCAAATGATATCATATTTTACACAAGGGTGCATCTTCTAATGGCAAACAATGTTGTCGAAGGGATCATTCATTTTGTTTGCACGAAAATTTCATTTTCCATTCATCGAGTGCCCAAAATGAGTTTTTTTGTGAAGAACCTACCAAATATTTGTTGCCAATTTGGACCACGTCAATTTTCTAAAATATTAGGCCATATTTAGTGTACAATTGACCAAATTGTTGGGTGCTAAAAGCTTTTGATCCACCTCTCATGAAAAAGACAAATTTCCACCGATTCAGTATGAAGCGGGTCAAATTTGAGCTATAGCTGCCACATAGTTTGCTCTTTATTTTTTCCAAAAACCATTCTAGGTACATAAGTATCTATTTAATTAGAGATACTATGAAAGATTTGCAAGATTCAATCCCTAGCTACGTATGGTCATGCCCACCGTTACGACTGCATTTTGAAACGGGCATAAGAAATTCAAAAAAATCAAAAACCTTCGCATTGTGTTATTATATGTGACCTAGTTTCCAGGAAAAATAAAAAACTTGGACTACGACAAATGTCTTAAAAAAGTGTTCTTAGAAACGAGCTATCATGTATGAAGATCCATGGATTTCAAGGCAAATGCCCACTATTACGGCAACATTCATGGCATATGTTTGTTCAAATGATATCATATTTTGCACAAGGGTGCATCTTCTAATGGCAAACATTGTTCCCAAAAGGAGTTTTCATTTTGTTTGCATGAAAAATTCTTTTCCATTTTTCGAGTGCCCAAAATGAGTTTTTGGTGAAGGACCTATCAAACATTTGATTCAAAATTGGAACACGTCAGTTTTCTAAAATATTAGACCTTATTTAATGTCCAATTGACCAAATGGTTGGGTGTTAAAAGCTTTCGATCCACCTCTTGTGAAAAAGACAAATTTCCATCGATTTAGGAGGAAGCGGGTCAAATTTGAACTACAACTGCCTCATAGTTTGCTCTTTATTTTTTCCAAAAATCATTTCTAGGTACATAAGTATCTATTTCATCAGAGATACTCCGAAAGTTTTGCAAGATTCAACCTCTAGCTACGTATGGTCATGCCCGCCATTTTGACCGCATTTTGAAATGGGCATAGGAAATTTAAAAAAATAAAAAAAAATTGAAAACCTTTGCATTGCGTCATTATATGTGACCTAGTTTCCAGGAAAAATAACAAACTTGGATTATGGCAATTTTTTTAAGAAGTGTTCTAAAAAATGAGCTATCATGTATGAAGATCCATGTCTTTCAAGGCAAATGGCCAATGTTATGGCAACATTAATGGCATAGTTTTGTTCAAATGATATCATATTTTGCACAAGTTTGCATCTTGGAATTAAAAACAATGTTACCAAAATAAAATTTTCATTTTCTATGCACGAAAAATTCATTTTCCATTTTTCGAGTGTCGAAGATGAGTTTTTTTGTGAAGGACCTACCAAATGTTTGTTCTAAAATTGGATCAGACCATTTTTCAAAAATATTATACCACATTTAATGTACAATTTAATAGAAGGTTGGGTGTCAAAAGTTTTGATCCACCTCTCGTGAAAAAGACAAATTTCACCGATTCAGTAGGAAGCGGGTCAAATTTGAACTATAGTTGCCTCATAGTTTGCTCTTTATTTTTCGCAAAAATCATTTCTAGATACATAAGTATCTATTTCGTTAGAGTTACTCTAAAGTTTTGCAAGATTCAACCCTTAACTACGAACGGTCATTCCTGCCATTTCGATCGCATTTTGAAACGGGCATTGGAAATTAAAAAAAAATCAAAACCCTTCACATTGTGTCATTATATGTGACCTAGTTTCGTAGGAAAATAACAAACTTGGAAATAATTAACAGTTTTAAAAACAATGATTTCTTTTTTGAAATTCACTATCATTTTTTGTGAACATTTCAAGAAAAATCATGAACATTTTTTCAATTCGCAATTTTTTTCAAATTCACGCACATTATTGCAATACACCGACATTTTTTAAAAATCGTGAACATTTTTTTAATCCATGAACATTTTATTATTTTGGGAACATTTTTCCAAAAAAAGCACATTTTTTTAAATTTGTTTTTTTAAATCCTCAATTAGTTCAAAAAAAAGGAAAAAAGTAAAGTAAAATAAAAAACATGCATTCCCACTTGAAGCATCTTCTAATAGGCTATGGGCCGCTGGCCCACTCATCAGACCGCAATGGTATTAACAAAAAAAGAAGGATAGGCCTCGCATGACTTTGTCCCAAGCCCAGGAAACCAATATATCCTATAAGAGGTGTGTCTGCGGCATACTGTCACATAGGACTTGGTGGTGTGGTGGTGTGGGGTGCTGTGGAGCTAGGTGAGGTTGTGGGTTCTAATCCTCCTCACATGGCATATTTTTCTTTTTCGTTCTTCTAGTTTCATTGTAGCCATGGGGGGTCCGTATGTCAGTTTAGTGTGTCCAACTGTTTGGTGGTGGGACCCGCATGTTATGGTGGGTCCTACCCATCAGTGCTAGATTCAAATCTAGTGTTATCTAGACACATAAAGCAGAAATTAACACATGTACATGACACATAAGCAATAGTTGACACATAAACATGACACATAGGTAAAACGGATGAGGTGGCACCCAGTCATAGCAATGCACCACAATTTGAGGCCATGACCATCTAGATTGGTCGTAATCAGCTAGAAAGAAGGCCGTCGACCAATGCACTCTGCTTTACGACCATTTCATGTAGCGTAATTGCGACCTTTTTTGTCTAAAATGGTCATTATGATTTAGGGTTTGGAGTCTTCCAATCAGCTTACAACCAATTGGTTTGAAATGGTCTTAGATTTATGAATATTTCTTTCAGGGTCACTAAGAGAAGGTCACAACTTAGCATATTTCTTGTAGTGTGAGCAGCAGGCTCCGGCAGGAACCCAAGTCCTTGCCATCGAAGCTGGTGCTCCCGCAGCAGAAGATATGCCTTTAGTCCTTGTCGGCGAGCCACAAGCTCCGGCATGGGCACATTAGATTATCCAGTTCCTTCAAGCAGGAGAACTTCCCGAAGATCAAGAAGAAGCTGAAAGAGTAGATAATCAATCTAGTATGTACCAGTTCGTGCGCAATGATCTTTACAGAAAGATATCGAATGGGGTGCAATTGAAGTGTATTTATCGGGAAGATGCATAGAAGCTATTGGCAAAGATACATGGAGGCATATGTGGTTCCCACATAGGATCAAGGGCCCTTGTCGACAAAGCTTTTTGGCAAGGCTTCTATTGTCCCACTGCTCTCTAGGATGCAACTAAGCTAGTATCCAAGTGTGAAGCATGCCAGTTTCATTCAAAGCAATCGCATCAGCCAGCTCAAGTTATTCAGACGATCCCTCTCTCCTGACCCTTCTTGGTCTGGGGGCTCGACATACTGGGCCCCTTCCCCCGCTCTATCGGGGGCTTTGAGTACTTGTACATTGCGATCGACAAGTTCACAAAGTGGCCAGAACTAGAACCAGTGAGGAAGGTGACAGCACAGTCAGCCATCAAGTTTTTCAAAGGACTTGTTTGCCGTTTTGGAGTGCCCAACAGGGTCATCACCGACAATGGCACATAGTTCATGAGCCGCCCCTTCATGCAGTACCTCAAAGACCTTGGCAGCAAGATTTGCTTTGCATCAGTTTCTCATCCAAGGAGCAATGGCCAGGCAGAAAGAGCAAATGCTAAAGTGCTGCATGGTCTCAAGATGAGAACTTCTGACAAGCTGCACAAGTGTGGAAGACGTTGGATTGATGAGTTGCTGACAGTTCTTTGGTCACTCAGGATGACACCAAATTGAGCTACTTTCTAGACACCCTTCTCCCTAGTCTATGGTGCAGAAACAGTGCTCCCCACGGAACTCATGTACGGGTCACCTCGAGTGCTCGCTTATGATGATCTTGAAGAAGGGTAGCTACATCAAGATGATGCCATGCTCCTTGAGGAAAATCATCTTCAGCCTGTTGTACGTGCTGCACATTATCAGCAAGCTTTGCACCGCTACCATAGCCGCAAAGTTCATGCCCGGAGTCTTGAGGAAGGTGACTTTGTTCTTCGACGGATCCAGTCGGCCAAGAATTCAAACAAGTTGATGCCAAAGTGGGAAGGCTCTTATCGGGTAGTATGAGTCACTAGGCCTGGCGCAGTCCGCCTAGTGACCGAAGATGGCACTCATGTGCACAACTCATGGAATATTGAACATTTTCGCAAGTTCTATGCATAAGGCATGGGTTGCCGGGCTACAAGGCAACCACCTTTTGTACGAGTCTGCCGCCGAGGCATGTAATCCTTTGCACAAAGCCAGGAGCAGATCCTGTGCATAGTGAAATAAAGCTAAGTGTTTCACAACTCTTGTCAATTCACATGTTTAATTGTGCTTGCTTGTAAGAGATGTTGTGCTACATTTTCCTTGTGTGAATGTTAACGAACCATCAAGGTTCCATACATCTACTTTCTCTTCTTTCTTTTTCTCAAAAGGACAGAAGGTTGCCTCGCGTGCATGTTTGCCGAGGGAGTGATGGTATGGATACCGACAACTGACGTTCAAGTTAATATTCCACGACAAGAAGTACAACAAAGAAAAGTTAAGTTGAAAAACTTTCAAACAAATTCTTTGTTGTAGAGCTACTTTCCCTTGAATGTTTTTGGCTTTTCTATGGAAAACATGCACGCAAATGAACCCTGTTGTGCTTAGCTGCACTCTTATTTTGCCTCAAGTCTGCCCAACAACTTAAGTAGCTATACTGAAATCATCAGGATACCTTGCCGGCAGCAGCATTTCCAGCAGCGGCTAATAAACCGTTCCTCAAGCCCTCGCGACAAGTGTGCGCACCGGCAAGTTGCCAAAATAGCGTAGTGTATAAGACTCGCAAAAACATAACTGAACAAGGGGAAACAACATTCATTTCATCGAAACACAAAAAGTTTATATTACATCGATAACTTGTCGTAGTTCTAATTTAAGATAAACGTTGTCTTTTACATGGATTGCTGGCGAGAAGATGAGGCACGGCAACTAGTCCCTATGCTGGCCCTCAACCCTCTTCACCTTGCTCACCTTGTCGACGATCGGCTTGACGGCCTCTTCAATCGCCTTGGTGTCGACATCTTTCGGCAAGGTTGCGAGAACGTTGGTGGAGTTGATGCCTGGGTTCCGATAGCCAACCTTGACGAGTACCTTGAAGAGGACAGCTTGGCAGAGTTTGCAGGCTTCTGTGGAAAGGGAAGCAGCTCGGTTGGGTTGGATCTATTTAAGGGTGTGGACAACACTCTCGAAGAACATGGCTAGCCTGGCACTGGTGCTCACCCTATCATGGTGGATAAGCTGAAGTTCTGTAGACCCATGCTGGCGAGTTAAGCAATTGGCTTCTGAGCTGCATCGACAAGCCCCTCGATCCAGATCTTCACGCCCTTCTCAAAATCATTGTAAATGTTGGCGGCACTAGCGAGAAAGTCCTTCTCATCTTAAAGAGCTTTGAACAGGGCTTTCTACTAGGACCTGCTCTCTTCAAGGTTCTTCTTGTGCGTCTCCACCTTCAACTTCAGATCGGCAATGGATTCATTGGATGCGGCAAGATCTTTGTTCTTGGCAGAAATGGTAGTTTGCATCACCGTCAGGTCGTAAAGCACCTTTTCCCTTTCAGCCTTGAATGTTGAAATTTGTTTGACGAGGTCCTCAAGATCTGTCTCCAGCTTCTTCACAGAACTCGCCAACTCATTCTTGGCGGCCTCTACAGCTTCGGCAGCATTGATGGCCTCCTTGAGCTTGCCGATGTGTTATGTAGCCTGAGCTTCAAGTACTTCTTTATGCTTCTGCTCTAGCTCCAGAGTGCACTGCGTGACAAGCTTCTCAATTTCTCATCCTTGCTGCTAAGCTTGGCGGCTAGCATCACCTCGCACGCGGCAAGCTCCTCTTCATGGGCATCAAGGCCAACCTCGCGCATGTTCAACGCAGCATCCTTTGTTGCCATCCTTTGCTTGGCCTCCTCATGTGCCTTCTTAGTATCAGACTTCTCGAGCATGAACTTTTCCCAGTCCTTGGTCAACTGGTCCGTGTAGTCGGTCACCTCTTAGACAGCTTCAGCATACCAGATTTGAGTATTCTCAACATGCTTCTGAAAATCCATTTCTGCTGCTCCCATGACTATTGCCTAGGAGTCCATGCTTTCTGCTCGGCTGAGGAAAAGTGCCTAGAGTTCTCGAAAGTTACTGCTCATGGCCTTGAGGAGTTGTTCTTCTTTGTATCCATTGCTACTGGCGCATGGCTCGTCAACGATTTTGAGCCCCGCGGCAACGATGATATCTTCAACGAGATCCTCTCCTTGAGTTGTCGACCCATGATACGTCTCCAACGTATCTATAATTTTTTATTGTTCCATGCTATTATATTATCCATCTTGGATGTTTTATATGCATTATTATGCTATTTTGTATGATTTTTTGGGACTAACCTACTAACCTAGTGCGTAGTGCCACTTGCTGTTTTTTCCTTGTTTTTGTCTTTTACAGAAAATCAATACCAAACGGAACAAAACTTTTTGACGATTTTTCTTTGACCAAAAGACACCTAGGAAGCTTCGGGAGGAGGCTAGAAGGGCCACGAGAGAGCCACAAGCTCGGGAGGCACGCCCTAGGGGGGCGCCCCAAGCTTGTGGACCCCTCAAGGCTCTCCTAACCCTAATCTTTGCTCCATAAATACCCAAATATTCCCCATATACCATAGGGCACACCAAAAATACTTTTCCGCCACCGCAAGTTTCTGTCCTTGTGATATCCCATCTGGAGACCTGTTTCGGTACTCTGTCGGAGGGGGATTCGATCACGGAGGGACTCTACATCAACCTTGCTGCCCTTCTGATGATGTGTGAGTAGTTTATCACAGACCTATGGGTTCATAGCTAGTAGCTAGATGGCTTCTTCTCTCTCTTTGATCTTCAATACAATGTTCTCCTCGATGTTCTTGGAGGTCTATTCGATGTAATCTTCTTTTGCGGTGCATTTGTTGAGATCAGATGAATTGTCGATTTATGATCAGATTATCTACGAATATTATTTGAGACTTCTCTGAACTCTTTTATGCATGATTAAGATGGCTTTGTATTTTTCTCCAATCTATTGATTTGGTTTGGCCAACTAGATTGATCTATTTTGGAATGGGAGAGGTGCTTTGTTTTGGGTTCAATCTTGGGGTGTCCTCACCCAATGACAAAAGGGGTAGCGAGGCACGTATTTCTATTATTGCCATGAAGGATAAAAAGATGGTTTTTTACCATATTGATTGGATCTATCCCTCTACATCATCTCATCTTGCTAAAGGCGTTACTCCGTTCTTGTTAACTTAATACACTAGATGCATGCTAGATTGCGGTCGATGTGTGGGGTAATAGTAGTAGATGCAGGCAAGAGTCGGTCTACTTGTCACGGACGTGATGCCTATATTCATGATCATTGCCTTAGATATCGTAATAACTATGTACTTTTCTATCAATTGCTCAACAGTAATTTGTTTACCCACCATATGTGTTCTTTCAGGATAGAAGCCTCTAGTGAAAACTATTGCCCGTGGGTCTATTTTTATCATATTATTTTCAGATCTATAAAACCAAAAATCCAAAAATACCTTGCTGCAATTTATTTACTTTTATTTAGTTTTGCACTTTTAGTTATCTTTTATACCTATCTCTATCAGATCTCATCATTGCAAGTAACCGTGAAGGGATTGACAACCCCTTTATCACATTGGGTGCAAGTATTTGTTTGTTTGTGTAGGTGCAACCATTAGTGACTTGTGTGTTCCTCCTACTGGATTGATACCTTGGTTGTCAAACTGAGGGAAATACTTATCTTTGCTTTTCTGCATCACCCTTTCCTCTTCAAGGGAAAAACCAACGCAAGCTCAAGAAGTAGCAGGAAGAATTTCTGGCGCCGTTGTCGGGGAGGATCTACATCAATCCTACCAAGTACCCATCATAAACTGTCATCTCTTGCATTACATTATTCGCCATTTGCTTCTCGTTTTCCTCTCCCCCACTTCTAAAACATTTTTAGAAAAACACAAAAATATTTACCTTTTTATTCGCCTTCTTTCCGTTCGTCTTTTCGTTTGCTTTTTGTTTGCTTGTGTGCTAGATTGCTTGCTTTTTCACGATGTCTCAAGATAATACCAAGTTGTGTGATTTTTCCAACAATAATAATAATGATTTTATTAGTACTCCGACTGCTCCTGCCACTAGAGTCGTGGGAAACCACGGCCACCTATGGGGCCAAGGGCCCCTTTTGGTTCGGCAGGGGGACTGAGCATGTTGCACAAAGAGCAGAGGAGCGTAGCGTAGCGCGGCAGAGATCACATTGGCAGTTTTACCCAGGTTCAGGCCGCCGCGAGGCGTAAAACCCTACTCCTACTTTGGTGGATTGATGGTAGTGGTGGAAACGCTGCACTCTTGCCCGGCAAGGTTGCCTCGGGACAAGAGCAGCTACACGCGTATGAGTGTACAGGGGTCCGAATCCTTTCTATGGTTGCCATGGGCCTCCTTTTATAGATCAAGGGGTCACCACAGTGGCAAATCAGTCATTGTGTACTGATTAGATAGCGAACAGTGCTATCATATCTACTCTGCAGACAGAGCAGTACGCATTAAATGCGCCACTAAGTGTCACATCATGGCCTGCCCGACACGCCTTGCCAGGCCATTTGGCCACCTTCTCTCCTGTCTGCATGACACGTCACAGGACGGGTGTCATCTGGAGGTGATTCCTTTAGGAAATGGCTGCCATGTGGCAAAAGGCAGCCACTTAGTCATCTTGGGGCTTGACACCGCATCGATCAGTGACTTGCGTCGCTGTGAGGTGGGGCGGTGCAGCCTTGGCGGGGTGTTTTGCCTTCGTATGCCCCGGTAGGCCTGGCGGGGTGGTCTTGAGGCATACTTCCGAGGTAACCTTGACCTCGCCAGGATCTCCTGCCCAGCAAGGGAGGTTTTCCCTTAGCGGTGTCTTGCTTCTTGGCTTGACTTGGTCTTCTCAACCTGCCCTTTGATTCCTCAAAGAGCCTATCTCTTTACCATGGCCTTGTCTTGGATGTTGCAATCTTGATCTTGGGCCTGTGCACGGTCTGGGCAACAGACCCAGGGTTTGTTGCACTGATAGGAGCCCCCGGGCCTTGCCCGAACGCGCTGCCAAGCGTCGTCGAGGTAGGCCCTAACTTCTGCACATGCGAGCGGGAAATAGCTGCTCGCCCTTTGAGATCTTCTTTGCTTCTTCATTAATCTGAGCTCGGATCAGCTTCCGGTTCTTCCACCCGTCGCATAACGCCAATTGTGGTGGGGCCACTCTTGTAATGGCGTGTGAATGACTTTAACGCACGGGCGAGTAACTGCCAATTCACTCTTCCCACCACGCCCTTATCCCAGGGCACGTATGCTGCATGCATTGAGTGGGGTAGGTAACGGAGGCGCGTGGTGCGGGAGAGCGTTAAGGTAGGGGCCTGGTCTTCATGGATTGGTGGAGGAGGACAGCGGTCACCCGGTGAGGGAGCAGCTCCCGACCCTGGCCCGTCTATAAAAGGAGGGACGGAGAGGAGTGGGATTATTCGTCCACTCACCTTCTTCATTCTCTGCTTCCTCCTGAAGTATGCTGAAGAGGAGAGCTTGGGGCCAAGCCTCGGGCCCTAGCTTGGGGTCGACGACGTCGAGTGCTGGGGTAGAATCCTCTTCCTGTCTTCACGCAGGCCTCAGGGGGGTGTGCGGGTGGCGCGGTGGTAGCACCGGAGGTAGCGACTCCGGTGCGCTCGTCCCCGGGCCGCCCGTAGCTCCAATCTTAGTGAGGGGCGATGCAAGCGACACCACGCCGAGGCCCATAATGGACACGAGGCGTGGTAGTTGATCTTGGCCTAGTCCTCCTTTTCCTGTGACGCCAGAGGGAGGCCGCAAAGGTGGTTCGGTACCGGTAATGGCGGATTCCTCCTCTCAGGGCACCGCCCGCCCGGCGTATGGGCGAGCTCCTCGTCCCTATGTGTGCTTCTTTAAAGGGCGGCGGACCCTTGTCTTCGGGTCATTGGAGACGACCATGCTCTCTGTGGAGTTACCCTGAGCGCTTGGTGTTCACCCTGGTTGGCGTGGTGGGAGCTTCAAGCGACAGTGGTAAAGGAGGTGGCGGCGACCCATGACTCGTCAAGAGCGAGGGCGGCCGCTCTGATGAGGCGTGCTTGCCGGCAGCACCATCACCACTGGTTGAGCTTCCGGCAGCGTCACCATCCACACCTGCCCTCTAGTTTCTTCCTCCTAACCCGGGAACGGCGTCATCCTGATCCTGGGGAGGCGTCGAATCCCAGCCGGGCCTTCCCTCCGTCTTCTTCGTGTCCCCCTGTAGTTTCAAAGAAGGGAAGGACGGAGTAGAAAAGGGGATCATGAGCATTTATCTTTTTTCAATCTAAAATATGTAGGCACTTGCCAAACTTTAGTTCAAATTATGTAATCTCTTTTATCCGTGTTTGTGTTCTGTAAGGTCCGTACTTGTTGATCAACATATTAATGAAAAAGATAAACCTTGTAGGGCACTTGTGCATGTAACATGTCCATGCAGAGGGAGGATGCCTCCATATGCTCAAGTAAACAAGTTTTTCCCCGGTAGGCTATCCTGCCGGTACCCTCAAGTTGCTATAGCGGGGCTGGGCCTGCCGGGCACAAATCGTGAAGAGGGACCAGCCTCCCGCCAACTTTCCCACCAAAGACCACTACAACCTCCCTGACCGAAGCAACGTTCGAGTCAAGGGACGGGAGCACCTAAGTCTTGAAAGTGGTGAGGTTTTCCTATGCACAAGTTTTTACTTACAGAACTCGTATGGATAAGAGAGAGAACTTATCTGTTTGGGCTTGCCGGGGATCACAATGTAGGCTTGTCTTCTCTTCTCCTTTTTCGGGACCGAATCCACGGTAGGAGCCTGCAGTATGATGCAGATGAAAATGATGCCTCATGCGATCTATTCTACATGAACATGCAATGCTCATGATATGCTTATGCATGCATGCAATTTGTTGGGGGCCCCCCAGCGCTTCATTTATTTCTCTGTTGCTCAGGGTCTGCGCCTGGCTTTGTACAAGGGGTTACATGCAACAGAGGCAAGGCCTGTACAAAAGGGTGGCTGCCGGGCAGGGCCCGATAGCCGCGCCTTACGGGTAGAACTTGCGGAGATGCTCAATGTTCCATGAGTTTTGCAACTGAATGCCATCTCCAGTCTCCAAATGGACTGCGCCAGGTCTGGTGACTCGTACTACCCGGTAAGGGCCTTCCCACTTTGGCATCAACTTGTTTGCACCATTGGCGGACTGAACGCGCCTAAGCATAAGGTCGCCTTCCTCAAAACACCGGGCACGAACCCTGCGGCTGTGATAGTGACGCAGGGCTTGCTGATAGCGTGCGGCACGTGTAGCAGCTCGGAGACGGTTCTCCTCGAGTAGCACAGCATCGTCACGCCGGTGCAGATCTTGCACTACTTCATCGTAGGCAAGCACTCGAGGTGAACCGTAAATGAGTTCCATGGGGATAACTGCTTCTACCCCATAGACTAGGGAGAAGGGAGTTTGCCCGGTAGCTCGATTTGGTGTCGTTCTGAGGGACCAAAGAACCACCGGTAGCTCATCGATCCACCGCCTGCCGCACTTCTACAGCCTATCGAAAGTTCTCGTCTTGAGTCCTCACAACACTTCAGCGTTCGCCCTCTCAACTTGCCCATTGCTCCTTGGATGGGCCACAGAGGCGAACGAGATTTTGCTTCCGAGGGCATGAACATATTGCATGAAGGTGCGACTCGTGAACTAGGTGCCATTGTCAGTGATGATCCGGGAAGGAACTCCGAAGCAGCACACCAATCCTTTCAAGAACTTGATAGCTGATTGAGCAGTCACCTTTCTCACGGGCTCTGCTTCTGGCCACTTTGTAAACTTGTCGATTGCAACTAACAAGAATTCAAAGCCCCTGGCAGCACGGGGGAAAGGGCCGAGGATATCGAGCCCCCAGACCGAAAACGGCCATGATAAAGGGATTGTCTCAAGAGCTTGGGCAGGCAGGTGGATGTTCTTTGAATGAAACTGGCAGGCTTCACACTTGGTGACAAGCTCGACCGCATCTTGGAGGGCTGTGGGCTAGTAGAATCCTTGCCGGAAAGCTTTCCCACCCAACGCCCTTGATCCAATGTGGGAGCCGCACATACCCTTGTGTATCTCCGCCAGCAGTTCCTTTCCTCCTTCCCGACAAATGCACCTCAATTTTCACACCGTTGGGCCTCCTTCTGTACAGCATTTTGTCCACAAACTGATACGTACTAGCCCTCCGGGCTACTCTTTCAGCTTCTTCTTGCTCTTCGGGAAGTTCTCCAATTCGGAGGAAATGGACTATGTGCCATGCCCAAGGCGGAGCTTGTGGCTCGGCAACGAGGACTAACGGCACCTCCTCATCCATAAGAGTGCAATCCTCGACCGCGGGGACCGGTGGCCTGGCGGGAGGATGCAACTCAGCGACCGAAGGGGAGTTGTGCCTGACAAGCTTTCTACCTGGATCCTCGAGAGGTTCTACCGGGAGAGGCTTGCCGGAGTCCAGTTTCCTCTTCTTTCTGGCCATTGTTGCCGGTGATATGGAGGGCTAAGTCAGATGGAGAACAAAAGTTCCTGGTTCCACAGGGAGCTTCTGCGCAGCGCACTTTGAAAGATGATCAGCGATGTTGTTTTCCGCACGGGGTACGTGCTCTATTTGCAATCCGTCAAAGCGCTCCTCCAACTTTCTCACTTCCTCAACGTATGCCTCCATCAATGGACTTTGGTAATCCTTGTTGACTTGTCTCACCACAAGTTGTGAATCTCCGCGGATGATCAGCTTTCTGGATCCCTAGTTCTATTGCAATTCTGAGCCTGGCAAGGAGCCCTTCATACTCTGTTGTATTTTTGGTAGCTTCCTCTCGGGGAAAATGCATCTGGACGATGTACTTCAGGTGCTCTCTGGTGGGAGCAATGAGAAGCACGCCAGCCCCTTCACCTTGTTGGGAGAAGGCACCATCGAATTACATGATCCATTCTTGGGGCGCTTCCTTGCTGGGGATAACTGTCTCCAATACCTCTTCAACAGGAGTTGGCGTCCATTCTGCAATAAACTCTGCCAATGCTCTGCTCTAAATGGTTGATGTGCTCTCAAACTTCAAACCAAAGCTGGATAACTCCAAATCCCACTCCATTATCCTACCGGTAGCCTCAGGGTTTCAGAGTATCCGTTGCAAATGGAAACGGGTGACAACTGTGATCTCATGGGCTTGGAAGTAGTGGCGCAGTTTCCTTGAGGCCATGACAAGGCCAAAGATCAATTTTTGCATGCCAGAGTACATGGATCTAGCCCCCTGCAACAGGGAGCTGACGAAGTATACTGGGCGTTGCACCACTTTCTTCTTTGCCGTGACCAGAGAACTGCTTCCGCTGCTTTGCTCTTCTCTACCTTGATCTGCATCTGACCTTGCCGGGGTGTGTTCGCTTTCCTCCCCGGAAGGGACACCAGCTGCGTCTGCTGCTCCATCCACATCCCTCTGTGCTACCAGTGCTACGCTAACCACCTGATTAGTTGCTGCCAAGTATAGTAGCAATGGCTCTTGAGGTTTTGGAGCAACCAAAATGGGCACAGAGGAAAGGTAGGCCTTCAAATCTTGTAGTGCGGCGTCTGCCTTGGGGTTCCACTCCATGGGCCCTGCCTTTTTCAAAACCTTGAAGAATGGCAAGGCACGCTGGGAAGACTTGGAAATGAACCTGCCAAGTGCGGCAACACATCCAGACAAACTCCTCACGTCATTTACTGTCTTGGGTCCTTGAATCTGCTCGATAGCCTTGATCTTGTCGGGGTTGGCCTCTATCCCTCGGTGGGACACAAAGAAGCCAAGTAGCTTGCCGGAAGGAATGCCAAACACACACATCTCCGGATTTATCTTCAAGTTGATCTTGCGCAGATTAGCAAACATCTCATCCAAATCCTGGATGAGGGTTGATCTGTCCTTGGTCTTGACCACAATATCATCCATGTAAGCCTCAACGTTCATGTGCAACTGTGACCCAAAACCAATCTGGACTGCTCTTGTGAAAGTACACCCGGCGCTCTTCAACCCGAAAGGCATCCGCACCAAGCAGTATGTGCCACATGGGGTGATGAACGCGGTCTTCTCTTCGTCTTCCTTGGACATGAAGATCTGATGATATCCAGAGTAGGCATCCAGGAAGGAAAGCAGGTCACACCTGGAGGTGGAATCCACAATCTGGTCGATGCACGACAAGGGAAATGGGTCCTTCGGGCATTCCTTGTTCAGATCCGTAAAATGAATGCACAGCCTCCACTTCCCATTGGCCTTGCATACCACCATTGGATTTGCTAACCACGTTGGATGCAACACTCCTCTAACCAGACCAGCTACCTCAAGTTTCTTGATCTCCTCGGCAAAAACTGCTGCCGCTCCAAAGCTTGCTTCCGGACCTTCTGCTGGACGGGTCGGGCATGTGGGCAGACAGCAAGGTGGTGCTCGATTACCTTCCTGCGAACACCGGGGATGTCAGATGGTTGCCAGGCAAACACATCGACATTCGCCCGCAGGAAGGCAACAAGCATGCTTTCCTATTTGTCATCGAGGGTGGCGCTGATGGTGAAAGTACCACCTGCGCCAGCCAGCCCTGCCGGGACCTGTTTCATAGTGGGTGCAGAAACCTTGGATCTCTTGCTATTGGAACTCTCCGACAAGTCATTAACAGGCGCATCATACCCCGAAGAGGTAAGCTTTCCGGATTCCTTGCCCGCGTCCCTGTTAGCCTTTTTCTTTCCATTACTTTCTTTGGCGGGGATTGCAGCTTCAGTGGCCTCTGCCGTGACTGCATACCGGTACATCTTGTCCACACAAATAATTGCATCCTTCTCGTCTGATGGAATGGAAATGACGCCCACCGACCCTGGCATCTTCAAGGTGTTGTAGGCATAGTGGGATGCCGCCATGAACTTGGCCAAAGCTGGGCGACCAAGGATTCCATTTTATGGCAGGGGGAGGTTAACCACAGCAAACACGATATTCTCAGTCTAGTAGTTCAACTCCCCCCAAATGTCACCAGTAACGTGATTTTCCCGTTAGGACTACTCCTGCCGGGGTTGATCCCTTGAAACGTACCAGTAACTTTGAGTTCTTCTTCTGCTATCTGGAGTTTGCTGATGACCTTTGAAGAAATCAGATTCAACCCGGCCCCGCCGTCAACTAGCATCTTTGTGACTTTGAGGTTGCGGATTGTTGGTGATAACAACAACGGCAAGCATCCTACCGCGGTGGTGCGGTCAGGGTGGTCCTCTTTGTCGAAGATGATGGGCGTGCGGGACCACTTGAGCGGCCTTCAAGAGTCTACCACTGGCTCCACGGCATTGACTTCACGCGCCCACTGTTTAAGTTGGCGGTGAGAGGAGTGCAAAGATGCACCCCCGTCAATGCACAGGGCGTCAATGGCTTTCTGGAATTCCTGCTCGCTGGTTTCCTCTTCATCTCCTCCATCACTCTCATCGTTGCAATCCTCCTTCTCACGGCCTCTGGCGGGTTTCCCTTGATTCCGAGGAGCCTTGCCGGGGTGGCTTGCTCCGCCACCCCGGCCCTTTCCGCCAGCACCATTATGACCATTCTCTTTATCTCGCTTCTCATATTTAGCCCTCTGCTTCTTGACAAGCTGCTCAACCTGATGACACTCCTGGAGATCGTGGCCCTTGGTCCGATGGATCTTGCAATATGGGCCATCGCCTTTCCCAACCTTCTCGGCAGCTACAGCTTCCCTGCAATCAGTGCACACGGTAACCTCCTTGCCGGGTATCTCAGCCTTGGCTTTCTTGCCGGTACTAGGCATGCCCGATCCCTCAACGGTGATCACTGCCTTATCCTTGCTCCTTTTGTTGAGCTTCTTGTTCTTCTTCTTTTGACTGGCGGCCTCATCATCATCTTCTGAATCGATGTCGACGCCATCCTCTTCTTCAGGGAGCTTCCTCCCCTCCTCTATTCGAGCACACTTATCCACCAGAGTGTAAAGCTCCTTCATAATCTTGGGAAATCAAACATTCATCTTGGAACGTATCCGACGATTGCGCATGTTGGACTGGAACGTAGCTATCACAGTTGCCAGGTGGATGTCTGGAATATTCCTGTGGACTCTGCTGAATCTCTGCATGTATTTCCGCAGGCTCTCGCTTTCCTTCTGCGGGAGGAGCTGCAAGTCGCTGGACCGTCCTGGTTCTTGATGGCCGCCCGTGAAGGCGCCAACAAACTCATGGCACAGGTCAGCCCAGGTCAAAATGGAGTTCTCTGGCAGGTGCATCAGCCAAGACCTCATATTTGGCTTGAGTGCCAAAGGGAAGTAGTTGGCGAATACCTTCTCATCTCTTCCCTTGGCAGCTTGAACAGCGATGGTGTAGATGCTCAAGAACTCTGCCGGGTTCAGTCTTCCGTCATACTTCTCTGGTATCTCTGGCTTGAACATGCGAGTGGACGGCCAACGGACTTGCCGCAGCTCGTGGGTGAAGGCAAGGCACCCAGTCTTGAAAGGCAGGTACCCGCCATCAGCGAGTGCGGCCTCATCGACGTCGGGGCCATCATGCCTGTCGGACTGGCAGTAGGCGTCGCGGTATCGCTCCGTGTTGACACGCGCGCCTTCCCTCCGTCTGTCCTCCAGGACTCGCTGTGGGCCTTGATGCGCTCGAGGGTCGGACGAAGCCATTGAGACGTCGTCAGTTTCTTGGTCGCGTGGCTCCCGCGCCGGCTGCCGCAGAGGGGACTGCAATGTATGAGTGGACCCATCCACACGGCCAGCAGCGTGGGTCGTTGTCGCTGCCTGGGGAGGCCGTGGCAGGCCAGCCCGCTGTGATCCTCCCGCCTCGGTGAAGCCAATCAGACTCTGAATGGTGGCTCTCCACTCATCCATCTGATCGGCTGCCGGCAGAAATTTTAATAGTAGTTGAGCCCGCGCCATGGCCTCCGAAGCGGTGCTTGGCATGGATGTCGATGAAGACCGTAACATCGCCCGGCACCTGACGGTGCCGGTAGCGGTCGTGCCGTGCTCTCGTCGTCGTGAGCCAGCCACCTAGATGGCGTGTGGATGAGGTGGAGGCACTTGAGGGCCAACGGCTCCGTTTGGCGTAGCAGCTGGATCGGCTCGTTCCGGGGGTGGCGCATGTTCTACGGCCGCTCCCGCGGCGGGAGCGGTCAGGGGGTTGCGATTCCCCCGAGAGCGAGTACCCCCGCTGCGGCTGTGCCCCTCGGCCGAACGGGGGGGGGGGGTGTAGATCGAATGATCTCTCCACCTGTACTTCATGGGGCGTGGCCGCTGGAATGTACTTGGTGCTGTGCTTCCCTGGTGCCTCCCGCTCCTGCTTCGGCCGCAGGGGAGGTGGCAGCGACTCCGCCCGCGCCGACCACATCCCCCGCAGCGTCCGCACTTCCAGGCATCCCCGTAGCCCCCGCGGCATCGGTTGGCGCGTGCGGTGGGGCCTTCGAGGTGGATGGATGAGCTACGGCGCCGGGCTTCTTCTTGGGTGCCATGGATGATGGAGCCGTTGATGAAGAAGATGGCGGTGAAGATGACGCGCTTCGTACACTTCTCGGGTTCACGTAAGCGCAGCCCCCTACCTGGCACGCCAAAGAAGTCGTGGGAAACAACGGCCACCTATGGGGCCAAGGGCCCCTTTTGGTTCGGCAGGGGGACTAAGCACGTTGCACAAAGGGCGAAGGAGCGCAAGGTAGCGCGGCAGAGATCACACGGGCAGTTTTACCCAGGTTCGGGCCGCCACGAGGCGTAAAACCCTACTCCTGCTTTGGTTGATTGATGGTGGATAGTGGTGGAAATGCAGCGCTCTTGCCCGGCAGGGTTGCCTCGGGGCGAGAGCAGCTACGCGCGTATGAGTGTACAAGGGTTTGAATCCTTTCTATGGTTGCCATGGGCCTCCTTTTATAGATCAAAGGGTCACCACAGTGGCAAATCTGTCATTGTGTACTGATTCGATAGCGAACAGTGCTATCATATCTACTCTGCAGACAGAGCAGTACGCATTAAATGCGCCGCTCAGTGTCACATCATGGCCTGCCCGGCATGCCTTGCCGGGCTGTTTGGCCACCTTCTCTCCTGTCTGCATGACATGTCGCAGGACGGGTGTCATCTGGAGGTGATTCCTATAGGAAATGGCTGCCATGTGGCAAAAGGTAGCCACTTAGTCATCTTGGGGCTTGACACCGCATCGATCGGTGACTTGCGTCGTTGTGAGGTGGGGCGGTGAAGCCTTGGCGGGGTGTTTTGCCTTCATATGCCCCAGCAGGCCTACCGGGGCGGTCTTGAGGCTTGCTTCCGGGGCAACCTTGACCTCGCCAGGCTCTTCTGCCACGCAAGGGAGGTTTTCCCTTAGCGGTGTCTTGCTTCTTGGCTTGACTTGGTCTTCTCAACCTGCCTTTGATTCCTCAAAGAGCCTATCTCTTTACCTTAGCCTTGTCATGGATGTTGCAATCTTGATCTTGGGCCTGTGCACGATCTGGGCAACAGACCTAGGGTTTGTTGCACCGACAACTAGTGTGGAAACTTATGAAATTAATGCCGCTTTGTTGAATCTTGTTATGAAAGAACAATTTTCTGGTAGTCCTAATGAATATGTTGCATCCCATCTAAACACTTTCGTTTATTTGTACGATATGCAAAAGAAAAAAAGATGTGGATATTGATATTGTTAAATTGAAGCTATTTCCGTTCTCACTACGAGATCGTGCTAAAACTTGGTTTTCATCTTTGCCTAAAAATAGTATTGATTCATGGAATAATTGTAAAGATGCTTTTATTTCCAAGTATTTTCCTCCCGGTAAGATCATCTCCCTTAGGAACGATATAATGAATTTTAAGCAACTAGATCATGAATATGTTGCACAATCTTGGGAGAGGATGAAATTGATGATAAGAAATTGCCCTACTCATGGTTTAAGTTTATGGATGATCATACAATTTTTTTTATGCCGGATTGAATTTTGCATCTAGAAATCTTTTAGATTCCACTACGAGAGGTGCTTTTATGGAAACCACATTAGGAGAAGCTACTAAACTCCTAGATAATATTATGGCAAATTAGTCTTAATGGCATAGCGAAAGATCTTCTACTAGTAAAAAGTGCATGCGATTGAAGAAATTAATACTTTGAGTGGAAAGATGGTTGAACTTATGAAATTGATTGCTAGCAAGGGTGCTCCTATTGATCCTAACGATATGCCTTTGTCTACTTTGATTGAGAATAATAATAAATCTACGGATGTGAATTTTGTTGGTAGGAACAATTTTGGTAATAATGCGTGTAGAGGCAATTTTAATCCTAGGCCGTTTCCTAGTAATTCCTCTAATAGTTTTGGTAATTCCTACAAAAATTCTTATGGAAATTATAATAATATATCCTTTGATCTTGAGAATAATATTAAATATTTTATTAACTCCCAAAAGATTTTCAATGCTATGGTAGAAGAAAAATTGCTCAAGATTGATGATTTGGCTAGAAACGTTGATAGAATTTCTCATGAGATTTATTCTTTTAAGATTAGATCTATGCCACCCAAGCTTGATATTAATGAGTCTCTAAAGGCTATTCAAAAATACTATTAATGAAAGTAGGGACAGAACCACTAGGATCCGTGCTAAGAGAGAATGGCTAGAAAAAGTATGTTCTTCTAGTTTTTGCGATAATCATGATGAAGATATTAAAGTAATTGGTGTGACTCCTATTGATTCTTTGTTTGCTAATATAAAACTTGGTAAAGAAGGGACTGGATATGAGTCAACTTTAGCTAGAAGGCGTCCCAATAATTTGGAGGGTGAAGATCTTAATGAAAAAATTGATAAAAGTGGGATTGGCGAGGTCAAAACTTTAACTAGTGATGAACCCACTCTTTTGGATTTCAAGGACTTTAGTTACGATAATTGTTCTTTGATTGATTGTTTTTACGTGTTGCAATCTATGTTTAATTCACCTCATGCTTATAATCAAAATAAAGCTTTTACTAAACATGTAATTGATGCTATGATGAAATCTTTTGAAGAAAAACTTGAGTTGGAAGTTTCAATCCCTAGAAAGCTTTATGATGAATGGGAACCAATTATTAAAATTAAGATTAAAGATTATGAGTGCAATGCTTTGTGTGATTTGGGTGCTAGCGTTTCCCCTATTCCGAAAACTCTATGTGATGTGCTAGGTTTCCATAAACCTGATGATTTTTCTTTCAATTTGCACTTAGCAGATTCCACTATTAAGAAACCTATGGGAAGAATTAATGATGTTATTGTTGCAAATAGGAATTATGTGCATGTAGATTTTATTGTGCTTGATATAGATTGCAATCCCGCATGCCCTATTATTCTTGGTAGACCTTTCCTTCGAACAATTGGTGCAATTATTGATATGAAAGAGGGAAACATTAGATTTCAATTTCTGTTAAGGAAGGGTATGAACACTTTCCCAGAAAGAAAATGAAGTTGCCATATGAATCTATTATGAGGGCCACTTATGGATTGAATACCAAAGATGACAATACCTAGATCTATGCAATATGCCAAGCTAGGGGTGTAAAACAATAGTGCTTGTTGGGAGGCAACCCAATTTTATTTTATGTTTTTTCTTTTGTTTTTAAATAAATATGCAATTATACCTCTGTTATGATTTTGCTGAAAAACAGAAACTTTTGCGTCCAGTAGCAGAATTGTTAAATTTCACCGAAACATGCAAAACTCTGAATTTTTTACATAAGATTGATATATGAATTGCCTCTATTGTCCTAATTTGTCAGAATTTTTGGTGTTACAGAAGTATGACTATAATTCAGGTCTTTACAGACCGTTCTGTTTTTGACAGATTCTATTTTTGATGTGTTGTTTGCTTGTTTTGATGGATCTATGGGTAGTATCGGGGGGTATGAGCCATGGAGAAGTTACAATACAGTAGATATAATGAAAATATAAAATTGGAATGAGTTCACAATAGTACCTAAAAGTGGATATTTGTTTTATCATACTAACGGATCTCACGAGTTTTTTGTTGAGTTTTGTGTTGCGAAGTTTTCAAGTTTTGGGTGAAGTTTTGATGGACTACGGAATAAGGAGTGGCAAGAGCCTAAGCTTGGGGACACCCAAGTCACCCCAAGGTAATATTCAAGGACAACCAAGCATCTAAGCTTGGGGATGCCTCGGATGTCATCCCCTCTTTTGTCTTCAATCCATTAGTAAATTACTTGAGGCTATATTTTTATTCACCACATGATATGTGTTTTTCTTGGAGCGTCTTGTATTATATGAGTCTTTGCTTTTTAGTTTGCCACAATCATCCTTGCTGTACACACCTTTTGAGAGGGACACACATTAATCGTGAATTTATTAGAATACTCTATGTGCTTCACTTATATCTTTTGAGCTAGGTAGTTGCTCTAGTGCTTCACTTATATCTTTTTAGAGCACGGCGGTGGTTTTATTTTGAAGAAATTGATGAACTATCATGCTTCACTTATATTATTTTGAGTGTCTTAAAAATAGTATGGTAATTTTCTTAGGTTATGAATTTAGTCCTAATATGATAAGTATTCAAGAGGGATATAATAAAAACTTTCATGAAGATCATTGAATATATGAGAAGTTTGATTCCTTGCATTCGTTTTGAGATATAAAGATGGTGATATTAGAGTCATGCTAGTGAGTAATTGTGGATTTGTAAGAATATTTGTTTTAATGTTGGTGATTCCCTAAGGATGCATGTATGTTCTCTCGTTATGCGATGAAGTTGGAGCATGATTTATTTTTTATTGTCTTCCTTATGAGTGGCGGTCGGGGACGAGCGATGGTCTTTTCCTACCAATCTATCCCCCTTGGAGCACATGCGTATTAGTAGTTTGCTTCGATGGCTAATAAACTTTTTCAATAAGTATGTGAGTTCTTTATGACTAATGTTGAGTCCATGGATTATACGCACTCTCACCCTTCCACCATTGCTAGCCACTTCGGTACAGTGCATTGCCCTTTCTCACCTTGAGAGTTGGTCCAAACTTCGCCGGTGCATCCAAATCCTGTGATATGATATGCTCTTTCACACATGAGCCACCCTACATCTTCCTCAAAACAACCACCATACCTACCTCTTAAGGCATTTCGATAGCCATTCCGAGATATATTTCCATGCAACTTCCACTGTTCCGTTTTATTATGACACACACCATCATTGTCAGATTACTTTGCATGATCATATAGTTGGCATAGTATTTGTGGCTTGTCCACCGTTCATATTTTTTATACATGTCACGCTAGATCATAGCACATCCCAGTACGCCACCAGAGGCATTCATATAGAGTCATATCTTTGTTCTAGTATCACGTTGTAATTCTTGGGTTGTAAGTAAATAAAAGTGTGATGCTCATCATTATTAGAGCATTGTCCCATGTGAGGATAGGATGATGGTGACTATGATTCCCCCACAAGTCGCGATGAGACTCCAAACTTTAAAAAAAAGAGGCCAAAGAGCCAAAAAAAAGAGAGGCCAAAGAGCCAAAAAAAAGAGAGGCCAAAGAGCCAAAAAATAAATAAAAAAATAAGATAAAAAGAGAGAAGGGACAATGTTACTATCATTTTCCACACTTGTGCTTCAAAGTAGCACCATGTTCTTCATGATAGAGAGTCTCCTATTTTTTCACTTTCATATATTACTAGTGGGAATTTTTCATTATACAACTTGGCTTGTATATTCCAATGATGGGCTTCCTCAAATTGCCCTCGGTCTTCGTGAGCAAGCGAGTTGGGCGCACACCCACTTCGTTTTCTTTTGAGCTTTCATACACTTATAGCTCTAGTGCATCCGTTGCATGGCAATCCCTACTCCTTGCATTGACATCAATTGATGGGCATCTCCATAGCCTATTGATTAGCCTCGTAAATGTGAGACTTTCTCTTTTTTTTGTCTTCTCCACACAACCTCCACCATTATACTCTATTCCACCTATAGTGCTATATCCATGGCTCACGCTCATGTATTGCGTGAGAGTTGAAAAAGCTTGAGAACACTAAAAGTATGAACCAATTGCTTGGCTTGTCATCGGGGTTGTGGATGATAAATACTTTGTGTTATGAAGATAGAGCATGACAAGATTATATGATTTTGCAGGGATAACTTTCTTTAGCCTTAATATTTTGAGAAGACATGATTGCTTTATTAGTATGCTTGAAGTATTACTGTTTTTATGTCAATATTAAACTTTTGTTTTGAATCTTATGGATCTGAATATTCATGCCACAATAAAGAAAGATTACATGATAAACATGTTAGTTAGCATTCCACATCAAAAATTTTGTTTTTATCATTTACCTACTCGAGGACGAGCATAAATTAAGCTTGGGGATGCTTTATACGTCTCCAACGTATCTATAATTTTTTATTGTTCCATGTTATTATATTATCCATCTTGGATGTTTTATATGCACTATTATGCCATTTTATATCTTTTTTGGGACTAACCTATTAACCTAGTGCCCAGTGCCAGTTGCTGTTTTTTCCTTGTTTTTGTCTTTTACAGAAAATCAATACCAAATGGAGTCCAAATGGAACGAAACTTTTTGACGGTTTTTCTTGGACCAAAAGACACCTAGGAAGCTTCGGGAGGAGGCTAGAAGGGCCACGAGAGAGCCACAAGCTCGGGAGGTGCGCCCTAGGGGGACACCCCCAAGCTTGTGGGCCCCTCGAGGGTCTCCTAACCCTAATCTTTGCTCCATAAATACCCAAATATTCCCCGTATACCAGAGGGCACAACGAAAATACTTTTCTGCCGCCGCAAGTTTCTGTCCTCGTGAGATCCCATCTGGAGACCTGTTCCGGTACTCTGCCGGAGGGGGATTCGATCACGGAGAGCCTCTACATCAACCTTGTTGCCCTTCTGATGATGTGTGAGTAGTTTACCACGGACCTATGGGTCCATAGCTAGTAGCTAGATGGCTTCTTCTCTCTCTTTGATCTTCAATACAATGTTCTCCTCGATGTTCTTGGAGTTCTATTCGATGTAATCTTCTTTTGCGGTGCGTTTGTTGAGATCCGATGAATTGTGGATTTATGATCAGATTATCTATGAATATTATTTGAGTCTTCTCTGAACTCTTTCACGCATGATTAAGATAGCTTTGTATTTCTCTCCGATCTATTGATTTGGTTTGGCCAACTAGATTGATCTATCTTGCAATGGGAGAGGTGCTTTGTTTTGGGTTCAATCTTGCGGTGTCCTCCCCCAATGACAGAAGGGGTATCGAGGCACGTATTTTTATTGTTGCCATTAGGGATAAAAAGATGGGTTTTTACTATATTGATTGAAGCTATCCCTCTACATCATGTCATCTTGCTTAAGGCGTTACTCCGTTCTTGTTAACTTAATACACTATATGCATGCTGGATAGCGGTCGATGTGTGGAGTAATAGTAGTAGATGCAGGTAGGAGTCGGTCTACTTGTCATGGATGTGATGCCTATATTCATGATCATTGCCTTAGATATCGTACTAACTATGCGCTTTCCTATCAATTGCTCAACAGTAATTTGTTTACCCACCTATGTGTTCTTTCAAGAGAGAAGCCTTTAGTGAAAACTATGGCCCCCAGGTCTATTTTTATAATATTATTTTCAGATCTATAAAACCAAAATTCCAAAAAATACCTTGCTGCAATTTATTTACTTTTATTTAGTTTTGAACTATTATTTATCTTTTATACCTATCTCTATCAGATCTCATCCTTGCAAGTAACCGTGAAGGGATTGACAACCCCTTTATCGCGTTGGGTGCAAGTATTTGTTTGTTTGTGTAAGTGCAACCATTGGTGACTTGTTTGTTCCTCCTACTGGATTGATACCTTGGTTCTCAAACTGAGGGAAATACTTATCTCTTCTTTGCTGCATCACCCTTTCCTCTTCAAGGGAAATACCAACGCAAGCTCAAGAAGTAGCACCCCAGCACTTGTCGTTCCTGGAAGGTTGACGAACAAGTTGTCGCCAACCTTGAGGTATCTACTTGCCGGGGGCTCTTAAGAGGTTGAAGCTGGATCCTCGACAACAGCCTTGGTGGCAATTGACGCCCTCATGGCTGGGTTAGTGCCAAGCACTCCTATGGCAGGAATGCTGTCAGCGCCGCCTGTGGACTCGTTGTCAGCCTCCTCAGCCATCTTCTTAGCGTCCTCTTCAAGCGCGACTTTGGCGGCCTCGTCGGCAGTAATTCTGTCAGCCTCCGCAGCAACGTCCTTGGTGATCCCCGCAACATCAACATCGACGTTCATGTCGTCAATTGGGGGTGGATCTGAAGATGGAGGAGAAATACAAATCAGATTCAAGACCAAGTTCAAGAAAAGCATGTGCTCAAAAGCAAGTGCATTACTTGTGTGGGACTATTGAGGAGTAACTTCTTCTCCTCCGGCAACATTAGTTGTTGTCGCGTGGTTGCCGGAACTCATACTTCCCGGTTCCTCAACGCGGACGGGCTCATCA
Organism: Thinopyrum elongatum; assembly: GCA_011799875.1. Classification (NCBI taxonomy): domain Eukaryota; kingdom Viridiplantae; phylum Streptophyta; class Magnoliopsida; order Poales; family Poaceae; genus Thinopyrum; species Thinopyrum elongatum. The sequence goes on along the minus strand of CM022300.1, from coordinate 211,787,769 downwards.
GTGGTGGCCCTTGCGGGAGAGCCATCTCCTGGTGGTGTAGTTGACGAGGGCGGCACATCAAGATTTGCTTCTAGCTGGTCCTCTTGGCGCTGCTCCTCTCCTACAAGCTCGTTGATCACTACAAGAAATATGTCAACTTGCGACCATCACTATTGGTCACTGAATGGTCATTGTTTTTCATTTGTGACCTTTTTATGACACAAAAACAATTGGTCAAAAGCTGACCGTCTTTAATGAAACTTAACGACCTTCTTTGTGATAAGGCCATAGAAGGCTACGACCAAAAGAAAAGGCCGTTGGACCTAAGACCAATCGTTTTGGTCGCTGGTTGTTTGCCCAGGCCACGTCGGATCCAACGTGGCAAGCTGACTTGGCAAAATTGCGACCAAATGAAAAGGTCGTTGATTAGAATCAACCCGGTCCAATTCGGTGTCTATATGGGATGAGCCAAGTAATTCAGCCCATTTAATATATTATTTGCTGCTAATTTTTGTTAGCTACCTGGGCCTGGCCCAACAATTCGGCCTTTTTTATTTCATTGCCTAGCCCTTTTGATGGCAGATTTTCTTTTTGGTCTTGTATTTTTCTGGCTCATTTCTTTGCTGGGCCTCTCATGTTTTCGCCTCAGAAATAATTGTCCAATATATCTTTGGCTAGGCCGAAATAATTGATCCAGTCCAAATTTTTTTATTATGCCATTGACATTACAACACATCACAGGTGCAATATCATTCATAATCCCTTGATATAAAGGAAAAGGAATAGCACTCACACTAGCACCCAAATCACATTAAACACGATAACAATGATCTCCTATTTTAACAGAAACAACAGGCATGCCAACAACATTTTTATTCTTATCTTTAGTATCAGGCTTAGCAATTCTAGTTGCTTCATTACAAAAATTTATGGCGTGCCCATCAATATTGTCAACCAGAAGATCTTTAACCATAGAAACATTAGGTTCAACACTTTTTTGTTGAAAGGGTTTAGATGTTTTAATATTACTCTTATTGATCATAGTTGAAACTTTAGTATGTTCCTTAATCCTAATAGGGAAAGGTGGTTTCTCAATATAAGCACTAGGCACAATTGGATCAACAATATAGATAATTGTTTCATCTTTAGCTGTAATAGGTTCCTCAATCTTTTTTAAATAGGTGGGTGAAATTTAAACCACTTCTCCTTAGGGAGATCATAATGAGTAGCAATTGATTCACAAAAGGAAGCTACTATCTTAGAGTCAAGTCCATATTTAGCACTAAACTTATGAAAATAATCAGTTTCCATAAAAGACTTAACACAATCAAACTAAAGTTTTATACCTGACTCTTTACCTTTGTCAAGTTCCCAATCTTCAGAGTTGCGTTGAATTCTTTCCAGAAGAACCCATTTGAATTCAATAGTTTTCTTCATAAAGGAACCGTAGAAGAAGAATCGAGCAAGAATTGATCATTATGAGAAAGCCGAGCAAAAAAGTTGTGGATAATAATTTCTCTTGAGAACTCATGATTGGGGCATGTGTACATCATGTACTTAAGCCTCCCCCAAGCTTGAGCGATACTTTCTCCTTCACGAGGCAAAAAATTATATATATAGTTATGATCACGATGAACCAGATGCATAGGATAAAACTTCTGATGAAATTCCAATTTCATCCAGTTCTAACCCCATGTTCCAATATCATCCAATAGCCTATACCATGTCAATGCCTTTCCCTCCAAAGATAAAGGGAATACCTTCTTCTTAACTCCATCCTTGGATAAACCTGCAAGCTTAAACAATCCACAAATTTCTTCCACATAAATTAAGTGCATATTAGGATGTAGTGTTCCAACTCCTGCATAAGGATTAGCTAGAAGTTTCTCTAACATACCCGAAGGAATCTCATAATAAATATTTTTAGTAGGTTCAGTAGGTTGAGGGGCAACTCTTAGTGTTTCTGGTCGAGGTGAAGATACCCTGAACAAACCCCTCAAAGCATTACTTTCCATAGTAACAAGTGATAGAAAATTTTAGCATGTAATATAAATATTTCCTTACCAAATTCCACTTACCAAAGGCGCCTCACTCCCCAGCAACAGTGCCAGAAAATAGTATTGATGACTCACAAGTATAGGGGATCAATCTTAGTCCTTTTAATAAGTAAGAGTGTCAAACCCAACGAGGAGCAGAAGGAAATGACAAGTGGTTTCCAGCAAGGTATTCTCTGCAAGTGCTGTAAGTAACAGTGATAGATAGTTTTGTAGCAAGGTAATTCGTAACGGGTGACAAGTAACAATAGTTGCAAAGGTGCAGCAAGGTAGCCCAATCCTTTTTATAGAAAAGGACAGGCCAGAGCATTCTCTTATAACAGGCAAAGTGTTCTCGAGGACACGTGGGAATTATCATCTAGTTACTTTCATCATGTTTATTTGACTCGCGTTCGCTACTTTGATAATTTGATATATGATTACCCCCTCTCACAAGCGTCCGCAACTACGAAAGAAGAATTAAGATAAATCTAACCATAGCATGAAGCATATGGATCCAAATCAGCCCCTTATGGAATAATGCATAAACTAGGGTCTAAACTTCTGTCACTCTAGCAACCCATCATCTAATTATTACTCCATAATGCCTTCCCATAGGCCCAAGTATGGTGAAGTGTCATGTAGTCGACGTTCACATGACACCACTAAAGGAAGCAACAACATACATATCATCAAAATATCGAACGAATACCAAATTCACATGATTACTTATAACAAGACTTCTCCCATGTCCTCAAGAACAAAAGTAACTACTCACAAATCATATTCAATTTCAAGATCAGAGGGGTATTGAATATCATCAAGCATCTGAACATATAATCTTTGACCAAATAAACCAACTAGCATCAACTACGAGATGTAATCAACATTACTAGCAACCCACAGGTACGAATCTGAGGTTTTGAGACAAAGATTGAATACAAGAGATGAATTAGGGTTTGAGATGAGATGGTGCTGGTGAAGATGTTGATGAAGATTGGTCCTCCCATGATGAGAGGATCGTTGATGATGTCAATGGCTTTGATTTCCCCCTTCTGGAGGGAAGTGTCCCTGGCGGAATCGCTCCACCGGAGAGCAAAAGTGCTCCTGCCCAGGTTCCGCCTCGAGACGGCGGCGTTTCATCTAGAAAGTCCTCTCCTTATTTTTTCTAGGTCAAAACCCTTCATATAGTAGAAGATGGGGGTCGGAGGCCAGCTGTGGGCCCGACAAGGTATCAGGGCGTGCCTAGGGGGTGGCCACGGCTTGTTTCCTTGTGGGTAAGTGGTGGGTCCCCTCTGGTACTTCTTTGCTCCAATATATTTTATAGATTCCATAAAAATCTCCGTGAATTTTTAGGTCATTTGGAGTTCTGCAGAATAGTTAACTCTGACGTAGCTTTTCCATGTCCAGAATTCCAGCTGCCGACAATCTCCCTCTTTGTGTAAATCTTGCAAATTAAGAGAGAAAAGGCATTAGAATTGCATCACAAAGTGTTATAATGGTCAAAAACATTATAAATATCAATAGGAAAGCATGATGCAAAATGGACGTATCAGCAAGCACTGCCCAAGGCGTTGAAAGCACTTGGGAGCAGCCTGACGCGGCCACAGTGGAGGAGTGGCTCAACAACTTGGCGGAAGTGCCCATCAGGAAAGAGGGTGAGTTGGTCCATGACACCATGAAGCATGAGCTCAAGCACATTGCTAAAAGGGCTGAAAAGGCCGGAGGTCCTGAGCTCCTAGAGGCCACAGGTGACGGCTCGGGTGACGAGGATGATGATGATGAGGCCACTGAAACCGAAGAAGAGGAGCCCCTGCTCCTCAGGTTATTGCTCCGCAAAGAGGTGGCGCAGGGCCTAGCACTTCAAGGAGGCCTGCGCAGAGGAGGCCGGCAAGCTCAGGCCCAACAAGAGGCGGGGCTGTCAACACAGATACCGGCGCCAGAGCTTCTCGGCAGCAACCTTCTCAGCAATCATCTTCCGGGAGACGGGCTTCTCAACAACATGCTTCTGTGTGGAAGACCCCACCAGTCGTAGTGGAGACTGAGACTTCTCACCCCCCAGCTTCTCCAGCAGCGAAACACGCCACATCGCCTTCTCATCTGGCTCCGAACACTGAGGATCAGCCATACTAGGATCTTTCCCTGCTTTTCGAGGGGGAAGAAGAAAAGTAAACACTTGTCCTTTCCTCTACTCGTCATTTTTATTGATTATTCGCCATTGTTGATCTGATGGCATATTTATTTTGATCTTGTAGGGACGAAACGCCTTTGAGGCAGAGATACCAGAATAGGACGAGGATCACCAAGGAGGGCGAGCTGGCAACGGATGCTGGTCAAAGTTCAGCATCTGTGGATGTTGTCATGATCAGCCCCCAGCGGGAGTAGATCAGTCAAGTCCAGCTGGCGAGCACCACCACCGCTGCCCCCATTATCGAGGCAAACAAGGAGATGGAGGAAGGCTGTCATGAAGAGTAGCGCCAAGAAGCGGACCCCTTGGTGATGCCTTCAACGACCATCCTTCCAGAGAGCGGCTCGCCGGAAAGGATCGCTGCCGATGAGCCTGTCCGCAATGAGGACACACCGGCAACCAATGTTGCCGGAAATCATGCGACGACAACAAATGTTGCCGGAGGAGATCATTCCTCCTCAAGAAAGTCATACAGGTAATCAACTTTCCTTTGAGCGTTTCTCTACTACTGCCAACTTGTCTTGATTTCTTGATTTTGAACTTAGTTCTTGATTTTTTTCTTCCTTCCTCGCAGACCCAACTTCTCCAGAAGGAACATATACCACTGTTCATGTGGAGGGGATTGTGAAGAGTGCCATGGATGAAGTTTCCATAATTGTGGCACCAGAGGTCGCGAAGAACGCCGAAGAAGAAAATGCAAGGGTTGCCACTGATGCAACCATGAACACCATTGAAGTTGCTGGCTCTGCTCCCAGCTCTGACGTGGAGATGAGGGCTGCCGATGAGGCAACACCTGCAAACGGTAATCATCTTGCCGCATTTAGCGCTCCTTCGACAAGCGAGTCCTTACGACTCTCTAGCCCTTGATAGGAGAGAAGATATTCCCAACACATATGGTGATGGAGATCTTACTGATGGAGATGTGGATGAAGAACTTGTCATCCCTCCCTGTGAGACCACCGAAGACACTACAAAAAAAGACACATCCGTGACATTTTGGCCCGAACGAAAACTTTTTCTGTCATGCTTATGACACTTCTATGATGATAATTGTGACAAAACCACGTATCATCATAGATGTGGTGGGGTCCTACTTCTATGACAAGAAAATTATGACAGAAAATGGGCTTTTCGTCCTGGACGGGCCGGGGACGCACCTGCATGACATTCTTTGGGCCGTCCATGACGGAAAAAATCATGGTAGAAGAGAGAGCGAGGAAAATATCGGGGAGTTCCCGGTTACGGTGGGTGGTCGGGGCCGAGCGATGCACGGAGGGATTGCGCGTTTCTCTCGTACATGTACGCGCTTGTGTGCGAGGCGTTGGGCTCTAACTGAACCCGAGCGAGGCATTCGCTTACTGAACCCGAGCGATTGCACTAGCTACGTTACTGAACCCGAGCGATCGATCCCTTGGCTGTTAACTGAACCCGAGCGATTCCTTCGCTACTACTACTAACTGAAGCCGATCGAACCTACTGCTGCCTCTTGATGAACAGTGACCATTGTTGGGGTTGGATGAACAGTTCCCGGTGGGGGTTGGATGAACAGGACCCCGTGGTAGTAGAGGTTGTTGCCGCTGGATGAATAGTACCCCGATCGAGGAGGCCGCCACACACCTGAGCCGGTTGGGGGTGGATGAACAGGACCCCGTGGAGGGCTGGTTGAACAGTAGCCGGTGGAGGCTGGATGAACAGTACCCCCATGGAGGGCTGGTTGAACAGTAGCCGGTGGAGGCTGGATGAACAGGACCCTGTTGATGAATAGTACCGGTGGAGCCTGGAGGAAGTCGACGGTGTGTGAATAGTGTCAGGTCGAGGCTGGAGTGAGGCAGTAGACGGTGGATGAACAGTATCCCGTGGAGTCCCATTTTGCGGTACGCCACACCCCTCTATATGAACAGGATCCCGTTTCGACCATAGGTGCTCCAACACAAGTCCTTTTCCTCCGTTTTGTGGTACACCACACCCCTCCCGATCAACAGCACCCCGTTTCGACCGTAGGAGCTCGAACAGAAGGCTGTTTCCTTCGTTTTGGGGTACGCCAGACCCTTCCCGATGAACAGGACCCCGTTATGACCGTACGCGGTCGAACAGAAGGCCGTTTCCTCCATTCTGCGGTACGCCAGACCTCGTTTTGGCTGTTCCGTCCAAGCCGGTTGGCTCCCGATGAACATGCGATACTGTTTACTCCGTTTCGACCCAGCCGGTTGGCTGCCGATGAATAGGCTGACATCGCTGTACGCGTTAGAGACCCCGTTCGTATGTATGTTCGTAGCCGTATTTACTATCTTGCAGCGTGGTTGTACGTACGTGTACACAATATAGACTGGACTACGTGACATGCTACGTCGGCGCCTCTACTTCAACAAGTGCCGCTCCTTACTCGGCCACGGTACGTCGCTGAAGAGAGACCGATCGACCGCTATGTACGTACACGTTCGGAGCCGGGGAATACGCAACAGTGGATGCCCACGCAGAGGGGAGTACGAGGGTTGACTGGTTCGGCTGCGGTTTGAGGCTGCCATCGCCAGAGAATAACAGGGGGTGTGGGTGAGTAGAGGGAAGGCCTGGCCAGCGGTCGGAGTAGGGTAGGGGGTGAGGCCTGCGTGGGAGCACAGCCGGCCACTGGAGGCAGGAGCAGGCGGTCCCACTAGCGCTGGTTTGGGCGGCTGGTGCAAGATGATCAGAGATTGAAGAAGCAGCAGGACCGTTCGATTAAAATCCAACGGTCATTGGTGCTAGAATCGTTTGTTGACTAAGTTGACAAAGCCCTGCGTACGCGTTAACTTAGTAGGCCCACATGTTAGCCTCCGAACTGGTGCGCCCCAGATGTCAGTGGGAGGAATCCTTTTTTTTGCATAATAAGGAGGCAGTTGCTTGCGTGCGGCCATGGACCATGGGGGTCCCTACTGTCAGCCTCTCCACGTACATCCCTATTATGATGGCTGTCGTTTGTTGAATGTTGACCACGCTGAACACGACGCGCCTAGAGCACCAACGTGGTGGACGACGGTGAGGCCAAGGAATGGAATGACCCGGAGCCGGTGAAGACACAACAGTGGATGCCCACGCTAAGGGGAGTATGACGGTTGATTGGTTCGGCTGCGGCGTGAGGCTGCCGTCACCGGAGAATAACAGGAGGTGCGGGTGGGTAGAGGGATGCCTAGGCCAGCGGAGGGAGTAGGGTGGGCCGATGAAGCATGCACGGCATCACAGCCGGCCACAAGAGGAGGTAGCAGGCAGTCCCACCGGCGCTGGTTTAGGCGGCTGTTGCAGGAAGATCAGAGTTTGAAGAAGCACGTCGGCTGTTGGATGGACATCCAACATTCACTGCTGCTAGAATCGTGTGTTGACTATAAGTTGGCAAAGCCTTGCGTAAAGAAGTCAGTCTCGAAATATGTGGAGTGTACAACCCATTTTCTATTATTTTTATATTTTACAGCCCATTTGCTAATTCATATGGAATTTATTGCAGCCCATTTTTCATTTTTAGAATTGCTGCCCATTTTCTGGTCAGTACCAGGGTTGAAAAATTGAACTAAAAAATATGCAAAATTTTAAAAATTCGCATATTTTTGCTGGGGAACAAAATATTTTTAATCAAAAAATTAGTAGCCATACTAAAACTAATTTAAAAATAAAGTAATACTATGTTATGTTAAAATCCAATGAAATATAAAATATCAGTGAAGAACAAAAATGAAAAACAAAACTAATTGCCCATTTGCTATTTTTTTTGGGAATTTGCAACCCCTTTCATATTACTTTTAAGATTTACTGCCCATACTCTCTGGTCAGGACGGAATGCATCCCTCCTCGTCTTCAAAGATTTGCAGCCCAGTAAGTCGGAGAAAACAAATAGGCCTAGCTTGGGTATTCTTCAAAAAGAAATAGTGGGCTACCTATTTTCCCAAAGAAAAAACTGCTTGGCTGGTCATGTTGTTAGACGGGCCACAGAGACCGCACAACCCTGTTTATAGCCTGCTCCTCTGAACAAATCCTTGAAAGAAAAAAAGGTGTGCAATTCCGTCGTTAATTGACTATACGTTGACAATGATGTGGGTCCCAGATATCAGCAGGGTGGATTCGAGTAAAAAAATCTAGGGGTGCATCTGAGTAGTAAAGATGCGCCTGCTTGTGTTCGGGAGTGGACCTGGTGGGTCTGTACTATCATACTCACAACTACAATCCTCTCCCGATTCACTATGTTGACAGGGCCGGACGGTGGTGCCACTGCGAGCGCAGCAAGGTGGAGGACGACGGCGAGGCCTCGGACGGGAATGAACAGGAGCCGGGGAACATGCGGCAGTATGGCCATAGGTGGAGGGGAGTACAAGGGTTCACTGGTTCTGGTGCGGGGTAGGCTGCCATCGCTGGAGAAGAATAGGATGTCGGGGGGAGTAAAGGAATGGCCTAGCCAGCATTTGAGGGTACGACAGGGCGGTGATGCGTGCACGGCAGCGCAACCAGCCGTAGAAGGCAGGAACATGCGCTCCCGCCAGTGCAGGTTTGGTTTTGGCGGCTGGACCGGTCAGAGTCAAAAACTCATTATGCTGGATTATAAGAATTAATTTTATATGGCTACAACTTATTGTAAAATGCTGCGGAGCACCTTTTTCTTCATGAGGTTTTTTTTGAGACAATTTTGTTCTTGAGGTGTGAAGCCGAGCACATTCAGAATCCCTGGGATAAAGTAGTGTCGCCAGTGTGTTGGGCTGGGTTGGGCATTCTTATCGAAAAATAATAATGGACCAGAACTATTTACGACATTAACTACGATTGGCATGGGTCCATTGGTTGCAGGAAGAAAATGGTGGGAGAAAAAAGACTAGTCGCTATCTTTGCCTAAGAATAATATCGACTGAATGTAACGACACTCTCATAGGAAATAATATCCTCCTGTTAAAATTTGACTTTTCAAATCGTAAATTTAAAGAACTGGTGCGTGAGCATTTAGCTTTATTTATTTATGTTTAGGGGATCATGAGCATGTACCTGGGCCGAATTCATGTGAGAGCCTCCCTTCCAGTTAATTATGGGCTCCTCTATTGGGCCTTCATCACTATGCTGCATGTGATCGACAAGTGGAAAATGTGTTCCGTACCAAAAATAGTATGTGCTACGTACGGGGCACTAAAGGATCGGACCATGCAACGACTTCCAAAACATTGTGTTGGTCATTCTAACAACACATTTATTCAACCAACTGACGAAATATATTACTGATTGTGCATTGAAAACAGCAGCAGCAGCAACCAGGGCTGGGGGTGCAATAGAAGCAGTAAGCAGGCCAGGAGAGTAAAGACGCATCTCTCTCTTCCAAACCCAACATCAGCCAACATTACAAAAGGGCTACCAAAAAAGAACAAGTGTATGCATCAAACTAAATAAAGATCCTACTACACTAAGTGTACGTATCTAACTAACTGTCTCAGTTAGACGTTACTATTTATTAAGCTGTGGAGATTGGCTGACGGCTTGAACCAGATGGGTGCCTGACGGGGGAAACTCCAGCCAGCAGGTCGAAGTCTGATACTTGCGACCCTCTCTGCTACTTTGGGCTGCAGAGCGTGGCGGCACATATCAGGGTATGGTGCATGGAGAGACGCATGGTACGTTGTGTACACACAGTTTTGCCTGATGAACGAAACCATGCTGCCATCATGATCCTTGCCGTTGGTTATCTCCTGGTTAATTGAATAATTCAATCCGAGAAATATAGAGCGTGTACCAAGGCTACTTATCGGCATCCAGTCAAAAATTCCTGAAGGCCCAGAGAAGCTGGGATCCTGCTCAAAGACCTTGCAGTGACTATGATTGTATTCCGCGAAACAACACGTCCAGTACGTGCGAACGGTCATCAATCGTTCGCCGTCGTCTGATCGAGCCAGGAACCACCTACAACTGCCATGCCGCTTTTCTTTGAAAGGTTCTAGGATTAGGAAGGGTAGGGACACCAGGTGGCGTACAATATCATATCAAGTCGGAGTCAAATAAAAAAGGGCTCCTACTGTAGTCAATCTTAAGAACAACATGTTATGAGCATGAATATTTTTTCAGTAAATTTTGATAGTAATATAAGCAAGCCATCATGATATCATAGGAAAGTAACATACCGCTGTAACAGCCCATTGTATCGATGACTGGAGTAGGCCAGCAATAAGTACAGCCATAGAAGGAGTCCACAGCATAAATGAAGCCCTTGTGTTCAATGGCATCAGAGAGCCATGGAGGGTGTATGATCCTGCGATGGACATGCAGATTTATCCACTTACCCTAGTGGCATGTCAGATAGGCGAGACAGGAGTTGAAGAACGCAATTAGCCTGAAGTCTTTATAATTCGCAGATCTTATGGGCACTTGGTAGATTACAACCTTGAGCAAATCAAACTTGGTATCATGTTGGCTACTGTAAGATTCCGAGTATTCTGGGTCACGGTGCCAAAGCAGTGCAGTGTTAATCGAAGGAAGGGGGATCAATCGCCGGGTGTAGACCTCCATGAGCATCTAGCTGCCGCGACCGTTGACGAGCACCATCCAAGACGTGTTCATGCAGGCCCAGTACATACCGTTAATATAGTTGAGGGTGACGGGGATCGGATCGCAGTCGAGGGGGTTGATGCTCGCCACCCTACGATCGTTGTGCTGCGTGACACGCTATTTCTGAAGATTAGGCGGCATCAGCAAGCAGGGAGCTGGCTTAAAAAGCTCCGGCCTAAGGGCTTTGAGTAAACGGTACAGCCCCGTCGAGCACGCGATGAGTGGCATGGTACTGAGATTGTCCACACGCGAAACAATGAGCTTGATTACCTCTGTGGGGAGCGAATTCTAGCTACTCTTTCGGCGGACGCTGCTGGGTTCTGCCTTTGTTAGTGTTTGGGTTTCGGAAGAGGGGGGAGGCGCCTAGCGGGGATGGAAGATTGGACGATTATGTGCGGACGAGGATGGAGAAGCGAATATGTGATGTGGGAATTGGACAGGTGATGATGACAATGTAGCAGCAGCACGCCACTTGACTTACGAGACACATCCCAGCAGAGTAGGGTCATATCGATGCCAGACAACTTGCTTGAGTGATCACAGTACTAGTACAATAAACTACAGTACCTACTACTATGCCCGAGTAGTATAGTGGAGTGCCGAGTAGGACTCTGCTCTACTACTAGCACCGGAGGAGTAGTATATTAAAATAGTTACAAACTTCAATGCCCTAGCATGGAACAACTACGAACCGCAATCGGTGCTAACTCCAATCCCCAGCAAACGTTTGTTGGGAGACATGGCAGTTGCAAACGCCCGCGGCGCAGTTACAGTATGTGTGCAAGGGTGGCGGTTTTGTCAAATACTATGGCTTAAAAACAGGCCACCGTCGGATGGAAATCTGACGGTTATGTGGGATTCGCCAGGATTGGGCTCATGGCGAACAATCGCCAGATTTCATTACAAAAAAAAGGTTAAAACACCCGGGGCTAGAACTTGCACCGGCTGACCACTAACAATGATACTAACATAGTTGTAAAATGGTCAGAGAACGTGTCTACGTGGTGTTTGGAATTACATGCAAACTAGCAAGATGCCTGTGCATTGCACGGAACATCAAGATGCATTTTTTTACAAAACCTGTTGTGATTAACCCATGCAGGAGTAATCCCATGTGTAAAAACTAATGATATCTCGAGAATTTCATCGAAAAAATGGTATCTCGAGAATTTCATTGAAAAAATGATATCTCGAGAAAGATGAGAGATAAGGTGAGGAGGAGTGGGGCGCGGTGGTGATTGGTGGTCGGACTTAGCGGAGGCATGGGGATGGACGACACCGGCAGCGGCCACCATGCCAGATTGTTCCAGAGGATTCCTTTTTTAATTACTCAACAGTGAAGTTCTGGGAGATAAGGATGAACGAGAGAGGTGCGGGTATCCTTTTGCAAAATTGCCATAGTTTGCTTTCTATCCGTCAGATATAGATCGGACGGTCTGTATTGCAAGATGGCAGGTACACCATCATCACCAACACGGTTTTTTATAAGAGTAGAGAGTAGAGATAGAGAGTAGAGACTAGAGACTAGTAAAAGAAACTAAGGGTGTACTAGTAAGTACACCATCTACCACTTCGTGTGCTACTCCTGCGCTCCATGCGGCGGGCGCAACATCCCCTACAGCCACTCCCGTTTCATGGACGGCCTGGTTGATGCCTGCAAGGTACCCAGCGTCTACAAGAGTTTCAGCTATGAGAGGTACGTCGACCAGCACTCACTGGCGGAGCATAGTTCCATATGCGTGCACGTGCCCTACTACTGCTATGAGTGCACGCTGCCGTTTGAGGACTCACCAGCGAGCCTCGTTCATCACCTCACGGCACCGTCCGGCAATCACTACTGGCCCGCGGTGAACATCAAGTACAAGACATGCTACCTGTTCGCCGTTCCGGAATCGCTGGAGGATCACCGCCACTTGCTAGTCGTGGAGGAGGACGGTAGCGTCTTCCTCTTGGCCGTGGGCACAGGCAAGGCCCGCGTAGGCTACTGCCCCGTCTCTGTAGTGTGCGTCAGGGGCAACGCCGCTGACACGAGGCCGCTGTACTGGTGCGTGCTCACTGTTACTGCCCCTCCGGCGGATGAGGGCGACCTCGGCGCCTCCATCACGCTTAATGGGACTATGCCGAGCTGCTCCGTTCCTAGCAATGTGGACATGGAAGAGGCCTGGTATCATCTTCCCCCCAAGATGATGCACGGGGACTCCAAGGACGTTCACCTGGGCATATGCATTACCAAGTTAACTGTTCATCATTAGTCTTCGCTCAATGTAAGCAGCTGTCCAAGCATGTGGACACTTCTTATTTATATAGTATAGAACCTTCCATGCACGATCTTGCTCTATGAGAGTATCATGGTTGAATAAAAGTGTATCCATTTATGGTTTAGTCTAGAATCTTGCATGTATGCTTTTGCTCCATTAGAGTTCTCCCTTGCCATTTATGAGATTAATTGAGAATTTTTACGACAGTAATGGTGAAAGACTTATGATGAACCATTTCTTACATCTCCTCTGCCGGCTTCCAAGTCATCCTGATTTACATTCATGGTGGTCTAGAAAAAATAAACAAAATCGATACTCAAAAAATAATTCTTAAAGATCATTTCTTGCAAAGCACAATAAGTGTTATTTCTTCAAAGGTTTTGGATGCAGGTTGAACAGTTGAACGCTTTTGTTTGCTAAAGATACTTTTTATCTATTTAGCCTACGTTTACTATTCACCCGAATGCTTGTGAGCTCTAGAGAAGAAATAATATCCAAAAAAACCTATCGATACTCGTTACACATGAGATGACCCCCACGTACTTTGTCAAAATAAACAACTCCCCGATCAATGCATTTCATTATTCCGTGCAACGCATGGGCACCTTACTATATATAGTATGACAATAAATTTAACTAACATTATATATAGTACAATAAATGCTTATGCATGTCACCAAAAAATATATCATTGAAAACTATGTTCAAATACGAATCCAACGATATAGTTTTTGGTGACATGCACTAACATTTTGTCAGTTAAATCTTCAGTCAAATTACATGGGGGACTAATAAACCACGACGGAGGTAGTACTAGTGTAGAGGGCGACACTGCACAGGAGTCTCACCCCGCTCGTGGCGCGGCAGTAAAGCCATCATATCACAAAACCCCACCACTCCCAGTAATAAGTGGCCTGGTAAAATAAACGGACAAGCAACCATCACATCCCTTTGTCTTTTTTGCATTTCATATCTCTTCATTTACTTTGTCCGGTTCATCTCGCACACTCGATCCCTAGCTACTACTCCTAGTATCCCTAGCTACTCCTCCTAGTATCCCTAGCTACTACTCCTAGGGCCAGTTCTTTTGGCGGCTTAAAAAATAAGCCGCCTCACTCATTCATTTGGGCTTCTAATTTAGTTATGCGATTACTAATATAGAAGCCTAAAAGAACTGGACCCTAGTACTCCTAGTAGTAGTACTCAAGATGGAATTCCAATTGCATGACACAACTTGTTAGAGCATGGTTAATAGTATAGCCAACTGTTGGCTATAAGAGAGTGCCATGTCATCTATAGCCAACCTTATAGTCAATATGTATAACAATTATCTTTAAATATGTGGTACTTTATTAATACATGACCCACCTTTCACTCTCACATAGTGCCTAGGAGCACGTGCTGCAGCTGGCTCTTGCAGGAGAGCCCGCTTACATTCTCTCTCCTATCCTCTCTCCTCCAACTAAGCATAGAAATATTAATTTATTCCTTAAAGCCTGCTGACTGTACCTTATTATACTTGCTCTTAGGCAAAAAAATCGATATAGGGTGTACGAAGCAGTTTGGGAATTTGCATGCCTCTCGACCAGTGAGATACTCTATACAAAGTAGGATAGAGAAATAACCACAGAGAGTAGGAAGCTAAAGTAAACAATCAAACAAGCATTTTTGCATCTCTTTTGCATTGAATCGTTTCACAAGCTTGACTAGTGTTGTTTTTCTACTTTTACAAAAACCGCATCGTAATGTTAAAACGAGCATTTGGACGTGTGTGTGTATACATAATAGTAGTAGTACAGTCTACAAGCATATATAGAGAGAGACGTGTACTGCGATATATAGTTAAGTTTGTGCTATATGCACGTACTTACAAATGCATACGGATACACAAGATTTCCAAACTTTTCCTTTTACATACTTAATTAACGATGCTAATAATTCCCGAACGTTCAGGATTTATTATCTCCATCCCAAAACTAATGAGATTGCCTTACGACACTAAATTATTCCTAATAAAACCCACGGCGCTGGGTGGAGCACTTGCGGCGCGCCACGAGTGCCCTGGTGCGCGGCCGTTTCCCAGCTCGGCGACAAAACGCCTCTTCCTCGGCCTCACAACTCGCTAGGTGCTGATTGGCGGCTTGCCGGCGGGCGAGCGCGATCTCACCAGTCTGGTGATCCGGCGCCAATAGGTACTCCTCCTCACTGGAAGCATGCACCCGGTCCACCTACCGCCAATCATAGATGAGGCGCTTGGGCCCGACTACACTCAGGGCTTTGGCACGGGCGTCCTCCGCCACCAACACGGCCCTCGCACAAGCCTTCTGCCAAAGAGCCAATTGCCTGACTCGCTCGAACGCGACATAGGCCTGCTAGGCAGCATGCCTCACGGCGCGCTTCTCTTCCTCGGCTTTTTTCTCCGCCTCTATTTTGGCACACTCTACTGGAGGCAAAGCCTCCCACAAGGCGACCTCCATTTCTTTTCAGAGCTCCACCAAGTTGGGGGCCTCGGCGGGCGGCGCGACGTTCTCCTCATAGCGGGGAGCCGACGCGTCCTCCGATGCGCATGGTGGCGAGACTGTGAACGCCGACGCGTCCACCTCGATGCGTCGCGGCGACGAGCAAAACACCGACACGTCATCCTCCACTGGTGGCAGCGAGGAACGAAACACCGACGTGTCCTCCTCGACTAGTGGCGGCGAGGAACGGAACGACAACGCGTGACCCTCTGCGCGGGGCAGCGAGGGGCGCCTAGGGCCTGGGAGGGGCGATGCCATGGTGCTCGACAGGTCCTTAATTGAGAGGGAGGAGGAGATAAAGGCGATGAACATGAGCGTTCTTCCGAATGCCGTGGGAGGCACAGTATTTATAGCGAGCAATGCCACACCTACGTAAGATATGTTGCGTGATTAACATAACAGCTAGGTGGGCATATTTTTTTTGGAGTAAATTACGAGGAAGGGGAGGGGTGGAAATATTGCTAGTCACAATGGATTGGACGAGCGCGGGGGAGGAGAGTCATGCATGCAGATTGTTTTCACACGGGGACGAGTGGTGAGACTGCCGGAGGGAGACGGAGAGTCAAGCATGCAGATTGTTGTGATGACTATATATGACATGGCAATATCATAACGCACCTAGACGGAGGAAGTAGTCTGCATAGTGCATATAAGTTTTGTCTGAAGTCAAAGTACCTCTACTTTAACCAAACTTATAGAAAAATGTATCAACATCACAATGTCAAATCAATATTTTTATATTCATTATGAAATGTAGTTTCATAAAATATATATTTGGTATTATAGATATTGATATTTTTAGTATAAAGGACCAGAGGGAGTATCATGCATGGGGAGTAGGCAATTTTTTTTGCTCATTTATAGCCATCCGAAGTCTCAAAGGGCGCGACCGCGCGAGGGAGGCGAAGGTTGTGGGAGGCATGATGGTTGACGGAATTAAGTGAAAGTTACATGCACACTCCGGCATGGCGTGCGAACACGCATAAGCTATACCGTCAGGCCTACGATGTGGGTTAGTAGACATGACATCTAGTGGGTCCCACATAGTACTCGAGAACTCTTTGGGGGCATGCAGCCGTTTATCCACCAGGCAAGCCACCACCCCACGCCGTTCGCACGCCCTACTCGTCCCCGTCTTCTATCTTACAACAGTTCGCACCCAATCGTCCCGTCCTTTCCCATTACAACAGTTCCACTTCTCCTAACCCGCTTCCAAAATCCATGGCCTCCCAAATCTCCATGATCGGCGGTGAGTACAAGGTTAGAACCATCACCTGTGATGAGTTCATCTTCATCTACACCCGTACATCTGCCACGGTGAAAGCATGCCTTGGTCGCTTCCTACACATGTTCGAAAGTTCAAAGGATGAGTGGGTCGCTGGGCTAGATGTTGAGTACACCACAGTCCTGGAAAAGAAGAAGCTTCTAAAGGTGGCAGAGATGAAGAAGCCCGCCATGATCCAGGTTTGCGTACATAACGTGTGCTTGGTCTACCACATATGCCATGCCAACGTTAGGTGCTAGGATTCTGAGTTATTCCTCAAGGACAAAAGAGTGAAATTCGTTACTGTAGACTTTATGAATGATAGGAGAGTCCTGGATTGGATAGGCCTCGTTGTAGGCCAGCCCTTCGATCTCAAGAAGGAAAGCCTGGTGTCCTCCTCTCAGCCTTCAATGCTAACCCTGGCAGCAGCCACGATTGATCCTTCGTACGCTGAACTGAAGAAACCTCACCCCAAGTTTCATCTTGCATGGGAGTCGAAGACAATAGATGAAGATCACACCGTGTACGCAGCAATGGATGCCTACCTTTGTTCAAATATCTACAAGGGTTGGATGAAGAAGCAGAGCCTAGTGTCCGGTTCAAGCAAAGAAGTGTCAGCGAAGAGGAAGAGGAAGAGGGACGAGGACGAAGTCGAGGACATGGACGAGGACTCCGAGTAAGGTGGCAGTGCCGTTGCTCATGCTGGTTCTATTGTAGTGTCAAGCGGACTAGTTGCTTAGTTTTATTTCAGGGGTGTGTTGTGCTGAGCCCCCAGTAGAACTATGTTATGTTCTTTCTTGTTATTTGAACTCTCTAGTACGTACATTAGTACTAGTATGTCTTACTACTATTCTTCTTGTAATTGGTACTACTACTCGTATCTTCGCGTTCCTACTGTACTTAATAGGTACTAGTAGTATAATTTTTGGGTCAGTCGATTTGTGAAAGAAGTTCGACGGAGGGAAGGAAGAAGATGTCAGAGAAGCTACCACAGTATCTATATTAGCGTGGCAGGGTGCCCATGATCTATCTTATGAGTGTTGGGTGTGGAATGCAGTTCGCCGGAAAAAATAGATCGTGCACGGGGTTAAACGGATGGTGGGGGTGGGGGCGCGAGGCGGTGGCAGGCGGTTCAGGGGAGGGCGGGGCAGCGGTGGCAGGCGGTTAGGCCTGTGGCGGGCTGGCGGCTCGATGGTTGAGAGAGAAGATGAACAGTGCATCATTTTCGAAAGTTGAAGAAGCCCTTCTGGCCGTCCATGTTGCATCCAATGGCTCACAAGAGTTGACTGAGCCAAATTGTTCCTTTAGATTGCATGATCCACGTGGCATTGAAGGTCTCGAGGGTAGATTCCAAGTCTGCACCCGGTTTGCGGGCTCAGCGCGGGCGCGACCAGCTTCCGCCGTGATAGCCACCATGCGAGCCTCCTCCGCGCGGGCGGAGACGCCAATGACACGCTAGCTCCTCCTCGTCGACGTGCTGGAGCACGCGCTCGTCCTCCTCCTCTTCATAAGCTGCAGGCATAGATGCGGCTCGACTTGCTCGCGTGCTTGGCAGTGCGGCGTTATCGTGAGGAGGAACTGCAGACGACGTGAGGGGTTGAGATCCTCTACAGTACCGTATGGTACTGTAGTGCGGATGACATGTGGGGCCAGGTCCCACATGGCAGCGATAGTACTGCACCGTACAGTACTCAGCGACTATACGCATGTGCAATAGCAGCAGCGGCATATTGATGAGTGCGCTTATGGGAGCTTGGTTATAGGGTTGGTCAAACTTAAAAGAACACCGCACTAGTACACATAATCCTGTGCAAGCGCGTGCATCACGGCCATGCCTATACACCACATTAGTTAGCACATCATCGATATGGAATCCTGTGCAAGCGCGTGCACCGTGGTCGCGCAGTCGATCGAAAGGTGCGTCACGGTGTCATGCTAGAAGGACATCGACCGAACCTTTTTGTGTGTGTGAAAAAAATCCCCGAATATTACTCTACTTTTTTTTGGCTGGAAAAGTTCCTCACGCTACAATATTTCCATATATTTGTATTTAGATTCAGTTCGTGATTATTTGGATTTGGGCATTTTAGGTGCCCCCTACAAAAAAAAATAATAGAGATTTTGTGTGTGTAATGGAGAGAGAACGCATGTATGTGTCTACATGTGTGTTGTCGCGGAAGGGAAATGTGGAGACGGTGTGTGTGTGTGTGTGTGTGATAGTCATAGAGAGGGGTGAACGTGCAAATGATCATGTATGAGTAAGACATAGAGATATACCGAGATGTTGTGTACATGAGAGAACGGTCTTCTATTTGTGTTTTTTGTGTGTGTGTGAGAGAGTGAGAGAGGAGCATCCGTAACACAACAACCATCTCTCTCGATTCGACCGTCCCTCACACAATCGCATGTACCACATGCATCAACGCACACATTTTGACACCCTCACCCTACCCCTGCCGCCTTAAGGCCCCTACATCGCTCTCTATCTCGCACACACAATCTCTTCATGAAAACCCTATTTGGCATGCAGGTACCTCTCTGTCACATACACACTATGTACCACGCCTACATATATTTATCTCTTGCTATGTCTCTTTGCCTAGCAAACACACTCCCCATAGTTCTATCTTTGTATCCCGCACACGATGTTTCTATATTACTTAAACATTGACGCACACGATGTATGTGTCTCTCACTACTAGCCTCTCTAGCATCCTCACTATGCACACATATTCTCTCCATAGGTTTGATTTCTCTCAATATTTGACACACACACAACCCCCCCCCCCCACACACACACCACTATCCATCCCCATTCAAGGTTATATAGCGACCCCTGTCACTTGTGCTTATCTGCACCCCCACATGCACACCACCTTGATCTTCAAAGAGGGCATCGGGAAGAACGAAGATGACGACCAGACCGCACTAGAGACCACGGGGCCATTTGGAAGCATGATTATGTGTCGACGGCTGAGTAACTCCTGCCCCCTCTCCCTCTCTCTCTGTCCATCCCTCCCACACAAAATTATCAATCCCTCAACCCACAAGATTCCCCTCTATTCCATGTTCTTTTGAGCTCTCTCATCAAACCTCTTGTCTCTTCTCCTTCCACATGTACAAAATCTCGATGCACACGCATCTCACTCCCTATATATTACATGTCTCTATCTTACTCACAGACCTAACTTCTTCTTCTCTATACATCCCTCTCTCTCTCTCTCTCTCTCGCCCACATATATACAATCTTTCCCGTCCTCTGTCTCTTTCTTCCACTGGGTGTATATCCTATGTGTTGAGCGCACGCATCTCTCTCCCGCCATTGTTCCATGTCCACAAACTCTCTACGTGTCATTCACACATTGGGATGTGTTGTGAAAATTGCTTTAGACCGGATCATGTAGAGTTATGGTTGGTTTTGTTGCATCCAACAAAACTATGAAATGCATTTAGATTTTCATTTGAGTTGGATTATGTGAGTTTGAGCATATTGTGAAGTACTATAGACTGGGTATTCATCTTGGAATTCAAGAACGATTCTAAATATTGAATTGTACAAACCATTACATTTGAAGTCAATAGCTTACTATATTTATTTCACAATTATAACAAATAATTAATGGCACGACAAACTAAGAAAACAGATGTATACTCCCTCTGTTTTTATTTAAGTCTGTGTATTAGCATTGGTCAAAGTAAAGTTTTGTAAACTCTGACAAAGTTTATATACAAAAATATTAACATATACAATAACAAATCAACACCATTAGATTCATTATTGAATGTACTTTCACATCATACAGATTTGTTATGGTAAATGTTTATATTTTTCCTATAAACTTGGTCAAACTTTAGGAAGTATGACTTCAATCAAACCTAATATGCAGAGTAAATAAAATCGGGGCGAGTACTAGTAGTACTCCTAGCTACTCAGCCCAATCACCCAACACGCCGGACGGGGAGTAGGGAGTACTAGTGCAGTAGTGTTACAAATATTCAGGTCGGCAGCAAAATCTCCCGCTTCCATCAAGATCTCCCGCGACTCAGATTCGACCAATGCAAAGTTACCATCATACCCTTGGTAGAACAGGTCGATGGAAGCTGGTTGGTCGGGGGCTGTTTTGGTAACTTCACGTTCACCCCACCCTGGCACCCAGAGTACTCCTCATTACTCCCCATTTTCTATCCCCACCGCAAAATAGACTTCTCCCCGGCACCGTAGCACCTTCCCTTTGTGCCCCTCCCCTTCTTCATTGGCGCACTCGTGCAACACAGCACATCTGCCTCATCGACGAAGTCGTATGCCGCACTGGAGTTGGTCCGCCGTCGTACACGGAGCCGCTTCCCCGGTGCCGTCTTCCACGGTCTCGGATCTGCTTCCCGGAAGCCGACGCCAAGCGCAGCAGCACCACCATCGTCGACAATGAACTGACTCCCATTGTCGACCATGATGCACAGACGCCGCCGCGACCTTCGTACTCCTCCTCGATTGGTAATGTGTATATTGATTCTCTAAGCAGTACATGTGCAGTTCTGATTATGTGCATACCTACCCTTCAAATTTCCTGGTTGCTATTGTTCTGGTAAAAGTAATTGGTTATAGCTTGCATTGTCGAACATAATATCATCTTGTAATTGTGCATCGCTCTTGTATTGTGCTGTGCTTGGGTAGGTTCTTCATCTGTAACTAGTAGTGTCGGATTCGGGGCTCCGCAGACCCAAGAAAGATTCGAACTCTAGGGTGCGTGCGAAGAACTCTATCTCCCCAGTCTCCAAACCCGTCGATCTCACGGCCTAGCTTGATGAACTGGAAGGAAAATGGACATGGCAGTTTACCAAGGTTTGGGCCACCTTGCGGTGTAATACCCTACTCCTGCCTTGTGGTGGATTGGCCTCGTGATGGGCTGAGGATGAACTAGTACAGGGGAAGAACTACCTCAGGAGGTCTGTTCTTGTGTTGGTGAGAGCGGGTGAAGGTTCGGATGATCCGATCCCCCATCCATGGTGGTGCCTAGGCTATATTTATAGTGGCCTTGGTCCTCTTCCCCCAAAATAGAGGCGGGAAGGGATCCCACAACGGCCAAGTTTGAAGGGAGACAAATAGTACATCTTATCCTGACGAAAGGTGGTCTTCGCCTGCAAAGCTTCTGGTCATGACGTCGTGGTGGGCTCGGCGATGACCTCCGTCCTGCCGTCCTGGCGGTCCTGGTCTTGTAGCACGGGAATGGAAACCTTTGGCTGATTCCTCGGGACTCTGTGCCTGCGCTTGCCTCCTTAGCACCAAAGAGGAAACTTGCTATACTGTGCCCGCCTGGCCTTGGTCGTCATGGCTTGCGTCACCTTAAGCTTATGAGGTGAGCGCCTGCATAGAAATCTCCGCTCCTCAGGAGCCTGCCTTGGGAGGCCATTCCCTCTGGAGTTCTTGGCATCATCCACCTCGCGAGGCTTCACCCCTCGCGAGGGTCTTGCTTGGTCGATGCTGAAGATGGGCCGTACTAGGCCGTTGATCCAGCCACGCCATGGGCCGCAGGTAGGAAAGTCTGGGTACCCTGGTTCCCAGAACACTGACAGTACCCTGGTTCCCAGCGCCGTACTTGGCTTCAAGGCGAAGCCAAAGGGCAAGGGCGAAGCACCGCGGGCCCCAATCACCTGCAGACCAAGCTGACGCGTGGTGCTTGATGGGACATGGGCGTCTCCACTTCCCCATGTAGCCTCGGCAACCGTTCGACTTGACAACAGCCTGTTGCATGCAAAAAAGATCATCATTACCGGGGATTGTGGAGGCAGGCGGTTGGCCTCCCTCTGGCAATAAATGGGGGGCGGAGCCCCCGGCTCATCTCCATCTTCCCGCTGCTTGCTCCTTCTTCTTCCTTCTTATCTCGCCATCTCATCGAAGTGTTCATGGCGCCAGTGAGGAGGTTTTCCGCGGCGGAGAAAGGGAAGGCAACCAATGAGGGGCCAGGCTCGCCGCCGCCCAGGAGAGGCCACGGGCGGCCCCGAAAACACGCGGCGACTCCGGCAGCGGCCCCTCAGAGGCGCGTGCACTCCCCTTCTATGGCCGGTGTTGCCTCCAGCAGCCGTGGTGGTGCTTCTTCTTATGGTAGGGGCCGCCGCGGACGTGGCGACCCCAGCGACGGGGGGAGGTGCGTGGCGATCGCCCGGCCGCCACGGCCGCGCTCCCACTCAGCCGACGCAGCTCCGGAGTTTGTCATGTGGTCGTGGAGGCCAGCAGGCATCTGGTTCCAGCTTCCACACTCCTTCGTGAGCGCGCTGCCGGCTGGAGGGCCTGGTGGCCTCTGGCTACAGGCCGACGGCTGCTGCAGCAAGGCTTCATGGGTAGACGTTGAAGTCATCGCCACTGGCAACATGATTCTGAACCGCGGGTGGCAGCCGTTTGCCCGTGTGTGGGGCCTGCATGGGAGGTGCACCCTCCACTTCGGGTATGACGGTGTCGCGACCCTCTATGTCAGGGTCTTCAAGGAGGACAGCCGGCGGCTGGGGTGCTGCCCAGAGAGCGACAGCGATGACGGGGACGACGAAGACAGTGTCGTCGCTGGCGGTGGGCTTGCCCTTGGCGACGGCTGCGCCGCCTCTAGCGGCGGAGGCTCCTTTTCTGGGCAGAGCACGAGCGACAGCAACTACGACGAGCCACCGCGCCACCGGGCTCAGACTAGGGAGGGCGACGAGCCACATCGCCGGCACGCCCCGATGAAGCAGGAGGAAGACTCCGACTGAACTCGGGCGTCACCAGGGCCAGGCCTCAGGAGCCACTGTAGTTGTGCGGCCTGCTTTTGTTTCTTTCTTTCTCCTGCATTGAAAAAAAGTAGAAGGCCCTGTTGGGGCGTGTAATGGATCATGGCGCTCGCGCCATTATGCTATGCTCGTTGTTTTCATATTATGTTGTGATATCCATGCTGCTACTGGGTGTGGTTAGGGTAACTTTGCTCGATGTGCTCATGGTGGACTCCCATGTCGCGAGGGCATGCCCTTCCAAGGGCATCTTCCAAGGGCTTCCTTGCTTGAACTCGAGGGTCATTGAAACTCCGGAGGCGTCAGGTGGCTGCAGGGTCAGAAAACCTCATGAGGCGCCATACCTCGCGCAAGCCCCCAAGCATGGGTTGGTTGTGGCTAGTACACCACGTCGCGATGCCCGGAGGCACGGACTTAAGAGGGCACGCATGCCCGTGAGCTCGCTTGAGAGCGTCCCGCGAGGATTCAGGTGCCAAAGCTGAGGCAGCGAGGTTTTGGCGAGGTGTGGTCGCGGGCGAGCCCAGGCGCACACACCGTACCCAGCCCCCGCGCGCGGGACGCGCGAGGAAGAGCGACGGGCAGCTACCACTCTTCCTAAGGCAAGGTTTTAAAGGGCGAATACTGCAAAGAGAGGAAAGAAAGAGATTTTTCCAACTCTTGTGAACGAAAGACACGAAAGCTCCAAACTTCATTCAAGAAGTTACAAACCAGATACAGAAAGCAAGCAAAAGAAAAAGCCGCGTCCGGCACCTAGACTAGTCTTCTTGTCTTCCCACCAGCGCGGAGCATGGGGCCTCCACTAGGACGTGGGTGGGAGCCCCCGTGAGGCCCAGGGGCGGCACTCAGGAGACTCTGGGGCATGTACAGCCCCAACTCATTATTACGTGAGAGTGTCACGAGCGGAGACCTTCACAGGCGCGGGGCCTTCTTTATGGGTAGAACTTCCGGAGGTGCTAGATGTTCCAGGCATTCTGGATGGGGACCCCATCCTGCGTCTCCAGGCGCGTGGCACTAGGCATGGAGACATGGGCGATCCTGAACGGACCCTTCCACGTGGGTGAGAGCTTAAGCAGCACTTCCCTGGAGAGCACCCGCCTCAGGACGAGGTCACCCACCTCGAGCGTCCTAGAGCGGACGCTACGGCAGTGATACCGCCGCAGCGCCTGCTGGTACATCGCTGCACTGAGCGAGGCTTGGCAGCGGTGTTCCTCCCCAAGCACGAGGTCCATCCCCCGCGAGGCGTCCTGACGCGCCTCATCGAATGCCAAGACCTGCGCGGAGCGATGCCTGACCTCGTGAGGGAGGACCACCTCGGCTCCGTAGACGAGGAAGAACGGAGTCTCGCCCGTGGGCTTGGTCGCGGTGGTGTGGATGGACCACAACATGGACTGGAGCTCATTGAGCCAGCCCCTGCCACATGCCTCGAGCTTCTTCTTGAAGGTCCTTGCCTTGAGGCCTCTCAGGAACTTCACGTTGGCACGCTCAGCCTGGCCATTGCTCCGAGGGTGTGCCACTGAAGCGTAGCATATCTGCGTTCCAAGGTTAGCACAATATGTTTTGAAAAGGTTGCTGGTGAACTGCGAGCCATTGTCGGTGATGATGCGGTTAGGAACCTCGAAGCGGCTCACGAGGCCCTTGATGAAATTGACGGCCGATCCGGCTGGGATGGTGCTGACGGCCTCCACCTCCGCCCACTTGGTGAACTTGTCGATGGTGATGTAGAGGTAGCGGTAGCCCTCGGGCGCTCGGGGGAACGGGCCCAGGATGTCCAACCCCCAGACCGTGAACGGCCATGAGAGCGGGATGGTCTGGAGGCCATAAGCGGGCTGGTGGATCTGCTTAGCATGGAACTGGCAGGCCTCTCAAGATCTCACCAGCTAAGTGGCATCGTTGAGTGCCGTGGGCCAGTAGAATCCACTGCGAAACGCCTTGCCCACGAGGGTGCGCGATGCGGAGTGGTGCCCACAGTCCCCGCCATGTATGTCGGCCAACAGCTCGCACCCCTGCTCCCTGGAGATGCATCGTAGAGAAACATCGTTTGGGCGCCTTCGGTATAGCTCAGCGTCCTCGATAAAGTATGCTGTGGCATGGCGGGCCACACGCTCCGCGTCTTCCTCCTTCTCCGGTAGGACGCCCCGAAGCAGGTACGTCTTGAACTCCTCGGACCAGCACCCCTCCTGAGGCTCGAGCGCGAGGAGCAGGCAAGCTCCCGAGGTTGGGCCATAGGCTGGGGCACCAGAGGGGGGCGCCAGGGGGAGCTCCTTCGAAGGTGATGCCTGTCCCACAGCAGGGGGAACTGCTGACGGCCTGAAGAACCGCTCCTCAAAGACGCCGGGCTCCTGAGGTAGACGCCGGGACGCCCTCTTGGCAATGTCGTCCGTCTCCTTGTTCGTGCCGCACGGCACATGCTGCAATTCCAAGCCCAAGAATCGTTTCTCAATTTTGTGTACCTCCTCAAGGTATGCCACCATGTGCTCGTCCTTTGGCTTGTACGCCTTGTTGGAGAATTTGACGAGGAGCTCGGAATGGCCCCTGATGGTGAGGCGCCTCACCCCCAAAGCCGCCGTAGCCTTAAGGCCGGCGATCAGGCCTTCGTATTCCGCGATGTTGTTGGAGACCTTCTCGCCATGCTGGAAGCAGAGCTGCATGGCGTAGTAGAGCTTGTCCTGGGTGGGCGACATGAGCACGGCTCCAGCCCCCGCGCCCTGACGCGCGAATGCACCGTCGAAGTACATGAACGAACCATTCGGTGCTTCGCTTTCGGGCGCAAGAGAGCAGTCCTCGCCCACTTCCCGGTGAGGGGCGTCAGTCCACTCTGCCACAAAGTCAGCGAGGGCCGCACCTTTGATGATCCTGGTGGTGCTGAACTCCAACTGGAACGCCTGCAGTTCAATGTTCCATTCGGCGACCCTTCCCACAGCGCTAGGGCTCCGGAGTACCCTCTCCAAGGGGTAAGCTGAGACAACCTTGATGGGGTGGCCTTGGAAGTAGTGATGCAATTTTTGGGAGGCGACGAGGAGCACGAGCAAAAGCTTTTGCAGCATGGGGTAGCGCGCCCGCGCATCGCGCAGCACCGTGCTGACGAAGTACACCGGGTGCTCGACGAGGGTGGAGGCATTGGCGGGGTCCTGTATCTCCTAAGACTGGGGGACCTTAGGAGCCTTGTCATCTGTTGGAGCAGCCGTGGCCTCAGGGGCACCATCCTCAGGAGCCTCGCTGACCAGTGGAATGGCCGAGGCCTCAGGAGCGTCGTCCTGAGGCTACGGCATCTCGGCCGGGTGTGAGGTGCTGCTCCGCGAGCCCTTGACCACACGCTCCTCCCGGACCGCCACCAGCGCCGCGCTAGCAGAGTGAGGTGTGGCGGCCAGGTAGAGCACCAAGGGTTCGAGGGGGCACGGGGCTACCATCACCGGCGGGCTGGTGAGGTACCTCTTGAGGTCTTGGAAGGCCGATTCAGCCTCTGGAGTCCATTCGAACAGGCCCTTCCTCTTCATCAGCTTGAAGAAAGGGAGGGCGCGCTCGCCTAGCTTGGAGATGAAACGCCCGAGCGAGGTTACACAGCTTGCCAGCTTCTGCATCTCCTTGAGGGGTTTGCGGTGGACTCATCCTTTCTATGGCCTTGACCTTCTTCGGGTTGGCCTCGGTCCCTCTATGCGACACCAGGAAGCCCAGCAGCTTGCCAAACGGGATGCCAAATACACATTTTTCCGGGTTGAGCTGCAGGTTCACTTTGCGCAGGCTGGCGAATGTCTCCTCTAGGCCTTCGATAAGGGTTCTAGACTCCCGAGATTTCACCACTATGTCATCGACGTATGCCTCAGCGTTCCTCCCGAGCTGCTGACTCAGGGCGATGTGCATCAACCGTTGGAAGGTTGCTCCGGCATTGCGCAGCCCGAACGACATGCAGATGTAGCAGTACATCCCACACGGGGTCAGAAAAGCCATCTTCTCGACATCCTGCACCGCCATCTTGATTTGGTGATAGCCCGAGAAGGCGTCCAGGAAGCACAGTAAATCGCACTCGGCGGTGGAGTCGACGATCTGGTCAATGCGCGGGAGAGGGAAAGGGTCTTGAGGACAGGCCTTGTTGAGGTTGGTGAAATCGATGCACATGTGCTCCTTCCCGCCCTTCTTGGGGATGATAACCGGGTTCGCAAGCCAATCTGGATGCCACACTTCCCGAATGACGCCGGCTTCCTGCACCTTGCGGGTCTCCTGGACGATGAACGATTGATTCTCCGGGGCTTGCCGCCGCGCCTTCTGCTTTACTGGGCGTGCGTTGGGGCACACCATCAGGTGGTGATCGATTACCCCATGCGGAACCCCGACCAGGTCCGCCGCTTCCCACACAAACACGTCCTTGTTTGTGCAGAGGAAGCTAACCAGCGCCTCCTCCTGGTCCAGAGGGAGGCCAACGCCGATGGTGAAGGTAGATCCCGATCCTCTGTCTTCGTCGACCGGCACCTGCTTCGTCACAGCCTTGTCTTGAGAGAACAATTGTTTCTTCTTTGTCGGCGCAGCCCACGGGCCCTCTGGAGCCCCCTCCCCGTTTGGCCACGCGGCTGCCGTGGCCTTGTAGGCGAGCTTGAGGGCTGAGAGCGTGTCCTTGGTGTCCCCCACCACGGTGAGGACACCGCTGCTTCCCGGCATCTTCATGAGGTTGTAGCCAGGATGGGTTGCCGCCATGAACTTGGCCAGGGCGGGGTACCCGAGAATGGTGTTGTACGGGATACCGATGCGGGCGATGTCGAAGTTGATGAGCTCGATGCGGTAGTTGTCGCATGTGCCAAAGGTGACGGGAAGGCGGATCTACCCTAGGGGCAGGTGGAGCCATCAACGACCCCAAAGAAGGGCTTGGTGGCGAGGAGCCGGCCGTAGGGCACATGAAGCAGGCCGAACGCCTCCACGGAGAGGACATTGAGGCCAGCGCCGCTGTCGATGAGGATCCGGGTGACTGCCACGTTGCAGATGGTGGGGGTCCAGAGCATAGGGAGCGCGTCGGCGCCGACCATGGTCTTGGGGTGGTCCCTTGAGTCGAAGGTGAGGTTGGCCTTAGGCGCCACCCAGCCCGGAGGGGCTCCCCGCTGCGCGTGGGAGGCGCCCACTCGGCCGAAGAACTGCTTGGCATGGCGGTCTGAGGCCGGCGCCTGCGACCCGCCAAGCATGGCCGCGACAGCATGGGGCGCTGGTGCCGCGAAGCGCGCGATGAAGAGGCCGCACAGCTCCTCCCAGGAGGCCACTAAAGACTCCGGCAAGCCCATGAGCCAGGCACGCGGCTCTCCTGTAAGGGCCATGGGGAGCCAATTCGACATGACCTTGTCATCGCCGCCGGCCACCCAGACAGCCTCCGCATATTCCTGGAGAAACCCCGCCGGATCTGCCATGCTATCGTATCGAGGCGGCAGCTCCGGCCTGAACTTTGGCGGCCATCGCACCTGCCGCAAGGTGGGGGAGAAAGCCCGGTGGCCCGTAGTACTCCCGGACGCGCCCGGCGGCCCGGCTAGTGGAGCCACGCCCGCCATGGGAACCGAACAGCGAGCGCGAGGTGCAGCAGACGAGGAGGTGAATCTTCGACGCACCCCTACCTGGCGCGCCAAATGTCGGATTCGGGGCTCTGCAGACCCAAGAAAGATTCGAATTCTAGGGTGCGTGCGAAGAACTCGATCTCCCCAGTCTGCCAACCCGTCGATCTCACGGCCTAGCTCGATGAACTGGAAGGAAAAGGGACACGGCAGTTTACCCAGGTTCGGGCCACCTTGCAGTGTAATACCCTACTCCTGCCTTGTGGTGGGTTGGCCTCGCGATGGGCTGAGGAAGAACTAGTACAGGGGAAGAACTACCTCAGGAGGTCTGTTCTTGTGTTGGTGAGAGCGGGTGAAGGTTCGGATGATCCGATCCCCCATCCATGGTGGTGGCTAGGCTATATTTATAGTGGCCTTGGTCCTCTTCCCCCAAAATAGAGGCGGGAAGGGATCCCACAACGGCCAAGTTTGAAGGGAGACAAATAGTACGTCTTATCCTGACGAAAGGTGGTATTCGCCTGCAAAGCTTCTGGTCATGACGTCGTGGTGGGCTCGGCGATGACCTCCATCCTGCCGTCCTGGCGTCCTGGTCTTGTAGCACGGGAATGGAAACCTTTGGCTGATTCCTCGGGACTGTGCGCCTGCGCTTGCCTCCTTAGCACCAAAGAGGAAACCTGATGTACTGCTCCCGCTGGTGCCCGCCTGGCCTTGGTCGTCATGCCTTGCGTCACCTTAAGCTCATGAGGTGAGCGCCTGCATAGAAATCTTCGCTCCTCAGGAGCCTGCCTTGGGAGGCCGCTCCCTCTGGAGGTCTTGGTGTCGTCCACCTCACAAGGCTTGGCCCCTCACGAGGGTCTTGCTTGGTCGATGCTGAAGATGGGCCGTACCAGGCCGTTGATGGAGCCACGCCGTGGGCCGCAGGCAGGCAAATCTGGGTACCCTGGTTCCCAGAACGCCGACAAGTAGTGTCGCAAATGATGGAAAGTTTTTTAGAATAGCAGCGAGGTGACCCCCCTATTTTATTCACTCAAAATGAAACCACAACATAGTTCTAGCAAAGTTGAAGAGGCACATAGTAGGATATTAAAAATCACTCATGCTAACATGGCAGATGAGTGCTTTAATGTTGCCCACAAGAAGCGTGAGTATTACTATATTTTTCTTGCCATGTTGAGATTTTAAAACTACGAATGCGAACATGCAGCGGAGCAATGAAGACCAAATATGGGATGTTGGGGACATCTTCAAGGAATGTCACAAGTTAAAGAGGAGCTGCACCGAACCTGTAAAACGAGCTTTGGTAAGTAACAACCTTTCAATTACTTTGACATTGAGAACCTGACTAGCAGTGGTGGATGTTTTGTGTGTCCTTGATGGTTTCGTTAATGAAATCGGAGGGAGCCCCCTCTTTTGACATTTTTTTACTTTGACATGGTATGTGTCTGGCAGCAGTAGTGAACACAGGACCAGACCAGGCCCTGGGCAAGCCCTGAGCCGAAAGCAGCGTCAAACCATGTTGTCTGCTTGGCTAGGGTTCTTGCCATGCAATCTAGCAGTGTGGCAGATTATTAAACAATAATAGGCAAGACAAACAATTTCCTGTACACTAGATTAGGCTCTCAATCATTTGTAGGATCTCAATTTACTCAGTGGACCGACCATGCCGTAGGATGAATCTTTTGTAATTTAGTATTGAAGCTAGTCAGTCAAACGTGCCTACAGACGCCCTGGAGATCATCTGGTTGCCGGTTGTTTTGCTGCAGCAACCCTTGGCTTAGTGCACCCCTCTGCTGGTTTTTCTATTTCTCTTAGCCTTGTGTTCTTCGATGTACATGTCGTTGTTTCTATAAGCTGGCTCTGTTTGATATGTAATAAGCACAGTCTTAATCGTCCTAATGCTTTCCTTTTTAGCTTGATGTAGGAAGTGGGTGTTCTCACCTTGCTGTCTGTTTTTATATTACTCCTTTTGAATTCACTTCTCCTAGTCCTGTTTATCAGGCTTCTACTTAATGGATCTGGGGAGCTCTGACTATTGATCTAAAAAAGAAGTAACTTCTTCATGTCAGGAAGCAGTTCCTGCAAGGAGGGAAGTATGGTCAACCTCGAGATCAAATTTCCAAAATGAGGCTGGATTACACACAAGGTGCCATTTCCCTAATGATGCTAGATTAGACACAAGGTGCAAATTCCCAGATGATGCTGGATTACTCACAAGCCAGGTGGAGTCATCAAGTGTTCGTGTCCTCGTTGCTCTAGTAAAGGCTGAAACAAAGCATGCAGCAGCCCTTGAGAATGTAGCTGAGTTCCTAAAGAAGCGAAAAGAGCAATCATATGCTCTCTTCACCCAAGCCAAAGAAGAGATGGAACAAGCCAGAAAGAAGCTAGCAGAGGCAAAGCAGGCTAGGCATCTCCTGCTATCTAAAGTTGTTGTAAATACAATTTTTCATTCATAATAGGTAGGTTCAAATGTTTATCCAGTTAGCATGCATGTTGTGATGTCCGTGCATCTACTTAGATGTATGTAATTCTATGAAGCCTAGATGTGGCACAAAATATATTTTTTCCGGGTCATGTTATAACAGCCATTAGTTTCCGAACAATAACAGACGAACCATTGGACATGGTATAGTTCACATGCAAGCCCAACATTCCAAGTTCAACTTCCACATCAAACTCATGTTCACAGATATCTGCACATTCATATATAATGTCCACAACCATGATTCACTTCAAAGTCAACAAAAATGTGAGGAGAGTTACAAATAAAGAAAATCTCTAGTTCCTACTACCAGTGCGAGCACAACAAGTCAAGACCATACATAATTAATTACTTTTTGGAATTTTTTGACTAAACGCGAATAACTTCTTGAAGCAGGTATAATTCCTAATGCCGGCCACGGCTGGGGTCCATGATGTTTTGAGCCAAACCGGGCAACACACCGGGTGTCTATGCTGGTGACGCGGTGATCGTAGCATTCGTGGGTTCTGAGCGGCGGCGGCTCTCGTGGTCTACTATTCTTCGGTGTCGGTGGTGGCCGGGGACATGTTGGCCACCTCCGCTAGCATGCCGCGGTTCCGCCAATGTTTGCGTCGAATGGCGCGGCCAACCATGGTGCACTGGACGCCATGGTCCCCCATGTGCCGGCGTGCAGCAACTGGCCACTCCTCTGTGAGCAGGCTTGGAGCGTCGAGCTGATGCACCAGGGGCCAGCTTGGAGCAGCGGCTTGCTCCTCCGCTTGCCCGCCTACAGCCTCGCCCATGGTACTGACGGCCTGGGGCAGGGAGGGAGGTGGGGCAACGAGTTGCCTGGCTCGTTAACACCCAGTCGGCTTTTATGCCGGAAAACTCGTCTTCCTACTCACCGGATGCTATGGAGAGTGTGGAGAAAATGGTGCAAGGAGGATATGGGGAGTGGTGGTGTGGTGCGGTTCTTGCCAGGTGTCTAGCCTCGTTTAAATAGTAGGCGGACGAGAGGAGCCAACCGGTGTTGTGTTCAAAAATGTCGGCCGGCTCATGGAAGGACGTGTTGCCGACACACGCGCGGATTCAATGGAGGCAGGCGGGGCAGTCTGAAGCCGGTTGCATGCGGCAAGGAGGCGTGCTCAGCCTGGCATGCAGCGAGTAGGGCCCTCTTGGCCGGCGCGCCGGTTCAATGCCTACGCTATGAGAGGTCGCGTCCGTGTCAGAGCAATCACTCCCTCCTATCCTTTTTTTTGGGTTAACAAAATCTCATTTCCCATTCACATTTTACAAGTAAAATTCGTGGACAAACTTTGACCCAAAATACGATGGGGACTAGTAAACCAGGACGGAGGTAGTAGTTATGAATTCCATTTTTGCTCCATACCAATCGTTCTAAAAACTAGTACTCCCTCTGACCCAAAATTCTTGTCTTAGATTTGTCTAAATACGGAAGTATCAAGTCACGTTTTAGTATTAGGTACATCCGTATCTAGACAAATCTAAAACAAGAATTTTGGGACGGAGGGAGTATAACGCGCCATTGAAAATTGTAACTCTTACCCCGCTAAAAAATGATATTTTAAACGTGGCAACTCGATCAGTGGCGACTGGCGAGCCACCGCCTCCAGGTCATTCACCTGTGGTCCTGACCATCAACTGCTACGGATCAAATTATCACGCGAGCTGACTATTCCAACAAAGGTGCGCTCCACCATATACCCGGTACACGCGCATGCAGCAATCATGCACCTATGGGTGTATTTGTTTACCGTGCCTTATGTAACTCTCATGTTCGAGACAGCGAGAGACCGACTGTGTGTGCGCCTCTTCTCTTTGTATATGTACTCCATAGTTTGTCTTGTGTCCAAAAAATAATACTGTAATAACTAGCAATATGCTAGTGCGTTGCAACGCATCCAAAGTACAGTAATACATATTCACCAATTTGATAGAAAATAGTCTAGTTTTGATCTACATATATCACTAAAAATATCTTATGTTTCACTCAAAATATATACCTTTGGCTGTTTTGATGAGATAAGGGAGGAATATGGTTGGTTTCAAGATTCGAGAAGTGGGATATTGTCGCAAAAAGCCCATGTGTGTGTGTGTGTGAGAGAGAGAGAGAGAGAGAGGAGGAGGGCAGAGTGCGTGTGTGAGAAAGACATGAAGAGTGTGTGTGCGAGAGGTATTACCATAAAATGAGGCGATAGTGTGCGTGTGCATGATCGAGAGGGCGTGTCTCAAGAAGGGACAAAAAATCTACATAGGTACAAGGAGCGAAAGTGTGCGGTGGATGGATAAACCTATCTAGAGGCTGGTCGATCAATGTTTGTGAGAGAGATATGAGTCAAGGGTGCGAAAGTGAGAGTTTTGTGTGTGAGAGAGAGAGAGAGATGGTAGTAGGTAGGGGGATCCAAAGCTGGTGTTGTGTGTGTGTGTGTGAGTGAGTGAGAGAGGGGGGAGATAGTTTGTCTGATCGATAAACAAATGAATAATGTCAGTTCTGGAACGGAGATGAAGACGGAAAGGAGACCCAAAAAATGATGTGTGTGCGGGAGAGAGTAAGTTTAATGGTTGTAGTCATATCTAGAAAGATATATGGTGTGTGAGAGAAACCTGGAGAGAAAGGCAAAGTGAAAGACGAGCGAGAGTGTGTGTGTGGCGGTGAAAAAGAAAGCTTAGGTAGCTATAGTGATACCAGAGAACGATAGAGACGTGAGAGATAATGAAAACCGTGTAATCTATGAAGATAGAGAGAGTGTGACACTTCTCGAGGGAGACGACGAGAGACCGGTTGTGCAAAAAACGGAGAAGCATGTAGTGAGCGTGCCGGTGAGATGGAAAAAAGAGAGTGATAGCTACATGAAGGAGCACGCGAGAGAGACCTACAGAGAGATGGGCGTGAAACGACATTCAAATATTTAGTT
Source organism: Thinopyrum elongatum (assembly GCA_011799875.1). Lineage (NCBI taxonomy): Eukaryota > Viridiplantae > Streptophyta > Magnoliopsida > Poales > Poaceae > Thinopyrum > Thinopyrum elongatum. The sequence goes on along the minus strand of CM022300.1, from coordinate 211,753,322 downwards.
ATGTGCATAGAAGATGTCAACATAAAAGGGATTTAAATATTTGAATTCCAGATGATGATACATGTAATACATACTCGAACCAAAATTGATCTATCAAACATGCATACTAATTTCAATTTGCACGCGTGTATGCTATTTAATATATTGATATTACCGATCCATACATTTGAGCTGAACATAATTTGGTTTAAAAAATTTGAATTCAAAGTCGAACATAATTTCGTTTTAAAAATTTGAATTCAACCTTATGATTTTGAGATCATAGCATTTGTAAATCATATTTTATATATTTTTATATATAAAGCAGCATAATTCTTTGTTTTGCTTTTGAAAGTATATATAAAAAAATGATGTATATAGATTTGTATTCGAATACAAAATGGATCCTGCATGAAGAAAAAAACAATAAAAAATGGATTCGAATTGAGTTGGCACGGTAAACATGCAATATGTTTCTGCAAAAATTTGAACGAAGCGGGGAAAGTCGCAGTAACCGCCCGAAACCAAATCTTCGAGATGGAAAGTACTACTGCCGACACGCAAAGCCTATCGACTCGATTTCTATAGGTTTCGATACAAGTAGGCTTGTAATTTCACTCAAACGTGACATAACTGCCTCCGTCTCTCACCTCCGCAGATTCATACACGGTGGGCACCAAAACACAGTTTTTCTCGGCTAAAATCGCCTCTCACCTCCCCGATTCATACACGGTGGGCGCCAAAACAAACTCTCCTCAACCAAAATCTCGGTCGGCAAATATTCGGTTCATGCGAGATTACCATCCTATCCCCAACCGACTAATATTGCTGTGATGTAGGAAATTTTAAACGGGTGCTAAGTTTATAAATTTCCTCGCATTTGAGACAAGCACGCCCTGAAGACATGGTTCCCCCTACCTCTCTCCCTCCATTTCCCCATTCATACTCCGTCGGCACCAAAACACCCTCTCCATCCCAGTCTCCTCCGTCCGCCACCCCATTCACCGCCGTCCTCCTCCACCATGCCGGAGCTGATACCCCGATGTCGTCGTCCATTACAAGAGATCGACCTCTCTCATCCATGGCTTCGGACCAGGATACTTGCATCGCGTCCTCTCGCTTCATCCGTGCTGTCATCCACCTTGCCGAGGCCGCTCGTACGACCGTCTCGTCCACCGCACCGAGATATTTCCCTCGCCGCCACCATCTGCCCTCCTAGATCTGCTTCCACACCGCCGACAACCATCGCTACCGTAGCACCCTCGACGCCTCAGCATATGCTTACACGGCGTCACACCAGAGGCGGTACTCTTTCGTATCTGCTCAAGTTATTTATCTCAGCAAGAAAATATATCACGACTGCTTTACTGTGATTTCTTGTCCATCACTTAGAATCTTACTTGTTACTTGAAACCAAACATTGGTTGCGAAGTTGCCTTTGTCCGGTTTGCACCTTCAGATCCGCCATGGCACGCTCACCACTATACTCGCAATGCTTATGGTTTTCCCCTTTTATATTCCACATTAGCTTAAATGACAATCGACTAAATTTCAAATTGGGGTCAGTTCCATTTTTGGGAGTTCACCGGAGGGAAGGAAGGGGCCCCCCAGAGGGCTGCCCCATTATCTATCTTAGGGTTTCGGGTGGGGACAGTGGTTGTGGGGGGCTGTCATCGGGCTATTGTGGGGCCTCGCCAGAGGCAAAACTCGACGCGGGTGGGGGGCTGGGGTTAGCTAGAGGGATGGTCTGGGGCGGCGGAAGACCGGAGGTGGTGGCCAGTTCAGGGGAGGGCGGGGGCCGGTGGTTCGGCCGGCGGCCCGTGCGGTGGTCTGTAGGGGAATTATAACTGGCGAGGAAGAAGAAGGGTTAGGAGTCGTAGGATCTTCATCCAACCGACTGAAATGGTCGACTGACCCAAATGACCATAGTCAGGCGACTTGCATGTAGACATTCCCTTTATATTCAGTGTACCATCATCCTAGGTGCTTCAAGACATGCTAGCACTACTCCTCAACCCATCAAGCTAAACAACATGCCACTTATAATTCCAAACTTTGTTGCTCAAATACGAATCTGATATGATGCTGATATTACTAAAATAGAGAACATTTAATTGGTCAGCTAATGTTCCTACTTTACTTTCGAAAAGCACATGCACCACATATAGAGAGACATCAGGGAGCTGCATTCTTTATGCTCTCTGGTTCATCATGTGTGGTCATCGAACGTTTTATTATCCAAAATCTGCTTGCTCTTCTTTAGCATGTTCCTCTTATGTTCTTCTTTAATAAGTACTCTCTTCGTTCCTAAATATAAGTCTTTGTAAAGATTCCTCCATGGACTACATACGGAGCAAAATGAGTGAATCTACACTCTAAAATGCATCTATATACACCCGTATGTGATCCATAGTGGAATCTCTACAAAGACTTATGTTTAGGAACAGAGGGAGTATAATAGTTGTACAGTATGTTCCTTGTAGTGAAGAGGAGCAGGGACATTTGCAGTGTACAGGTCTATTCGGTCGGCTGTCATGGTCGCTTTCAACTCTTCGTGTTGGTCTGCCCTAATATCCAGGAAATGCTGGGAGTTGTGTCTCCTTTGAGAGTTAGACTGATAGTAACAGTATTGCGCCTTCAGTTGTGGAGAGCTGGTATCCGAAGCCTTTCTAGCCGTACCGGCAATACTAGCACATATTTTCTAGCAAGTTACACTTTCCTGATTTTACTCGTGATGCTTAGGGTTTTCCCATTATATCTACACTATGATCTGCGTAGGTGTTTTGTGTCCTACTAGCAGCAGTACACCCTTTAAAGCTAAACAACACACCAATCATAATTCCAAAGCTTAGTTGTTCCAATACGAATGTGACATGATATTCATATTAGGTAACAAACATACATTTAATTGGTCAGCTAATGCTCCCACTTGAGTTTCCAAATGCCTGTGGCCACATAGAGAGAGACAACATGGAATTGTATTTCTTTGGATGCTCTGATTCATCATGGGTGGGCAACCAACAATGTATAGAAAGAAACGGAATCTCCATAATATGCTTCCTCTTCTATTCTTTAAAATGTTCCTCTCCTGTTCTTCTTTAATAAGTAAGTATGTTCCTCGTCAAGAAGGCAAGTAGGGACATCTGCAGTCGATAGGTCTATTTGGCCGTTTCAGCAATTCGAGTTGGTCTTCCATAATATCCAGGAAATGTTGGGAGCTGTGCGGCCTTTGAGAGACTAGACTGATAGTAACAGTAGCATGCCTTCAGGTGAATAGAGCTGTCCTATAGATGATCGATAGGCTTTCAATTAGTAGCGGCAACACAACCCCATATTTTCCAGCCAGTTCCACTTCCCCGATTTATTTATGATGCTTATGGTGTCCCCCTTTTATCGACACTACAATCTGCGCAGTGGCTTTGTGTCGTATTAGCGGCACTCCATCCTTCAAGCGAAACTACATGCCACTCATATTTCCAAAGCTTACATTTAATTGGTCAGCTAATGTTACTACGTGAGTTTTGAAATGCATGTGCGCCACATATAGAGACATGTTGCAATAATATTTCTCTGTGCACTCTAGTTGTCATGGTTTCGCCATAAACTTTCAATACAGCATATTATGAACCTATCATCTGCCAACAATCCTTACTTCTGGAGCTCCCAACAGGGAGCCTATTTTTTTGTAGTTGTGCCAGATTATATTATTATACGCACCAAATTATAGCACACAAGGGCTCTCTCATCAAAATCTAGTAATAGCACACAAGGGTTTACAAGGACCCCCTATTATATTAGAATATCCTCTACATTACAAAGATAATCTCACTACTATTTATGTTGTCATGCTTCTCAGATATTGAACAAAATCACAATGAATATGAGAATGCGCACATCAGAAGAGTATCGCGGAACAATGCAATGACTAACAAACATGGCATCCAGGCATTGAGTTCCATTCTAGATGGAATGAAGACGCATACTCTGCACCTACAGATTCGTGTTCAGAATATCCTAATGACTATTCTGAGCTCAAGGAGTCAAAGGCAGATGGCCTATCCTGTTCACCCTACAAGGTGCATGTTCTAATTTGGCAAGGTTTTATTGGTTCCACGTAACTTGCGTAAGCTGTCTTGCGTTTCTTCTGCTTCTTTGCACCGCCATGTGCTTAGTTTACTCATCATATATGTGAAGTTGCCATGCCCACCCATTATCAATACGCATTCCATTTGTCATCATACCATGTTTTTCCATTCAAATGCCGCTCTTGTGTATCAGACATCCAAAAGGAAGAGAGTGATTGCAGAACCTGAAGGAGTAGTAGCAAAGTCCTTGAAAAAGGTGGTGGTACCACAGAAATCAGACAGCACTCCACTTATATAGGCGATAGAACCAGCGCCACAAAACCTAGGATATCGCAACTATGCTGCTCGCTGCTTTGCTCTTGTTAGTACCTGTTGTCTTGTATCGCTGTACTTACATTCATACATGGTTGATTATGTGACATCAGTGTGCATGATAACCTACATATCCACTATTCTCTCCTAATTATCAGATATATATTAATGCTTACATCAATGTAGAATAACCCCAATGCTTATGAAGAAGTTTAGCTCTAGATTGTTCTTGTAAGTATCTGTTGTCCTTTGTCACTGTACTTATACTGTCAGCTAGTTGTTCATGTACCATCACTTTGCAGCTTATTTTCCCTTGGCATCCATTTTGTACACATCTGATCTATGTTTACTCTTACCGAAATGTTGAATAAAACCAATACTACTGAAGATGTTTAGCTCTGCATTACTCTTGTTAGTACCTTTTGGCTGTATGTTGTACATACATTTATAGCTAGTTGATTATGTAGCATCACTCTGCATCTTAGCTTAAATAATCTCCATTTGTTCCTATATTATCACTTCTATATTTACTCTTAACAAAATGTAGAATAAAGTTAATGCTTATGAAGAAGACTCTGTGGTAAACTTCTGGAATTGCGCGCCCATCAACATGGAAAAGGGCTTTATAGAGCCGGTCTTCATTACTAACGTATGTTTGTCCTTCTCAAGCCTTCAAACTTTGTTGTGTATATTTGGATAGCAATGATTGCAACTGCTGTTTATTTTTGTCGTTTGCATCAAATTGCATGTTTAAAGTTTATTATGAAGTTCATAAACATAAGTTTCTCCTTCTCAATTTCAGTTTTTAGTTGTACAAACTAATTCCTTATTCATACAATGTAAATTAAACTAAACATAGCAAATGATCTTCCTTAGGACTACATGTATGCTTGTTGATCTGTAATCCAGTGGTGTGGTCAAACTACCAACTCCAGGACAATGTCATATCCTGCTATGTCTTAACTATGAACAATGCATATTATGTTCATGTTATTTAAATCGTGTCTCTTTATTTACCAATCTGAAATGGGATAAATTGACAGTACACTCACCATCGATGCTTATACATTATTTAGCACTGCATCTATGCTTGTGTTCTTGACCTGTAATCCAGTGGTGTGGTGAAGCTGGCCATTCTTGCACAATGCCATTTCCTGCCATGTCTTAAGTGTGAACATTTTTTATTCTATTGTAATCCAGGCCTCTTTATTTGCCTCTAAGAAATGGGATGAATCGACAGCATTGTTGCTTATATGTCCAAAGCATGTTATCTGTCTGCTTTTTTCTCTTTCAGGGTGATATCACTGACGCCAAGTACTGCCATTGATGCTATGTAGCTAGAGCTGGATATAAACGTCAAACAAGTGCAGTCATCAGCTTGCTCAGCTGCTTGTGCTGCAGCTCCCAGGAAGGGCTAACCTTTCTTGAACTGTGTTGAAGTGTTGTTGGTTCTGTATATTATTTTAGGCGGCTTGTTTATTTGCACTGGTGGCGTCCTTTGATGCCCAGTGTATGTAATATGCTGTCTGGTTGCGCTTTATTATCGCTGGCGATGAACTTTTATGCCCAGTGCACATAATATGCAGTAATTTCTTTGTTGTATAGTCTAGGTATATTCTTCGTCATGATGCTATAATTTAATTTCTATATATGTTGTCGTTGCTCCCTGAAAAGGCTGTAAGCTTTGACGGAGTGCAATGGGCCTAAACGTTCGGTTTATTATATAAAAAATTACGGTACTAAAACTAGCCGGCCCGCCAATCTCTGTAAATGGGCCGAAACGTGGGCCTACAATCATGTCCGGCCAATAGCAGGACTAGACGTAAACTCACCAACTATTAGTTTTGCGCCTTTAACAGGCTAAGTAAACCAGTTGCCTAAGTTGGGCCAGAAAAAAGAATGGGCTTTTAACAGTTTGAAAAGTAGATTGGGCCTGAATGGTGTTGGAGGCCCATGATTGGCTCAACCACAAGACGGGTCGTTAACAGGCCAAAATATTTGTCGGGCCACATTTGGCTGAATAACATAATGGGTCATAAGCAGGCCGAATGCAAAGCGGGCCATCATTAGGCCCAGTTATCTCACAGGCCTGTAATGGGCCAATAGTCAGGTTGGGCTAAAATATATCCACGAAGACTACGGGCCTTTAAGAGGCCGAAAGTCACTTCGGCCCAAAAATAGGCCCACATGTACCAATGGCCATTAACAGGCCGTAAGTAATATCGGGCTGAACTATTACATGGGCCTTTAAGAGGCCGTACTTCAAATGGGCCCCCAATGGGGCCGAAAGCACAATGCCTATTAACGAGCCAGATCATATATGGGCCGTAATTTGGCCCAAAGAATGTCAGGTAGTTAACGGGCCAGATCCTATATGGGCCGTCATTTGGCCCAAAACATGGCAGACTATTAACGGGCTGGATCTGATGTGGCTATCATTTGGCCCAAAACGTGACAGAAATCAAACGGGCCAGATCTTATGTAGGCCGTAATTTGGCCCAAACCATGGCAGGCTGTTAACGGGCCGGCCCAGTAGAGTATGACAAAATCTTGTGGGCCCTTGGCTAGGCCAGCCTTTTTATCTTAAATGGGCTACTATTGGGCCCTGCCATGTGTCGACGTAACATGGGCGCATTCCCTCCAATGTACGGATGACATCTGTCCCAACGCTAAGCCGACACGTCAATTCTCCGGCGAATGAGAATTTTACACGTGGAAAATCCCCATTGGTCTGAGCTGTTAACGGGTTATCAGATCCAAACCGGAACCCGATAGCTTAACGGCGACCCGTTATGGTGGATGCCACGTGTCAGTTACCCTTGACGAAAACACTTTCATGACGCGCCATTTATCATCATGGAAGTGGACACTTCCGTGATGATAATTTTGGTATTGTCATGGAACACATCTATGACAGCACAGGTATGACTATCTTGATTCTGTCATAAAATCATCATGGATGTACATGCATGACAGAAAATGTGACCTACTGTGACAAACACGTATCATCACGAAAGTGTATTTTTTTTGTAGTGAGAGCAGCGCGACTGTGAGGACGAAGCCGAGGACTACTACTTCCTACAATCCACGAGCCAAGGCTTCAAGAAGTTCTAGAAGTGCTACAATGATTGTTCGGAGAGGCTTGAATGCTGGGCTGCCAAAATTGAGAAGGCAAAACATGATTTGTTGTGACGGGTCAAAGAAGCGCAAACTTGGTATGCCGAGAGCGTCAAAGATCTCAAAGACCGTCAAGCACAACTTGGCGGAGACAGGGAGAACTTCATTTTGGAGAAGGCTACGTCTAAGATGGCGCAGGAGGAAGCTGCCAAGAAGGAAGTTACCCTCGACTCTCATGTGGAGGAACTTGCCACTAGGGAGGAAGCACTTGCTGCCAAACTCCATGCTAAAGATGATGAGAGCCAGGCTCTCCTGACCAAGCGCACCGAGGAGCTGGAGCAGAAGCACAAAGAAGCACTTCAGGCCCAAGTTGTGGAGTACACCAGTAAACTCAAAGAGGCTCTGAATGCCGTGAACACTGCTGATACCGCCAAGGAAAACATTGAATCCAGAATCAAGGAACTTGAAGCAGAGCTGGCCATTAAAGACAAGGAAGTTGTTGCTCTCAAGAACTCAGCTCAGAAGGACGCTCACACCTTGGTGGAGCTCCAAGTTTCGCTATCGTCCAAGAACAGCGAAGTTCAGACCACTTCTGATGCCAAGCTGGACTTGGAGACTAAGCTTTCCAGCTTGGAGGACTCTCTCAATGTCGCCAACGCCAAAAACAGGCTCCTAGTAAAGGAACTAGAGGAGACCAAGGTTCTTTGAAGGACGTCGAAGAGAAGGTTGACCAACTGAAGAGCTCCGTGTCTCTCTAGACCAATCGGCTTGTCGGCATCGCTGAGTGCATGAGCAAGCATTTGGCCATCATGGAAATGGGAAGTTGGGGCTTTACCCAGAAGTCCAATCAAACTCCAAACATGACGCTGACTCTCTTCTTCGAGGGCCTCCTTGCGACATTGGATGCTGATCACAAGGGTCGTACGAAGAAGTTTGCTGATGAAGCATGAGTCCTTGTGCCCAATGTGATGTTGAGGATCTTCACCAATGTAGCGCAGTACAATCCTGGCATCATCATCTCCATGATCTTCAAGAAAACTCCTGAGGGTACCGACACTTCAGCCGCCAGGGCGTATGTGACGCCCGTTGCCGACGAGATCGGTGAAAAGTGCGTCCGTGTTCACGGCAACCTCAAGAATTAGACTTGTGCCTTTGCTTAGGCAGCTGTTACAACACATGTAGAAGACATGTTTATCTTTAATTAGGCCTGTTCTGTTATATGTATGATATAACTATTTGCTTGAATGAACATATGCATCTTCCTTGTACAATTTTGCCTTTGTATTTATTATACCCCATGCTTGCCGGAAGAAACTTCCCGGTGCGCACACTCTAGCCATCAAGGCTTGAGGAATAGGTCCTTAGTATCTTGCCGGAAGTGCCGCTTCCTGGTAATGTTAACACTTCCCAGTCTTGGTGCTGCTACTTATATTGTTGAGCGGACTTCAAAAATCTCTGTTTTCTGGTGGGGTACATATCTATATGGCCGGACATTAACTGGCACTGCACATGGCACCAACGGAATTTGGTGGTCACAGGCACGTCGATGGGGTAATTCCTTTGGCTCCTGGAACAAAGCATCAAACTCCTATAACAGTTCTTGAACAGCTGGAGGTCTGCTCTGCAGGATCAGCATCCAGAGTAATTGCTTGCAGATCATGTTCCTGGTGAATCTGACGCACTTGCACACACTGACTAACCACACCCCTTTTCAGCAATCCTTGCAGCTTACGGACAGAGATTGGACGGCAAGAAGGATTATCTTGAATGCCATTGAGAGTGATGCGGCGCCCTTTGTGCATGAATTTCATACGACGATGACGCTAATGTACCCACATCGGGCTATGGTCTTCGAACCGCTCTTGCCCTCCCCTTTCACTTCCATAGTGGTCTTCTTTGGCCGGCCCACTCATTTCACTCTCAAGCTCTCTGAGAAGAGAGAATCCGATTCAAGATGTTTCAAATTCAGCCTTTCCTTCATGTTCGTGCTTTAAGTCAGTTCATACTTTTCAGTATATAAGAGAATGACTGAACTCGCGTTGAAAGCTACTAAACAACGGCTGAAAGAGACTCATAAGAGGGATAGAGGTAGCAAAAATGAGATCTTTTGTCTAGACAGCAGAGAGATCCTTTCCTTCCTTTCTATAGGAAATGACTGATGTTGCCAAGTCACCTTCCGCTGCTCTTGCGTCATCCCTTTTCCAATTCTTTTTGTATGGCTCGGTTGCATCCGATTGATCGATCCCTAGTCACTAATTACATGCATGAGTTCTTTGATTCACTACTGACTTCTTCTATGCAGCCAAGTTGGCCGACTGAGACTACTTGAAAAGAATTTTTGACCAACCGATCTCACGACGATGAGTCACCCACATACTTAACAAAAAATGCAAATAGAAGAGCAAGTAAATCAAGCTCAATTACAACTCACTCTGATCAAATAGCACTCATGTATAGTATTTCCAGCAGAAAGGTAGCCTTCCTCGCTTCTTTACCCTTGTACGCACAAATCTAGCTCATAGCAGCACTTTCGAGTTCGGTTACTTAAGTACAAAGATTGGAACAACTTAGCACGGGAAGTCCCATATCTTGTCTTAGCCTCGCCTCACCTATTATCTCATAACGAGATCAGAATGGAATTTCAAGTCTTAGCTAGATCAGGACTACCACATTCCCTCAGACGAAAAAGAAAAGAATACTAGACCTGTTGGACTCACAAAGTAGGATCAGGCTTTTTCTACTAGAAACAGAGGAGAGCGAAAACTAAGTCAAAGGGGGAAGATCTATTTATGAGCATTTTAAGGTCGGTTGACAACATCCAATATCTCCCACGAGGGTGCCTGGAACTCTAGTTTTTCTAGGTAGAGGTAGGTATATATATATTTAACACATTTTAGTTTGTAGGAAGATTCCCCACTCTGATTTTTTTTTCTATTTGGAGCTTCTTCCAAAGAGGATGGGATTCTAGTTTCAATTGGATGTGTCCCGGTAAGATCGTTAATGACTGATATACTGCCTGAGACGGGGCATGCTCTCCCCTCTGTGTATCGAGAGAAAGAAACAACTTCCTGATTCTAGTTTCTTTCATTTATACCTACGATATCCACGCTAAAGATGAAAACTTTTGCAGTTCATATCAGCCTCAATGAGGAAGTAGAGTTAGTTTCGTCCATAAACTGGGCCGAAGATCTGACAGAGGTTGACTTGCTGGCTTGTGAGTTGCTAGCTCCGTAGTTGATTGCTAACCAGAGGATAGTGATAGCCAATATTCCTATTCCTGCTTGTGTGCTTGTTTGTTATTCTTCATGTTCCTGTTACGAGACGACCTCGGCTCAAGCTGACCCCACACCGAAAGTCGTCAAGCAGTCTTGGGCTCCATCAATCAGTGAGGAGGAAACAAAAACCTGTTGGAGTTCCCCGCCATCACCTCGCCTTGATCCGGGGGTTCATACCCTCCTGTAGCAGAGATGTAAGTTGCAAAGGCTACTTGCCTGCCGAGGGGGAAAACTACCTAGTATCAAATTCACAAAGCAACACATTTAGTAGTTGACATCTTTCTTTCTCGTTTTCATCAGAATGGAGAGTTTTCATGTTAAGCAAGAAGAGCTACGAGTTGGAGGGCTATTTCACTGACCGTCACTTCTCCTTTGTATCTGTTGAAGATGCAAGTAGCCCAATGACAGGCTTGTGTGGAGTTGAATGACAACATGCAGAGGTCTTTTGGTGAAAATGGGGGCTCTTTGTCTAAAGGAAGGGCAAAGTCAATAGGCCAATCCCAGTTTCAGAATTGGAAGAAGCAGTAGGAGGTTCACCATCAGAAAGGCATGGGACAGCAAACTCTCTTAAAGCTTTCTTCGAATAAGTCTTTCGCTTGACTTGGCTCAACGACTTTAGTTCAGTAAATGCTTTTGTATGAAGCTTGAGTCAAGTCTAGTCTCATGCAGTGAAGATCGTCAAGCAATCATTGCTTGTCTCTCCGAAACCTATTGATAAGGAACACATTTAAGTGTATGGAATAATCAAACCTTTCACGTATTTGTTAACATAGCGTTGGACGATTGATTCCTCTCTTTCTCCATGGCCTGCAGCCAATCCCGATAAGGTTCCTTCGCGTGCAGGTTTTTCATACAAAGACAGAAATCATTCAAGGAAAGATAGCAATAGCAACAAAGAAATTTGTTTCAAAGTTTTGCAACTTAGCTTTCTTTGCTATACTTCCAGTATTCGATGATACCTTGAACATCACTGGTTTTTACACCATTACTCTCCCAGGGAAACTTCCATGCGGAGGAATTCTTCTGCCTTTAAGAAAAAGAAAGAAGAGAAACGAGTAGGCTAGAACCCTTGACGATTCTTTAATCATTTCATACAACAAATGTAACAGAACATTTCATTCAACACATATAATAAAATATGTACTTTGACAAAAAGTTGTGAAACACTTAGCTTTATTTCATTACGCACTGGTTTTGTGCTTGGCTCTGTACAAAGGATTACATGCCTTGACAGACAACTTGTATAAAAGGTGTTGCCAGGAAGTCCGGCTACAATGCCTCACGGGTAGAACTTGCGAAGATGTTCAATATTCCATGAATTCTGCATCGAAGTGCCATCTTTGGTCGCTAGACGGATTGAGCCAGGTCTAGTGACTTGAACTACCCGATAAGGACCTTCCCACTTCGGTGTTAACTTGTTTGATCCCTTCGCGGATTGAATCGGACGAAGAACAAGGTCACCTTCCTCAAGCTTCCTGGCATGGACTCTGCGACTATGATAGCAGCGCAAAGCTTGCTGGTATCATGCAGCACGTACAACAGCCCGCAAACGGTCCTCCTCAAGGAGCGAGGCATCATCATGCCTCATCTCTTCCTGATTTGTTTCATCAAAGGCTTGGACTTGAGGAGATCCATATGTGAGTTATGTGGGGAGCACCACTTCTGCAACATAAACAAGGGAGAAAGGTGTCTGGCCGGTAGCTCGATTTGGTGTCGTCCCGAGTGGCAAAAGAACTACCGGCAACTCTTCCACCTAGCATCTTCCACACTTATGCAGCTTGTCAGAAGTCCTGGTTTTAAGACCTCGCAACATTTAGCATTTGCCCTCCCCAATAGCCCGTTGCTTCTTGGATGAGCAACAGAGGTTTAGCAGATTTTGCTGCCAAGCTCTTGGCCGTATGTTGTGACGGCGTGACTCGTGAATTGGGTGCCGTTGTCGGTGATGATCCTGTTGGGTATGCCAAAATGAGCAACCAATCCCTTGAAGAACTTGATAGCTAACTATGATGTCACCTTCCTTACCATCTCAACCTCAGGCCACTTTGTAAACTTGTCAATTGCGCCACATAAGAATTCAAAGCCCCTGGTTGCATGGGGGAAAGGGCCGAGGATGCCCAGCTCCCAGACCGCGAAAGGCCAAGACAGAGGCATGGTGTGAAGAGCTTGAGCTCGCTCGTGTATGTTCTTGGCATGGAATTGACATGCTTCACATGTAGTTACCAATGTTGCTGCATCTTGAAGGGCTATCAGACAATAGAATACTTGCCGACAAGTGCACGTGACCCGATATGTGAGCCACACATCCCTCCATTAATCTCTGCCAACAGCTTCTGCCCATCTTCCCGGCAAATACACTTGAATTCCACCCCATTTGGTCTCTTTCTGTATAGAATGCTATCAACACACTGATGTCTACTATGCAACTTTACTTCTTTTAGACTTTGTTGGGCCTCCAAGCATAGTTTTTTATAAGACAGCAAATTTCCCTCAAGTGGATGACCTAAGGTTTATCAACCCGTGGGAGGCATAGGATGAAGATGGTCTCTCTCAAACAACCCTACAATCAAATACAAGAAATCTCTTGTGTCCCCAACACACCCAATACAATGGTAAATTGCATAGGTGCACTAGTTCGATGAAGAGATGGTGATACAAGTGTAGTATGGATAGGAGATATAGGTTTTTGTAATCTGAAAATATAAAAACAAGGTAGCAAGTGATAAAATGGAGCACAAACAGTAGTGCAATGCTTAGAAACAAGGCCTCGGGTTCATACTTTCACTATTGCAATCACTCAATAGCGCTAACATAATTGAATCGTATAACAATCTCTCAACGTGCAACAAAGAATCACCCTGAAGTTTCTATCGGAGAACGTAGGACAAAAACGTGTATCAACGAATGTGCCTAGATTGCCCCAATGTCACCACAGGAATCCGCAAGTTGATTACCAAAACATACATCAAGTGACTCAATAGAATACCCCATTGTCACCATGGGTATCCACATGCAAGAGATAGATCCAGTGCTCTCAAATCTACTATTCAATCCAACATAACGAAACCTCAAAGAGCAAGACTCGATTCATCACAACAAGATATATAAGGGAAAACACCATATTATCCGACTATCTTAACAAAGCCCATGGTTACATCAAGACCATGCCGGATAAAGAACACGAGAGAGGGAAAGGGAGAGATCAAACACATAGCTACTAGTATATACCCTCATCCTCGAGGGTGAACTACTCCCTCCTCGTCATGGAGACCACCGGGATTATGAAGATGGCCTTCGGTGATGATTTCCCCCTCCAGATGAGATCGCTTCGATACTGAGGCTTGCAGCGGTGGAGCGGAAGTTATTTGTTTCTTTCTAGGGTTTTCTATATTTATAGGAATTTTGGGCGTCGATTTCACGTCAGGGGGACCCACGAGGTAGCGACATGCTTGATAGGACCTCCCTACCCCCAGGGCATGCCTACTGAGCTTGTTGTGTCCTCGTGGCTCTTCTGGTCCTTCCTCAAAGCTTTGGGGGTCTCTTTTTATCCATAAAAAATCACCGTAAATTTTTAGCCCAATCCGAGAACTTTATTTTTGCACAAAAAACAACTCCACAGTAGTTCTACTGAAAACAACATCAGTCCGGGTTAGTTCCATTTAAATCATATAAAACTACACTAAAACCATATAAAATTGTTGTAAACATGGCATGAATACTTCATAAATTATAGATACATTGGAGATGTATCAGCATCCCCAAGCTTAATTCCTGCTCGTCCTCGAGTAGGTAAATGATAAAAGAAATAATTTATGAAGTGTGAATGCTAGCATAGTGCATAAGTTTGATCAATGATAATTTCAATCACTTATTCTATCATCATAAACAGCAACTCTTTCTCATAAAACTCATCATCATCAAGTAGGAATCAATTCACATGTTATGGTTCAAACAATGCATTCTCTTGAAACTTAACAACCTATGTTCTTAGTCACGAAACAATTACAATTCAACTTGTTTTCTACAAAGTCTAAGTAAGAGCTCCACATACTCAATTATCATATAGTCTTCTATGATTGCTAGTATTCAAAGAATATTTTTAGAACAAATAACATCCATCAAACATAGAGAAAGATGGGGGTTTAATGTTTTGCCTCCCAACTCATTTATCATAGTGATAATTGTCAACAATAATAATTCATGATCAAATATATTTGCATGGATATATGTGCCTGATACGTCTCTAACGTATCTATAATTATTTCTTGTTCCATGCTATTATAGTATCATTCTTGGATGTTTTACAATCATTTTATAGCAACTTTATATCATTTTTTGGGACTAACCTATTGACATAGTGCCTAGTGCTACTTCCTATTTTTTCCTTGTTTTTTACTTCACAGAAAATCAATACCAAACAGAGTCTAAATGCAGCAAAACTTTTGGGAGATTTTTTATGGACCAGAAGGAACAACTTGGGCCGAAGAAGTACCAGAGGGGTGCCCCGAGGGGGGCCCAACCCACCTGGGCGCGCCTGGGGGCCCAGGCGCGCCCTGATGGGTTGTGCCCACCTCGGTGGCCTCCCGCACTGCCTCTTTGCTCTATAAATACCCCGAAAATCCAAAAACCCTCGGGGAGTCGACGAAACACAGTTCCAGCCGCCGCAAGTTCCAGAACCACCAGATCCAATCTAGACACCATCACAGAGGGGTTCATCATCCTCATTGGTGCCTCTCCGATGGTGCGTGAGTAGTTCATTGTAGACCTACGGGTCCGTAGTTGTAGCTAGATGGCTTCCTCTCTCTTTTGATTCTCAATACAATGGTCTCTTGGAGATATATTTGATGTAACTCTTTTTGCAGTGTGTTTGTTGGGATCCGATGAACTTTGAGTTTATGATCAGATCTATTTTATCCATGAAAGTTATTTGAGTTTTGATCTCTTATATGCATGATTGCTTATAGCCTCATATTTCTTCTTCGAATATTTGGTTTAGTTAGGCCGACTAGATCGAGTTTTCTCGCCATGGGAAGAGGTGCTTTGTGATGGGTTCGATCTTCCGGTGCTCAATCCCAGTGACAGAAGGGGACATGACACGTATGCATCGTTGCTATTAAGGATAACAAGATGGGGTATATTCCTACATGAATAAATCTTGTAGACATCATGTCATCGTTCTTATTGCATTACTCCGTTTCTCCATGAACTTAATACACTAGATGCATGCCGGATAGCGGTCGATGTGTGGAGTAATAGTAGTAGATGCAGGTAGGAGTCGGTCTACTAATCTTGGATGTGATACCTATATAATGATCATTGCCTGGATATCATCATAATTATTTGAAGTTCTATCAATTACCCAACAGTAATTTGTTTACCCGCCGTATGCTATTTTTCTCGAGAGAGGCCACTAGTGAAATCTATGGCCCCCGGGTCTATTATTTATCATATTTGCTTTTTGATCTATTATTTGCCTCTTTTATTTTCAGATCTATTATTCCAAAAACCCAAAAATACCTTGCTGCAATTTTATTTATTTATTTTATTTCTCGTTTCCGCGAGATCTATTTATCCAATCTACTACAAATTTATCTATCTTTTACCCGGGAGGGATTGACAACCCCTCTTACACGTCGGGTTGCAAGTATGTGTTCTTTGTGTGCAGGTACTGTTTATATAGTGTTGCGTGGTTCTCCTACTGGTTTGATAACATTGCTCTCATCACTGAGGGAAATACCTACCGTAGTTGTGCTGCATCATCCCTTTCTCTTCGGGGAAAATACTAACACGAACACGAGCCATCAAGAAAGGATTTCTTGCGCCGTTGTCGGGGAGACACCATCGACATTTATCAGGTTCCTAATCACAAATCTCATCTCCTTGCAATTTACATTATTTGCCATTTGCCTCTCATTTTCATCTCCCCCACTTCACAAAAATTTGCCGTTTTATTCGCCTTCTTTGTCATTCGTCTTTTTCTCATCAGATCTGTTTTTATGTACAATTTTGTTGGTCACTTTTTGTCGTTATGGATAGTTCTTCCTCTATTGCGTGCACCCCCGAGAACGAGGTTCTTAACTTCAAACAAAGGGGAGGGGAGAATTTAAAAGATGCTCGGTATAGGATTTGCAATGCTCATAATAGATCTATTCGTAAGCAATCCACCATTGTTCTTCTTTGCTGTTTTTATGTGGGCATCACTACTTGGTATAGATTCGTCCTTGATACGACTACCGGTGGGAATTTCTTGTTGTGTCCTTCTCTAGATGTTTTTAATGCTATGGGAAATCTAGTGGGTTCACCACCTCTTATGATTAATGAAACAACTTTAACTCTCGAGCATGTTATGGAAAGGCTCGATGCCATTAAAAAGAAAATGCTCACTGAAGAACATATTGAAAACTCGGATAAAAAGATGCATAATCTTGCTAGTAAAATTGGGTCAAAAGCAGGAGAGGTCTTCAAGTTGCTAAAATAAAAGGGAACCATAATTCATGAAAGAATTGAAGAAAGCCCTTCTCGGATTGATAAGTTGGCAGAAATTTTTAGTAATTTAAGCTCGGCTTTTGCTTCTGCTTAAAGTATTGAAAAAACTCCCGTTAAAATCAGTAGGATTACTCAAATCACTAAAACAAGGGTGCAACTTCTAATAATAACAAAGAAGATCTTAAGATGATTAGTATTCACCCCGACTTTGTTGAAGTTGTGAGAAACCCTTTTTGCAAGAATGAATTTTTCAATCTCATTCCTAGGATTATTGTTATTGAAAATTTTTATGCTAAATCTTTAAAGAACATTGGTTGTGTGATTGAGGAATTGGGAAACAAAGATGACAATACTTGAATCTATGCTTTATGCCTAGCTAGGGGCGTAAAACGATAGCGCTTGTTGGGAGGCAACCCAATGAATAAAATTTATTTTTGCCTTTTTCCTTTCTGACTCTTGAGTGTTTGCACAATTATTCCTCTGTTATGATTGTGTTTTCTATGTTTCAAATTAGTGTTTGTACCAAGTAAAGCCTTTGGGATAGCTTTGGTGATAGTTGATTTGATCTTGTTGGAAAACAGAAACTTTTGCGTCCAGTAAAATAATTGTATAGATTCACATAAGCGACGAAAAATTATGAATTGTTTACACAAGATTTATATACAAATTGTCTTTGTTTTCCAAATTTTTGGAATTTTTGGAGTTACAGAAGTATGATAACAATTCACATCTTTACAGACTATTCTATTTTTGATGAATCTATGGGTTGTATCGGGGGGTATAAGCCATGGCAAAATTAGAATACAGTAGATATAATGCAATAACAAAATTTGAATGGGTTTTCTACAGTACTTAAAGTAAAGTTTTTCTTTTCTTATACTAACGGATCTCACGAAGGTTTTGTTAAGTTTTGTGTGATTGAAGTTTTCAAGTTTTGGGTGAGATTGCGATGGATGAAGGAATAAGGAGTAAGAAGAGCCTAAGCTTGGGGATTCCCCACGGCACCCCAAGCCATTATCCAAAGAGAAACAAGCAACTAAGCTTGGGGATGCCCCCGAGTGGCATCCCCTCTTTCTTCTAATGACCATCGGTATTTTACTTGGAGCTATATTTTTATTCGTCACATATCATGAGTTTTGCTTGGAGCGTCTTGTGTTATATGAGTCATTGCTTGTTTTACTTTTTAGTTTGTGTCATCCATCCTTGCTGGACACACCTATTTGAGAGAACCAAAATTCTGCTATGATTTATTAGAATTGCTCTATGTGCTTCACTTTTTTTTTTGAGCTATGGAATTGCTCTAGTGCTTCACTTATATCTTTTTGAGCATGGTGTGCTTTAATATTTTTGAAGAAATGCTCTCATGCTTCACTTAGATTATTTGAGAGTTAGTAATTTTGAAGAAATTCTCTCATGCTTCACTTATATTATTTTGAGAGAAGAAAATTTTATGCTCACGTTCTTCACTTAGATTTGTTTGAGCTATGAAAAGCAACATATGAAATTAGTCCCAAAGTGATAGATATTCAAGAAGGATATAATAAAAAATTTCATCAAGATCATTGGACAAAATAAACTTGATTCTTTGTAATAGTTTTGTGATATGATGATATAATATGTGAGTCATGTTGATGAGTAATTATGCTTTATTAAGAATATTGGTGTTAAGGTTTGTGATTCCCTATGCAAGCACAAAAGTCAATAGTTATGCAATGAAATTACATCCTACTTGTGGTGCATTATTCGGTGTTAGTTATGCTTAATGCTCGCTTATGTGATTTTTCATTTCTTTGTTGGATGCTTCTCAATCTTTTTGCTAGCCTTCACTTGTACTAAGTAGGAATACTACTTGTGCATCCAAAATCCTTAAACCCAATTTTGCCATATGAGTCCACTATTCCTACCTATATGCGGTATTTCCGTGCCGTTCTAAGCAAATTTGTATGTGCCATCTCTAATTTTCAAAATAAAATTTCCTTTTTGTGTGCTCATACCGCTCATGAAACGGTAGGGGGTGGCTGATATTTTTCCATGCTAGATGTGTTATTCTCAAGATGAGTTTTTATTCCCTTGTAACTGCACAAGAGTACGACAAAGGTATTAGGGATGCCCAGTCCCGAAATGAAAAATGTATTTACTTTATGTTGTCAAATAATAAATTCCTTGGAAAGTGTTGGTATGGACGGCACCCGTGGATACGGCTAGTCGTGGAATGTGAAAGTATGGTGGAAAAAGGAATAAACTTTATTTTTTGTTTGGGAACCGCCTATGATATATCTAGCATGGAAAGTATTGGGAACTACTCGATCGTTTTCGTTGACAGGAAAAGCATGCCACCCAAAATGTTTTATCTCTTTCTTTTTCGCTTTGAGCTCTAGCACCTCTACAAATCCCTACTTCCCTCTGCGAAGGGTCTTTCTATTTATTTTATGCAATTTTTATTTTTATTTGAGTCTCCATCTTCTCTTATAAAGCACCAACTAAGGGGCACTATGATCATACTTGAGCATTGGGTATAGCTAATATGCGAGTGTGTTTCATGAATGGATCAATGATTGAGCATAATGGGCTAGGGATAACTTGCTTTAGTGTTGATATTTTGAAAGACTTGTTGCTTGTTGATATGCTTGAGTATTGCAATCTTCATGTCAAAACTAGACTATTGCTTTGAATCGTATAGAAGTCCTAATGTCCATGCTACAAAAGAAAAGAATATGTGATGAACATGTTAGGCAGCATTCCACATCAAAAATTCAGTTTTTATCATTTACCTACTCGAGGACGAGTAGGAATTAAGCTTGGGGATGCTGACACGTCTCCAACGTATCTATAATTTTTGCTTGTTCCATGCTATTATAGTATCATTCATGGATGTTTTACAATCATTTTATAGCAACTTTATATCATTTTTTGGGACTAACCTATTGACATAGTGCCCAGTGCCAGTTCCTGTTTTTCCTTTTTTTTACTTCATAGAAAATTAATACCAAACGGAGTCCAAACGCAGCTAAACTTTTTGGAGATTTTGTATGGACCAGAAGGAACAACTTGGGCCGAAGAAGTACCAGAGGGGTGCCATGAGGGGGGCACAACCCACCTGGGTGCGCCCAGGTGGGTTGTGACCACCTCGGTGGCCTCCCGCACCGCCTCTTTGCTCTACAAATACCCTGAAAATCCAAAAACCCTAGGGGAGTCGACGAAACACAATTCCAGCCGCCGCAAGTTCCAGAACCACCAGATCCAATCTAGACACCATCACGGAGGTGTTCATCATCCTCATTGGTGCCTCTCCGATGATGCGTGAGTAGTTCATTGTAGACCTACGGGTCCGTAGTTAGTACCTAGATGGCTTCCTCTCTCTCTTTTGATTCTCAATACAATGGTCTCTTGGAGATCTATTTGATGTAACTCTTTTTGCGGTGTGTTTGTTGGGATCCGATGAACTTTGAGTTTATGATCAGATCTATTTTATCCATGAAAGTTATTTGAGTTTTGATCTCTTATATGCATGATTGCTTATAGCCTCGTATTTCTTCTTCGAATCTTTGGTTTAGTTAGGCCGACTAGATCGATTTTTCTTGCCATGGGAAGAGGTGCTTTGTGATGCATTCGACCTTACGATGCTTAATCCCAGTGACAGAAGGGGACATGGCACATATGTATCATTTCTATTAAGGATAACAAGATGGGGTGTATTCCTACATGAATAGATCTTGTCTACATCATGTCATCGTTCTTATTGCATTACTCCGTTTCTCCATGAACTTAATACACTAGATGCATGCTGGATTGCGGTCGATGTGTGGAGTAATAGTAGTAGATGCAGGCAGGAGTCGGTCTACTAATCTTGGATGTGATGCCTATATAATGATCATTGCCTGGATATTGTCATAATTATTTGAAGTTCTATCAATTTCCCAACAGTAATTTGTTTACCCGTCGTATGCTATTTTTCTTGAGAGAAGCCACTAGTGAAATCTACGGCCCTCGGGTCTATTATTTATCTTATTTTCTTTCCGGTCTATTATTTGCCTCTTTTATTTTTAGATCTATTATTCCAAAAACCCAAAAAATACCTTGCTGCAATTTTTTGTTATTTATTTTATTTCGCGTTTCTACGAGATCTATTTATCCAATCTACTACAAATTTATCTATCTTTTACCCGGGAGGGATTGACAACCCCTCTTACGCGTCGCCTTGCAAGTATTTGTTCTTTGTGTGCAGGTACCATTTACATAGTGTTGCGTGGTTCTCCTACTGGTTCGATAACCTTGGTCTCATCACTGAGGGAAATACCTACCGTAGCTGTGCTGCATCATCCCTTCCTCTTCGGGGAAAATACTGATGTGGACACGAGCCATCAGTGCCTGGATCTTTCCCCACCACATGATGATTGCCAACTAGAGAATATGTTGGAATAATAAATTGACTCAACAAAAAATAAAATTAACAGAAAAAGTAAAAGATAAGCCCTTCGCAGAGGGAAGCATGGATTTGCAGAGGTGCCAGAGCTCATTGCTTAAAACAGTGATGAATACATTTTGAGTAGTGTGCTTTTCCTGTCAAGGTCGCGACTAAGAATTTCGATATCTTCCATGCTAAACACATTATTGTCGGTTCCCATGCAGAAATGAAAAGTTTACTCCCCCTCAACCATACAAACACAAGCCATGGCTAGCCGAATTCACGGGTGCCCCCCAAACAATCAACTTTCCAAGGGGAGTTTATTTCTTTTTTTTTGATTGACAAGATCGGGCATCCCAATTACCAGCCTCTCTCATGCAAGGACAAGTGAATAAACACCCATCATGAGAATAACCCAGTTAGCATGGAAGATACTGATCGCTACATTGCTCCATGAGAGGTACTTGCACACAAACCAGATGTTTATTTGAAGATTTTACAGATGGCACATGCAACTTTACTTAGGACGGCAGGGTAATACCGTATATAGGTAGGTAGGTGGACACTCATGGAAGAAACTTGGCTCAAGGATTTGGATGCACAAGCAGTATTCCCGCTTAGTATAGAAATTTTGGCTAGCAAAAGATTCTAAACAAGTACCACATGTTGGAGGATCCATAACAATATAACTTCGATGCAAATATACCCAACCATAACTCATTATGTTGTCTTCCTTGTCCAACTTCCACTAATTTTCTCAAGTTTGAAAATAATTAATGGGTATTTACAATCATAAAAGATGTCCAAGATAATATAATTGTATGTGAAATTTCTCTTCCTTATACTAATCATTCATGAATTGCTTGTATGACCAATATTGTGATTCTCACACTTCAATAAATTTTACTTTCTAAACCCAATGTGAAACTACTACTAGGCATGATACAAGCATATGAAGCACATATAATTTCAACTTTATGATATTCAATTCATTCAACAATTTACTCATAGGGTATAAGTGAAGCACAAGAGTAAATGAAAATTTACTCCCAAAAGATATAAGTAAAGATCAATGAGTAGATAAACAATTAAGTAGCTATGTGAGGACTCTCTCTCATTTAAACTTTAAAATCTAAATATTTCATTCAAACAGCAATCAAAAATAAAAGGGCACTCCAAGAATAGCACATATTATGTGAACAAGTAAAAACTTAGGCTTAACCAAAACTAACCGATTGTTGTTGATGAACAAAGGTGGGATGGCTACCAGGGCATCCCCAAGCTTAGATGCTTGAGACTTCTTGGAATATTAACTTGGGATGCCTTGTGTTGGGGGATATAACCTGGGATGCTTGAGACTTCTTGGAATATTAGCTTGGTTCCCACCGCGAGGGGCTGAACCTGGGCAAACCCTTGTCTCTCGATTCCGATCAACCCCGTTCAAGCAATCACCTAGCAGTGATGGCCTCACGACTAAGTCCTTTCACGAGGACATCTGCCATGACAAAACCATGACAGTTGGCGCCCACCATGGGGCTATTGTTCGATGGTGTTGAGTTTTTGGAGGGAGATCTCCCAGGGATCGAGGGACACGCGATTGGCTGGATGACCAAGAGTCGTCGTGGCAAGCTCTACATCGACGACTCAGGCTGGGGCCCGAGGCCGACTCAATCGAATACGGGTACCAGGTCCCCTTCGGCAAGATCCACATCTTCATCAGCAAGATCGCGAGTTAGGACCTGAGCCGGACATCTACACCAACATTGTCGAGCTGACTCGGCGCACGCAACCCGCCCGGGCTCAAGCCGGTCAGAACCACGTCTTCGTTGTTTTCACTCAGGGGGTCAAACTCGCAGATAAGTCAGCGTCTGGTGGCGAGACCCTGGTCTACTCTGACGGTGAGTCATCAGTCGGGGAGACAGAATCAATCCACCCCATGTACGATGGCAGGCTTGGGGGCTGCTCCGATGATGAGTTGGCCCCGGTCGACCATGAGTCGCCCTGTTGGACCACTGTCTATATGGCAGGCACCGCCCCAGCTCCTAAATCCACTGTGGCAGGTGCCATTGAAGGAGCTGGTGCCTCGGCGACTGATCCGAGCGCGGCTGGCCATGTCAAGCCGCTGACTCAAGTCCTCTCGGAGCTGGTCGCCTCATTAACAGCTCTTCTTGAGTCACCCTTAACAGTAGAGAACTAGGAAGAGTGCAATTGAGAGATAGCTAAAATCAGTGAGCAGATGACTAAAGCTCAGGAGGACATCAACGTTGAGAGTACTCGAATAGTATAGTTACAAACCCAGATCCATAATGAAATAGCGGGCCAAAGGACAGATGCGTGGTGCCTGGGCCTTCGTCAGCACGCTTCTGAAGAGGTTCACAGTAGATGTCATGGGACTTTCTTGCCCCTGGCTTTGAGGGAAGACGTCTGTTCAACACGCCCGCACCAGGCACCGGTACAAGCACCCCCGAGGAACCGGTCATACCTTGATTGAGACGGGTTGTACCTCTAGAGGGCAATGGAGGGCCATCTCCGGCTCAGCCTTGTCAGCCACCACCACACCTGCCACTTGGTCGGACGACTCTGGAGCGCTTCGTGACGCCGGCGAGTCACTTCTCAAACCCTGTTGATAACCTGGTAGCGGCGGCTGCCAATCTCGTTGCGCTTTTAATCACAAGGAATACTTCGGTAGAGAGGGAGGCTTTACATGCCATCGAGCTGTTAAAAACTGCAGTCGCTCAACAGGCGAATTATTCTTACAGTCAGCAATGCCTCCACTGCACCCCACATCCAAGTCGAAGTAGGAGTCATCATGCTGAGCCGCTAGGTGTCTCGAGCAATGCCCGGCGCCTACACGAGCTGTAGCTTGACCCGCCCCGGCAGGGTGCCATGGATGCCCAGGAGATTGTTGACGCAGCTCAGGTGCGACGGGAGGCAGAGGCAGCCCACGTGGCGGCTCATCAATCACCTCCCGTGACCCCTTAGCCTTGCAAGGTGTTGGGTTGAGTACACGAACCATCGGTACCGTGCCTGGCACGGGCTCTGCACAACGAGCGTATGCCTAATGATTTCAAGGGCCCTCGGAAGGTTTCTAACTACACGCCTGACCTTGAGCCAGTGGCTTGGATTGAGAGTTATGAAATTGCTATGGACATGCTGGACGTCAGCGACGCGATTCGTGCCAAGTATTTAACTATGATGCTGGAAGGGCCTGTGCGTACCTGGCTGAAGAATTTGCCCCTAACTCCATCAACACTTGGGCAGAATTGAAGGCACGTTTCGTTAAGCACTTCCACGGAACTTGCAAGCATCCTATGACCATTGTTGATCTGTAGCATTGTGTTCATCGTGAGGGTGAATCAGCTCATCATTGGGCTCGCCAGGTCGCAGATATAATCCACTCCTTAGATGGCATATTAGAAGCTCAAGCCATCTTGATCTTGGAGAAAAACTGTCAGTTTGATCTGCTCGTTCAGAAGCTCGGGCGACTCAAGCGGATAGTTCAGGACATGGGTGAGCTCATGGATGTCCTTACCAGATATGCTGAGTTAGATACAACAAAGGATCGTAACCCGGAGGACGATCAGATTGGGAAGGGAAAGAAGAGTGGTGGCGACAAAGGGCAGTAGCAGGGCAACTCAGGGAAAAACGACAACCATGGTGGTCAGGCAATGATGGTAAGCGCAAGAACCCGGACGGCAGCTCAGATTTTGTTGCTAACACCAACACTGGTTTCGAGGGCAAGAGGCAGAATAATTCTGGGAGGCCGTTCAATGCCAATAAAGCCCGAAATTTTGAGGAAGCCCTCAAAGGGCCTTGTCCCAAGCATAGTACTCCTGAGAAGCTGGCAAGCCACTCTTGGGAGAATTGCTATATCGTGCAAGAATTTAAAAATCAAGCTTATCAGAATCACCAGGGTGGCAGCGATGGAAACCCAAGACAACCCGGCACTGGCGGCTCAGGGTCCGGTTTCCCTGGAGCCGGCTCATCTCGTGGATATATTAGTCATGGCGGGTCTGGAGCTGGATATCAAGGGTCTGGAAATCATGGAGATGGCAATCAACATTCTAGCCAAGGTGGAAATCAACATCAGGGCAACCAGACAGGATTTCAGAGCAATCTTAAGTAGTTAAACAGTGGGAAGTATCACGTCTTTACCACTAGTACCTGCAAGCGGGACAACAACATTCAGAAATGTGCTATTAATCTGGTTGAGCCGGCGGTTCCTCAGTATTTGAATTGGTCAGAGCAACCAGTCACTTCGAGTAGGGCTGATCACCCGCCACGGGTTCATAACCCCAGTGGCCTGGCTTTGGTGATGGCGCTTCAAGTTGATGGATACAAGCTCACAAAGGTACTAATGGATGGAGGAAGCAGTATCAACATCCTAAATTATGACACCTTCAGGCATATGAATTTGTCAGAGAAGCAACTCTCACCATCTTCAACTGTTTTTCACGGGATCGTTCCCGGAAAATCTGCTTACCCCATCGGCCGGATCAAGCTAGAGGTTGCATTCAGTGATGAGTATAACTACATAATAGAGTTTCTGACGTTTGAGGTGGTCAAGATCAGGAGTCATTATCATGCCTTGTTCGGGCGGTTGGCATATGCTCATTTCATGGCTCAGCCTTGTTATGTGTATCTCAAGCTGAAGATGCCTGGGCCAAAGGGTACTATCACAGTCAATGGGGACAGAAAAATTGCTCGTGAGTGTGAAGAAGGGGATGCAGCTTATGCTGAGTCGGCCTAAGCAGCGGAGGAGTTAAAATCTTACACGTCTAATGTTTACCCCGCTGACATGACATCTCTAAAGAAGCCCACCACAGAATTTGACCCGCCCCTCAAGTTTAAGTCGGCTAGAGACACAAAACAGGTAGACTTCACCCAGGGCGACTCATCTCAGCAGTTCACTATTGGGACCGGCATGGATCCCAAATAGTAAAGCGCGCTCATTGAGTTCATCCATGAGAATTAGGACATCTTTGCATGGAAATCTTCTGACATGCGTGGTGTACCGAGAGAATTCGCTGAGCACGATATTAATGTTGATCCTAAGATGAAACCAGTTCGGCAATACCTCCGTCATTTTAATAAGGAGAGACGCAAGGCTATTGGGGAAGAAGTGGCTCGGCTCCTAGCTGCTGGGTTCATTGTGGAAGTATTCCATCCTGATTTGTTGGCCAATCCAGTAATTGTTCTAAAGAAGAACGGTACTTGGCATATATGTGTTGATTACACATATCTCAAGAAGGCTTGTCCCAAAGACCCGTTCGCCCTCCCCCGCATTGATCAAATTATCGATTCCACCGCTGGGTGTGAGGGTTTATGTTTCCTGGATGCTTACTCAGGCTATCATCAAATTAAGATGGCTATTGAGGACCAGGAGAAGACGGCCTTCATCACACCTTTAGGGGCTTTTTGCTATGTCTCAATGGCTTTCGGGCTTAAGAGTGCAGTGGCGCCCTATCAGCATTGCGTGTAGAATTGTTTTCACAATCAGATTGGGCGCAATGTTCATGCTTATGTTGATGATATTGTTGTCAAGTCTCGGAAGAAGGAGACTTTGTTAGATGATCTCAAAGAGACCTTTGACAACCTTCAGCGGTACAAGATGATGCTTAACCTGACCAAGTGTGTCTTTGGAGTTCCAGTAGGAAAATTGTTGGGTTTTCTGGTGTCTGAACGAGGAATCGAAGCTAATTCAGAGAAAATCAAGGCGGTGACCTCTCTTGCCAAGCCAGCCAACATCAATGATGTTCAGCATAAGGCGGGTCGTATATCTGCTTTGAGCCGGTTCATAAGCCGCCTCGGTGAGAAGGCAATCCCTCTGTATCAGATGCTGAAAAAGAGTGACAACTTCGTCTGGAGTGATGCTACGGATAAAGCTTTTGAAGCCCTCAAGAAGCAGTTGGCTGAGCCGCCTGTCTGGGCCGCCCCTATCAACAAAGAGCCTATGCTCCTGTACATTGCTGCCAATAACAAAGCGGTAAGTGTTGTAGTTGTCGTGGAGCACAAGGAGGCTAGAAAAGAATATCCTGTTCAATGGCCAGTCTACTATGTCAGTGAAGTCTTAACAGAATCCAAGCAGAGATATCCACATTGGCAGAAGTTGGTTTTCGGGGTCTTCATGGTGAGTCGCAAGCTGAAGCATTATTTTGTGGAACACCCAATAACTGTGGTTAGCTCTGCCCCATTGGGAGACATGATCCAAAACAAGAAGCCCATAGGTCGGATTGCTAAGTGGGTAATTGAGCTTCGGCCACATCATCTCAAATATGTGCCCCAAACAGCTATTAAGTCTCAAGCACTCGTGGATTTCATCAACGATTGGACTGAACTTCAAGTCCCCAAAGAGAAGCCAAACAAAACTTATTGGACAATTCACTTTTATGGTTCCAGACAGTTGGAGGGCTCGGGGGCTGGAGTTATCTTATCTTCCTCAGGAGGTGATAAATTTTTGTTATGTTCTAAGGATAATGTTTCCTTGTACTAATGATGCAGCTGAGTATGATGCTATCCTCCATGATCTTCAGATGGCTAAGGAGATGAATCTTAGCTGGGTCAGATGCTTGGGAGACTATGATTTGGTTACTCAACAAGTTTCTGGAAAGTAGGATTCCAAGGACCCACTCATGGGAACTTATCGACAGGTGGTGACTGACATTGCAGGTCACTTCAAGAGTTATCAAGTGGACCGCATTGACAGGCAGCTCAACGAGGCGGCTGATGCATTGTCACGACTTGGCTCTCAATGTAAGCCGGTGCCCCCCCAATGTTTTCCTTGATGTCCTTCATAATCCCTCTGTCAAATTGCCATCTGAGGAAGATCTGGCTATACCTGGCCCGAAGGCACAGTTGGTGGCGGCTCTTCGTGCCACCCCAGACTGGACGGCTCCTTATCTGTCCTATCTGACTCGAGGCAAGCTCCCTGAGGATGAACTTATCACTCGTTAGATCATCTGCCATTCCAAGTCGATGACTATTGTCCATGGCAAGTTACACAAAAGAAGCATCACTGGTGTTTTTGAACATTGCGTCTCCCCTGATGAGGGTCGTGAGATCCTCCATGAGATCCACTCCGGTGACTATGGCCATCATGCTGGCTCAAGATCGTTTGTTGCAAAGGCATTTCAACACGGTTTTTATTGGCTCACGACTCATGCAGATGCTGAGGATATCACTCGTCGATGTGATGGATGTCAGAAGTTTGCACGCCAGACTCTTGTACCGACTCAGGAACTTCAGATGATTCCCATCACTTGGCTTTTCGCAGTGTGGGGGCTTGATATGGTTGGTCCATTCAAATGGTTCAAGTACAAGAAAACTCATATTCTTCTGGCTGTTGATAAATTCACCAAGTGGGTTGAAGCAGAGTCTATCAGTAATCGTAATGCAGAAACATTAGTCAAGTTTGTGAAGAAGTTGATCTTTCATTTTGGTTATCCGCATAGCATCATCACTGATAATGAGACTAACTTATCCAAAGGAGCCATGAAGAAGTTTTGTCAGCAAGAGCACATCCGGCTTGACGTGGCTTCCGTGGCACATCCTCGGTCCCATGGGCAGGCAGAACATGCTAATCAGGAGATTTTGCAAGGCATCAAGCCCAGACTTATGGTTCCTCTTGAGCGTACTCCGGGTTGTTGGGTTGAAGAACTTCCTTCTGTCCTTTGGAGCATATGGACCACTCCCAACAGATCAACTGGTTATACACCTTTTTTCCTGGTTTATGGTGTTGAAGCAGTGCTACCAAGCGATATTCGTCCTGATTCCCCTAGAGTGGCGGCTTACGTTGAAGAAGATAATGAGCAGGCTCGTCAGGACTCCCTCGATGCTCTGGAAGGGAAACACGACTTTGCGGTATCAAGATTAGCAATATATCAGCAAGACCTACACCACTATCACAGCCGTAGAGTTCGAAGCTGTACTTTCCAGGAGGGCGACTAATGCACTGTCGGTGTACTAAGTATTGGGCCATTAGTACCCCGTACTTGTGCACGGGCAGTTGTAGCCATACTCGCGGCCAGGCTTGTCGGGGAACAGTTGGAGGTTAATTCAAGTTATCGAAGAAACACTCAAGTCAAGGATCTGAGGATCAGTAGATAAGAAGAGCTGAAGACCGAAAGCCAGCCTCCCCGGCAAGATCTTGCCGGGGTGGCCTGCCAAGCTCGGCAAGATTTCGCGCCCGGCAAGATTCGGCGCCCGGCCAGATTCTGCCATTGTGCCACCGCTTCAGCACAACAACCAGCCTGACATTCTGGGTCCTTCTCTGGATGCGTGGCAACGCGCCAGTGGAGGAGAGCTTAAGCGATGCTGATGGGATGGCCCCTTTTTCCATCCCCAAGAAAATGAGGACACCTAAACGGACACCTCACGGTGCATTAAATGCATTCGTCCTAATCCGTCAGTGGTTAGGTATGATGACCCTGAAGCTACTTTACACCTCAATGTATGTACATTTTGCCACTGTGGTGACCCCTTTGAACGTATAAAAGGAGGCCCAATGCAACTGCTACAGGGAAGGAGGATCTTCTGGCCCATTCTGCATGCGTAGCTGCTCTTTGAACATACTGTTCATCGCAAGCACTCCTGGAGCCTAGGCTCAAGAACACTCTTAATAAAACAAGGCAGGAGTAGGGTTTTACGCTGATTAGCGGCCCGAACCTGGGTAAAGTCGCCCCACGTCGATCGTTGGTTCTGCTCTTTGTGCATACCTCTCTCCCTGCCGAATCGTAAAGGGGTCCTTTGGGATCCCATAGGTGTCGTACGCCGACATCTTTTCCCAAGGCAACTGCTACAGGGAAGGAGGATCTTCTGGCCCATTCTGCATGCGTAGCTGCTCTTTGAACATACTGTTCATCGCAAGCGCTCCTGGAGCCTGGGCTCAAGAACACTATTAATAAAACAAGGCAGGAGTAGGGTTTTATGCTGATTAGCGGCCCGAACCTGGGTAAAGTCGCCCCGCGTCGATCATTCGTTCTGCTCTTTGTGCATACCTCTCTCCCTGCCAAATCGTAAAGGGGTCCTTTGGGATCCCATAGGTGTCATACACCGACATCTTTGGCGCGCCAGGTAGGGGGAAGAAGGTTGTGCGAACCTGATCCAGTGATCGGCGCCTTAGTTTCCTCATCATCTTCATCGTCATGCCACCCAAGAAGAAGAGCACCGCAACGGCGCAACCATCTACATCCATTTTTCCTGAGCCTTCGCGTACGGGTGATGGTGTGGATGCAGAAGGAAGAGGTTTAGAGCCTCCACGGTGTTCCGGTGATCCAAGCCAGGCGAGCGACGTCGTTTGTAGCGGCAACGGCAACCCACACGCCGCTGGATCTAGATATGGAGTTGTGCTGCCTACGGGCGGCGTGACGAACTCCAGAGATCGGAGGACGCCTTCTAGGACTCCCGCGCCGGCGCAAACGTCACGGCCTTCCCAGGTCGTGTGCGATGAGCAGCGCCATGGCACTGGTGGTTCAGGGCGTCCCCATGAAAGGACTTCTGCGCATCGATCCCAAGGTGCGCAGGCCCAGCATGCACGTCAAACTGCCGGTGGAAGTGGCGCGCGGTCGCGTGATCATGACGGTGCTCCTTCTAACATTGTTAGGAGTCAGAGCACCTCACGTACCTCGCACCTGTCGCCGCCGCCTACGCCAGCGGAAGCTTTGGCACATGCGCAGCTGGTCCTCGATTTCCCTCCTGCTCCGGAGAAGATGGAGGAGTGGCGAGCTACTATCCAGAGCCTCATTGGCTTCGCCAACAAAGATGGGCTGCAGGAGGCAGCGCCCTCACAACGGCGGTCCATCGATCTGGCGCGAGCCGATGCGAAGAAGACCGGAGGCGGTGCAACCATGGTGCATTCCCCTCCACGACACCAGCCGCAGTCGACAACCCGGCGGACTGATGGCCGTGATGATGATTCCACGGCGTCGTCCGATCCACGGATGCGCCGTGACCAGCGTCATGTTCTTCGGGAACGAAGCAAAGAGGACGCTCGAACTACCATCGAGCAGCGATGGGAAGCGCGCCATCAATTTGATAAGCGCGCAGGGCCCGCTGTCGACAAGCCTGCGCCAAGGGATGTAGGCGACTTGCCTTACGAGGTAGGTTCTCCAGCGTTTACCCGTGAGCTGCGGCAAGTCCAGTGGCCCAATTCCCGAACCTTCAAGCCAGAGGTCCCGGAGAAATATGACGGCAAGACTTACCCCTCGGAGTTCTTGAGCATCTACACCATTGCGGTGCAGGCTGCCGGGGGCCGAGATGCCAAGATACTTGCCAACTACTTCCCGTTGGTGCTCAAACCCAACGTCAGGTCGTGGTTGATGCATCCGCCAGAGAATTCCATTCTTCTTGGTCAGATCTGTGCCATCAGTTTGTTCGCGCCTTTGTTTGGAGGCCATCAAGCTCCTGGCCAAGAGAATGATTTGCATCTCATCCCTTAGAAGGAGGGCGAATCCCTGCGCAAGTTTATCCAGAGATTTAGCCTAGTGCAATACAATATTCCCGACGTTCACCCTGCCGCTGTTGTTAGCGCGTTTCATCAGAACGTACGTAAGCGCAAAATGCGTGAAGAGCTGGTGATGAACAAGGTCAGGAGTATTGCCGAGCTTTACGCTTTGGCCGACAAGTGCGCTCGGGCTGAAGAAGGGAGAAAACTCCCTGGCGAGGGTGTTGGCGCAGGGGACGAGTCAGAAGATGAAGACGCTGCAACCCCGCCGAAGAAAGGCCGGCGGCGGAACAAGAAGCGTAGAGGCAAGGCCGTGCTTGCTGTCGGGGAATCCGGCAACCCCGGCACTGCCAAGAAGGCCAAGGTTGACGACCCCAGCAAGGAAGTTGTCGGGGTGCACCTCCTGCCAGGCCTTGGCGGCCGCCGACAAGTCGGAAAGCTCCGGCAAGCAGTATTGCAAGATTCATCGCACCAAGGGCCACGATCTCCAAAACGGCCGGCAAGTTGAGCAGCTTGTCGAGAAGCAGAGAGCTGAGTACGAGAGACGAGACAAGGAGAAGGCCCAGGATGGTGCTGAGGGGTCCGGCAAGAAGCGCGCTGGCCGAGGGGGTTGCCGTGGCAAGGCCAAGCAACAGAGGGAGAGGCCCGCTCGAGGCCGTGACAAAGAAGAGGGTGATGATGATGATGGAGAAGATAATGAGTCCAGTGAGCAAGAATTTCAAAAAGCTACAGAGGCCATGTGTATCGACGGAGGTGCCTCGTTGCATTCTTCCCACCATCGACTTAAACAGTGGGTGCGAGAGGTTAGTGCAACGGAGCCATCGTTCGATGCACGTAAACCCCTGAAGTGGTCCAACACGCCTATCATTTTTGACACCGAGGATCACCCTGATCGCACAACCGCGGTCGGGTGCTTGCCATTGTTGGTCTCACCGACAATCTGCAACCTCAAGGTGACAAAAATGCTAGTTGACGGTGGGGCCGGACTGAACCTAATCTCGCCGGACGTGCTCAAGAGGCTTCAAATTCCTGATGAAGATCTCGAGGAAACGGGCATGTTTCAAGGTGTCAATCCAGGAAGGACCCAGCCAAAGGGCAAGATTACGCTACCGGTGACATTTGGTAGCGAGCTCAACTACAGGACAGAGAAGGTAGTGTTTGATGTCGCCAAGATCCCTATGTCATACAATGGGATCCTTGGTCGCCCAGCGCTGGCTAAGTTCATGGCGGCATCACACTATGCGTATAATGTGCTGAAGATGCCCGGGCCGTTGAGTGTCATCACTATCCACTCCGACAAAAAGGATGCGCTCATCTGTGCCGATCAACTCTACCGGGAAGCAGTTGCAGCACCTGTCGTCAAGGCATCTGCTCCTGCCGCTGGAACTCCCGGGGGGAAGAAGAAGACCGGCAAGAATCTTGGCGCAAACTCCGGCAAGCGCACCTCCTCGGAGTGCTGCGCTTCCGTTGAGGATGGACCAGAGAGTTCCACCGGCAAGAACAAGAAATCCAAGGCTGCTCCACCAGAGACCAAGAAGGTGCTCATCAGGGAGGACGGAACGGGAGGAACTTTCACCATAAGTTCCACCCTAGATGACAAATAGGAAAGCGCGCTCATTGCCTTCCTGCGGGCGAATGTCGACGTGTTTGCATGGCAACCGTCTGACATCCCCGGTGTTCCCAGGGAGGTAATTGAGCACCACCTTGCTGTCTATCCTCACGCACGGCCCGTCAAGCAGAGGGCCAGGAAGCAAGCCTTGGAGCGGCAAGAATTCATTGCCGAAGAAATCAGGAAGCTAGAAGCGGCAGGATTGGTCAGAGGAGTGCTTCACCCAACGTGCCTGGCCAATCCGGTGGTAGTGCGCAAGGCGAATGGGAAATGGAGGCTGTGTATTGATTATACAGATATTAATAAAGCCTGTCCAAAAGATCCCTTTCCCTTACCGCGCATCCACCAGATTGTGGACTCCACTGCTGGTTGTGACCTACTGTCGTTCCTTGATGCCTACTCAGGGTACCATCAGATTTTCATGGCAAAATAAGATGAAGAAAAGACCGCATTTATCACCCCATGTGGTACGTATTGTTTTATACGAATGCCTTTCGGGTTGAAAAGTGCTAGTTCTACATTTGCGAGAGCGGTCCAAATTGGTTTTGAGCCTTAGCTCCATAGAAATATGGAAGCATACATGGATGACATAGTAGTCAAAACCAAGGACAAAGCGACGCTCATACAAGATCTAGAAGAAACATTTACAAATCTGCGCAAGATCAATTTGAAGCTCAATCCTGAGAAGTGTGTGTTTGGTGTTCCTTCCGGCAAGCTTCTCGGGTTCTTTGTATCTCAACGAGGGATCGAAGTGAACCCCGACAAGATCAAAGCTATTGAGCAGATTGAAGCGCCAAGACACGTCAAGGATGTACGTCGTCTTGTCGGTTGTGTTGCTGCCCTAAGCAGGTTTATTTCCAAATATGCTGAGCGCGCCCTGCCCTTTTTCAAAATTTTGAAGAAGGCAGGTCCAATGAAATGGACTCCGGAAGCGGAGGCTGCGCTGCAAGATTTGAAGATATACCTTTCTTCTCCGCCGACACTAGTCGCGCCTAAACCACAAGAGCCGTTGCTGCTGTACCTGGCAGCGACAAATCAAGTGGTTAGTGCTGCGTTAGTGGCGCAGAGAGAAGCTGATGAGGAGGCAACACCAACGGCAGGACCGCCAAGTGACGCGGCAGGATCTTCCCCGGCAAGGATTGGTCCCGGCAAGACAGGATCTGCGCAGTCAGAAGAACCAGTGCAAAAGAAAAAGATGGTGCAGCGCCTAGTTTATTTTGTTAGCTCCCTTCTGCAAGGAGCTAGGTCAAGATACTCTGGTGTGCAGAAGTTGCTCTTTGGCCTCCTTATGGCCTCGAGGAAGCTGCGCCATTATTTTCAAGCACATGAAATTACCGTCGTCACTCGCTTTCCGTTGCAACGGATTTTGCAAAATCCAGAGGCAACCGGCAGGATTGTGGAGTGGGCATTGGAATTGTCAAGCTTTGGTCTCAAGTTTGAAAGTACTTCAACAATTCAGAGCAGGGCCTTGGCAGATTTCATTGCGGAATGGACCCCAACGCCAGACGAAGAGGTTCAAGAAACGACTCTCCCCGGCAAGGAAATTGATCAAGAATGGGTTATGTCCTTTGACGGGGCTTTTTTGCTGCAAGGCGCCGGTGCTGGCGTGCTGCTTGTCGCACCCACCGGAGAGCACCTCAAGTATGTAATCCAGATGCATTTTCCCCGGGAGAGTTCGACAAACAACACTGCGGAGTACGAAGGGCTGCTTGCTGGTCTCAAGATCGCGGCAGACCTTGGTATCAAGAAGCTCGTCATCAGAGGCGATTCGCAGCTTGTTTTCAGGCAAGTTAACAAGAATTATCAGAGTCCATTGATGCAAGCTTACGTGGATGAAGTGAGGAAAATGGAAGAGCGCTTTGATGGTCTGCAAATGTAGCACATTCCTCGTGCCGAAAACAGCATTGCTGATGACCTGTCAAAGCGCACTGCTCTCAAGTTACCTGTGGAACCAGGAACTTTTGTGCTCCATTTGACTCAACCATCTGTGGCACCATCAATGCGGCAAGAAAAGAGAAGGAAGCTGAATTCTGGACAGTACTTTCCGGCAGACCTCCCTGGAGCCACCGGCAAGGAACTTGCCGGGATCAGCGACAAGCCTGCCGGGGAACAACAGGCTCCGGCGGAACCTCACGCTTTCGCTGTCGAGACAAATGTTCCCCTGGCGGAAGAGATGCCTTTAGTCCTAGCTGTCAAGCCCCAGGCTCCAGCATGGGCACAACACATTGTCCATTTCCTTCAGATAGGAGAACTCCCTGAGGAACAGCAAGAAGCGGAAAAAGTATCCCGTCAGTCTGCTATGTACCAGTTCATCGATGACGTCCTGTACAGAAAGAGACCAAACAGTGTGAAATTGAAGTGCATTCCTCGGGAGGATGGACTAGAGCTGTTGGCAGAGATACATGGAGGCATATGTGGCTCTCACATAGGATCAAGAGCACTTGTCGGGAAAGAATTCCGGCAAAGGTTTCTTTTGGCCCACCGCTCTCCAGGATGCAACTGCACTAGTAACCAAGTGTGAAGCGTGCCAGTTTCATTCAAAGAAATCACATCAGCCAGCTCAAGCTCTTCAGACGATCCCTCTCTCCTGGCCATTTTCGGTCTGGGGGCTCGACATACTTGGCCCCTTCCCCCGTGCTACCGGGGGCTTTGAGTACTTGTACGTTGCGATCGACAAGTTCATAAAGTGGCCGGAGGTGGAAGCGGTGAGAAAGGTGACAGCACAATCAGCCGTCAAGTTCTTTAAAGGAATAGTTTGCCGTTTTGGTGTGCCCAACAGGATCATCACCGACAACGGCACGCAATTCACAAGTCGCACCTTCATGCAGTACGTCCAAGATCTTAGCGGCAAGATTTGTTTTGCCTCTGTTGCTCACCCGAGAAGCAACGGCCAAGCAGAGAGGGCTAATGCTGAAGTGCTGCGCGGTCTCAGGACCAGGACTTTTGACAAGCTGAGAAAATGCGGAAGACGCTGGATTGATGACTTGCCGGTGGTTCTTTGGTCAATCAGAACGACACCAAATCGAGCCACCGGCCAGACGCCCTTCGCTCTGGTCTATGGAGCGGAAGCAGTTCTCCCCACGGAACTCATATACGGATCACCTCGAGTGCTCGCTTATGATGAGCTTGAGCAAGAGCAACTGCGGCAAGATGACGATGTGCTCCTTGAGGGGAATCGTCTTCAGGCTGCTGTGCGAGTTGCACGCTACCAGCAAGCTTTGTGCCGCTACCATAGCCGCAAAGTTCATGCCCGAAGTCTTGAGGAAGGCGACCTTGTTCTTCGACGGATTCCGTCTGCCAAGAATTCAAACAAGTTGACGCCGAAGTGGGAAGGCCCTTATCGGGTAGTACGGGTCACCAGGCCCGGCGCTGTCCGCCTGGAGACCGAAGCTGGCGTTCCAGTGAGCAACTCCTGGAATATCGAGCATCTTCGCAAGTTCTACCCATAAGGCGCGGTTGCCGGGAGCCCCCGGCAACCACCTTTTTGTACAAGTCTTGCCGGCAAGGCATGTAATCCTTTGTACAAAGCCAGGCACAGACCCTGAGCCCAGATGAATAAGTTTAAGTGTTGTGCATTTCCTTATCGATTTCCATGTTCATATATATATATATATATGCATGCTTGTCTAAGATGTTGTATGACACTTGTTCCCGGTAAGTACTAACGAACCGCCAAGGTTCCATATCTTTATTTTCTCTTCTTTCTTTTTCTCAAAAGATAGAAGGATTCCTCGCGCGCACGTTTGCCAGGGGGGGGGGAAGGAAGATATGAGTACCAGTGGGCGATGTTCAGAATTGACGCCTTACCGAAGGAAGAACAATGACAGAAAGCTAAGTTATAAAACTTTAAGCAAGTTTCTTTTACTATGAAGTTATTTTCCTTAGACGATTTCAACTTTTGTATGGAAAACCTGCACGCGAAGGAATCCTTGTCGTAATCGGTTACGCCCTTATTTTGTTTCGAGTCCGCTCAACAATTTAAGTGGCTGCACTGAGAACGCCAAGGTGTCTTGCCGGCCGCTGCACCTCCAGCAGGCTACTGAAGTCCCGCACCCAGCGCTCGCGGCAGGTTGCGCGCCGGCAAGTTTTCAGTAAGCGTAGGGTGTATTTCGTACATAAAGGAATCATACAAGGGAAATAGCATGCATATACCCAAACATACGCAAGTTATATTACATCAATAAATTGTCACAGTTCTAACATAAGACTTGATTGCCTTTTGGCATGGAATGGTGGCGACAAGGAAAAATGAGGCGGCTAGTCCCTGCGTTGGCCCTCGATCCTCTTGATCGAATCTACCTTCTCAAGGATGGGCACGACAAGCTCCTCAAGTGCTTTGAGATCTGCATCCTTCGGCAAGTGGTCGAGCATGTTGGAGAGATCAACATCAGGGTTCTTATGCACCACCTTGACGAGTACCTTGCGGAGGACAGCCCGGCAAAGTTTGCGGGATTCATTGGCCAGTTGGGTCGCTCGGTTGGGCTGTAGCAGCTTCAAAGCGTCAATGATGCTTTCGAAGAACATGGTCAACCTGGCGCTCGAAGATATTCTTTCTTTAGAGGAATACCTGAAGTTTTGCAGGCCATCCTGGCCCATGGTTGACAATTGTGTTGTGAGCCTTTCCGCGGTGTCGACAAGGCGATCAGTCCAGATTTTCACACCCTTTTCGTAGTCAATTTGGGCGGCGGCAGCACTCTTAAGCTAGTTTTTCTCTTCCTGAAGATCTTTGCTTAGGGCCTTCTCGCGGGCCCTGCCATCCTTGAGGGACTTCTCCAGCGTGGTCAGCTTTAGCTTCAGATCGGCAATGGCATCATTGGCTGAAGTGAGCTGCTTGGTCTTGTCGGACATGGCAACTTGCATCTCCGCCAGGCTGTGGAGAGTTTTCTCCCTGTCCCCTTTGAGCGTCGAGAGCTCCTTGCCGTGTTCTTCAAGATCCATCTCCAGCTTCTTCACTTTGTCGCTCAGCTCGTTCTTGGCGGCCTCTGCAGCCTCGGCAGCATCGACGGCCTCCTTGAGCTTGCCGGCGTGATCTACAGTTAGAGCTTCGAGCGCCTCATTGTGCTTTTGCTCCAGCTCCCGGATCGGCTGCGGGACAAGCTTATTGATCTCCTCATCTTTGCCGCGAAGCTTGGCGGCGAGCGCCTGCTCATGTGCGGCAAGATCTTCCTCGTGGGCATCAAGCGTAATGCGACGCTCCATCAGGAGAGCATCTTCAGCAGCAGTTCTTTGTGCAGCTTCCTCTTGCGCCTTCTCCATGTCAGATTGTTTCAAGAGGAGCTCCGTCCAGCTTTGGCTCACTTGTTCCCGGCTGGCAGTCAACTCCTGAAGAGCCTCGGCGTACCAGATCTGTGTCTGCTCAACGCGCTTCTGAAGGCCTGCTTCGGCTGCTTCGACAACTGCCATTCTGGAATCTGCCTTCTCTTTTCGAGCCCGGTGGAGTGCTTGGAGCTTGCGAAATTTTTTGCCCATGGCTTGGAGGAGCTGATCCTCTTCAGATTTGCCACTGCTGGCGCTTGGATCATCAACGATTTCGAGCCCGGCGGCGGTGATGATTTCTTCATCGAAGGTTTCCCCTTCGGCCAGCGTTTCAATATTTGCCGTGCCCGGCAAGTTGATGAACAGGTTGTCGCCAACCTTGAGATATTTGCTCGATGAGGGAGCTTCGGATGTCGATGGTTGGTCCTCGACGTTCGTCTCACCGGTGGCTGGGGGCTCTGTGGCCGATGTAGCGCCTGGCGCTCCTGCGGCAGGAATGTCGTCAGTGTGGTCATCAGTCTCCTCGCCGGCCCTCTCAGCAGACTCCTTGGTGACTTCCTCGGCAACAGTTTCGCTGACCTTGATAGTGGCGTCTTTGGCGGCCTCGCTAGCGGCGATCCTATCAGCTTCGACGATGGCGTCTCTTGCAGTCTCCTTGATGACAACGTCGACATCCATGTGTTCCATCACAGGGAATTCTGGAGGATGAAGGAAGGAAACAAAATAAGATCAAGGTTGAAGTTTAAGAAGACGAAAAGAAAGAAAGATAAAGAAAAGGATAGCAAGCGCTCTAAGGCAAATAGTTACCTGCGTCGAGTTGTTGAGAGGTGGCCTCGCCCCTCCCAACAATGTTGGTTGCCGGGGAAATGTTGCTGGTACCCATGCGTACCGGCTCCTCCTCAACCAAGATAGGCTCGTCGGTGGTAACTCTTGCCGGGGATGCGCTTGTAGGCGGCGCGGTTGACGGAGGCGGCACGACGGGGGTGGTTTCCACCTCTCCATGTTGCTATTCTTCTCCTCCAAGCCCGAAGATATCAGCGGCAAGGGTAGAAACCTCAGCGCCCGCCAGCGGGAAACGAGTGGCAAACTCACACTGGGGGCTACGCTGGGGGCTGCGTTGAGGGTTGAGCCCCGGGCTGACGGCGACAATTTTCGGTGCGCTCGTAGAGCCAGCCGGGGGCTCATCGCCCGTAGAAGTCCTCGACCTCTTTGCCGCCCTTTCCGCCAAGGTTTCTGCATCACTGCGGAGATAGGACAAAGCAAGGCTATGAGATTACTCCGAAAATTTGGGAGATAAAGGCTATAACAGGATACTTACTCTTCCTCTTCTCGTTCTGGGCTAAAGCCGGAGATGTCGAAATCGACCTCCGTTGCAGTGTTTGTGTGGGAAGGCGGAGGAGGGGTCCTGTGTCGCTTGGCTGTGGCAGGCGTAGGAGGTCGGCATGGTTCCGCCACCTCAGCCTCCGGTGCGGTTGTGTGAGACACCCCTGCCGCCTCGGCAGTTGCCGCAGGTGTGTGTCTCGCGCGCCGCGTAGGTTGCTGTCGAACTCCTTGCCGCGGCGCAGTCTTGCCGGCCGCCTCCTTGCCGGGAGCCTCGCTGCTCGAAGAGGGTTGGCTTGCTGGGATGCCAGAAGCAGCCTTTCAAAGAACGCGCTTGGTCTTCTTCGGAGTTGGGGGCTCCTCCTGCGGCTCTTCTTCGGCTACGTCTTCGTCGTACGAGCCTTCGGCGGCCGCGCTGCTCTGTTCCCCGGCAGCCT
Organism: Thinopyrum elongatum; assembly: GCA_011799875.1. Classification (NCBI taxonomy): domain Eukaryota; kingdom Viridiplantae; phylum Streptophyta; class Magnoliopsida; order Poales; family Poaceae; genus Thinopyrum; species Thinopyrum elongatum. The sequence continues at coordinate 211,712,603 of CM022300.1, read as the reverse complement.
CAACCTCCCCAGCAAGGTTTTCTTCCATCACCACCTCCATGTCGCTGGTTTCCCATTCTGTGAAACCGACGCTGCCGGCCTCCGCGGCAAGATTCGCTTCTTCCACCCTAGTGGCAATATACGCTACTTCTTCGTCAGTGGTGGCGCGAATGAGGTCCGTCTCTTCCCGGATGGCCCTCTCCGACAAGTTGTCGAAGAACTTTTGTGCTTAGTCCTCGGTTGGCTCGGCCCAAGTCACGTCAAGACCATGGGCGTTGAACATTGGCATGAAGGCGATGATTGACCCCAGGGCGGAGTTGTTGCACAAAGGGACAATTCTTGCCGGCAACCGATGTTTGTCATCGCGCTGGAATAGTTTGTGGCGGAGAGCGCCGAGCTGCATGGCTGTCAAATTGTTGTTCAATCCAGGGCGCAGCCTCATGATGTCCGCTGTGTTCTGGTACTCCCAAGCTAGTCTTCCCCTGCTCTGTAGGGGGGCGATGCGGCGGCGGAGGAAATCGAAGCCGATCATCTCCATTGTGAGCCCGACAGCTTTCAGGCGAAGGATTCTGGTGGTGGCAATCGTGAGCCTCTCATCCTCCCCGGCGAGATCGCTCAAGTCACTGCCACGGACCGCCTTCTGCTGTCGAGGCAAACAAAACGGATGGGGATCTGCTTCCTTGATCCAGCACCACTCAGACCGCCATTCATCCCACTTCTCGCGGTAGACCCCATCTGGGTATATCTCCTTATTCCAAGCCCGTGGAATCCAGGTGATAGATCCGGAAAGGGCCTCCCCCTTTTGGATGCGAGGAATAAAGTAATGGCGGAAGAGGGCAGTATTGGGAACTACTCCGGCAACGTTTTCGCAAAGATGAGCGAAGACGGACATGCACATTACGGCGTTCGGCGTAAAATCAAGAAGATGGAAGCCGTATGTGTACATAATGTCGTTGAAGAAATCAGAAAATGGAGGACAGAGTCCGCAATAGAAATAAGCAGTGAAGAAGTGATATCTATCAGGTCCGCTCTTGGAACAAGAACCTGGAATCACGCGAGTTGTGGGGTGAGCTTGCGTCTCCTTCGCCCACATGCACTGGTATCGGTTCTTCAAGGCCCTCGCATCGAGCGTCGGAGCGAAGACGATGTACTTCTTCCGCATCTTCACCAGCTCGCTCTCCGGGACATCGGCCTTCATCTCCTTGCTCTTGCCTTTGCCCTTGCTAGCCTTGGGTGGCATGGCGATTGCGAAGGCGGGGGCTGAGGATAGAGCGGGTGCGGAAGCGAAGAGCGGATAAGGAGAAGTCTGGCTTTGAGCTCGAGAAGGGGAAAATAATGGCGGAGTCCAGATTGAGAAGAAGAGGGGGTAAATAGGCTGCGCCTCTGCAGTTTCCCTTTTTTTGGTGAAGTAGCGAGGCCGCTTCTTTTACTCCCCAATGTAAATATGCCTCTGCAGGCGCGCTGCAGTTGCAACCTTTCAGCGCACGCTTCCCACGTCGCGCACTTAGCGTGCGTAGTGGGGGGCACAGTAAGCGGGATATTTACGAGCAGTTAATCCCCTACCACAAGTGCCCGTGCACTGTTTGGGCCTAGCCCAACAATGCCTCGCACTCGAGTGTGGCCTAGGCCCGGGGGCTCCTCTCGGTGTACTAAGTATTAGGCCATTAGTACCCCGTACTTTTGCAAAGGCAGTTGTAGCCATACTCGCGGCCAGGCTTGTCGGGGAACAGTTGGAGGTTAATTCAAGTTATCGAAGAAACACTCAAGTCAAGGATCTGAGGATTAGCAGATAAGAAGAGCTGAAGACCGAAAGCCAGCCTCCCCGGCAAGATCTTGCCGGGGTGGCCTGCCAAGCCCGGCAAGATTTCGCGCCCGGCAAGATTCGGCGCCCGGCAAGATTCAGCGCCCGGCAAGATTCTGCCATTGTGCCACCGCTTCAGCACAGCAACCAGCCTAACATTCTGGGTCCTTCTCTGGATGTGTGGCAATGCGCCAGTGGAGGAGAGCTTAAGCGGTGCTGATGGGATGGCCGCTTTTTCCATCCCCAAGAAAATGAGGACACCTAAACGGACACCTCACTGTGCATTAAATGCATTCGTCCTAATCCATCAGTGGTTAGGTATGATGACCCTGTAGCTACTTTACACCTCAATGTATGTACATTTTGCCACTGTGGTGACCCCTTTGAACGTATAAAAGGAGGCCCAAGGCAACTGCTACAGGGAAGGAGGATCTTCTGGCCCATTCTGCATGCGTAGCTGCTCTTTGAACATACTGTTCATCGCAAGCGCTCCTGGAGCCTCGGCTCAAGAAAACTCTTAATAAAACAAGGCAGGAGTAGGGTTTTACTCTGATTAGCGGCCCGAACCTGGGTAAAGTTGCCCCGCGTCGATCGTTGGTTCTGCTCTTTGTGCATACCTCTCTCCCTGCCGAATCGTAAAGGTGTCCTTTGGGATCCCATAGGTGTCGTACGCCGACATGCACCGACTAATTGAAGATCAAACGGGTATGCATAAGCTTTCACCTCTTTGGGAAGGGCCTTTTGTCATCAGGAAGAACCTCAATAATGGGTCATATTATCTGATTGACATACGTGAACACAAGAAGTCACGTACATCTGAGGAGACCAATAGGCCTTGGAACATTGCTCGTCTCCATTCTTATTACACTTAGAGCCACTAGCTCCAACTTTTGTACATACCTGTGTATATATCTTTTATTATCAATGTTAATAAAGCCGGCATCCCCGAAACTCGGGGCCTCTGTCGTTTCGTCCAATATATTGTGCATGAGTCTTTATTTATTGATCATAGGTCACTTGGGGGATTCCAACTCATCGAGTTTAGCTACTAACATCCATCTTGACCTAGCATATGCCATTATATTACATGGTTAAACCTACCTGTTTGCTTGATGCTCATCCTCCAAGATGACCCAGCGTACTCTTGACAGTCAATATATGATGACCCTGAACTTGTCAAGGTTAAAACGCTAGCTTAAGTCATGTGAGAGCCGGCCTATAGAAAGTTAGGACAAACCATAGGCTATCAAGCCAACTTCATTGAAGCAAGACTAGAGCCTCGAAAGCCGGTCATTTTGTCGAGCCTCGAAAGCCGACTTAATATTTATACTTATGTGTTTATTTAGCTTCTTTATTTTACAAAAACTATCTGTTTTACATGATTATCTTCTTTGATCACCAATTGATATTGGCCATGAGCCGTCGGGTCATTAATACACCGGTTCATTTTGATCAGTTTGATTACGACCATGAGTCGCCGGGTCAAAAACACACCGGGTTATGATGATCATCACTTATGGGTTAGTTAACATACAAGGATCAGCTATAGACGGCTCATATAGATATGACTCGCCACACCATTAGTTCAAGAAGTAGATATTTCAAAGGATATTGGGCGGGTCAACATAACACCACACCAGTTCAACTTTTTTCTGCAAAGTAACCTTCAAGTATCAAGGTGCACGAAGGCACCACATATGATGCAAAAAGTTTTAACTATGCTATTACATAGTCACAGCTGGGCTCATGAATCATTAAGTTTTTCGGAGTCATCTACACCTATAAGCCAGCCCCTGTACCCTCCGGGTTGACCTGATCCGGGTTAACATCTTGGCAATCTCCAGCAGATGATGGCTCCGGGTTATCCCGTGCCACCTCGTCTTCATTTCTGATCTAAAGGTTGTCCAGATCCCAGTTGATGGTTGTAAATGCTTGGAAGACAACATCATCTTGCATGATAATTGATGGGTCAACATCAGGATCAAAGATGTGCTTATGCCGTGCTGGAGTTAAGTCGATAGGCTCAAAGGTGGGCGGGTCAACTCGCGTGTTCTCTTCGTCATAAGCCGCCTGATATTTCTTCAGATCAAGATCTTTAACCAGTTGATTCGCCAAGACACGAGTTTCCTTCACGCAAGAGGCGTAGTCTTTTGCAGTAAATTGACTACCATCCATATTGAACTCCGGAAACCTGTCGGCCATCTCAGAAAGATCCATGTCTGGCACAAAAGCTTTGGCCCGGCTTAGAGACATCATTGCGGCTGTCTGGGCGGCAGACTTTTTCCACTCCTCTATTTGCTTAGGGAGGGTTGAGAGTTGTTTCAGCACATCTCTTATGAAATGTGGCGGGTCTTCTCTACCCATCATAGCCGTAATAGTAAACAGGCTTCCTGCATACAACTATTCCAGGAAGGTGTAGAAAGCCTTTAACTTCACAAGGGGTTCTTGGCGGAGGTTATGACTTCTGCTACCTGCAGAGTTTGGATAGTGATTACAACATTTCCATATTACAACAGGAGTCGGCAGGCGAGTTATTAATATATATTTGCAAAGTCACTTACCAAAAGTAGCTTGTGTCATCTGGGTAATGTGACGTTTCAGCCCCTCTACCTCTTCAGTAGTTGGCTTGAGCTGGGCCTCAGCATCCTCTACACACTTGATTAAGGCGGCCTTCTCTAACACCCCAAAATTTTAACCATGTTTTTATTAAGTAAAATTTTGATACAAATAAAATTTGAATGATATTAAGTCATTTATTAATTTCAGGATCTTTTCTTTCCAAAATCCTTTCCTCCATTTAGAAAACTTTTGCGAAATATTCTGGGTTGAAAGCTTTCTTGATCATTCATCCACCCTTTTAAAAGTAAGTAGGAAATATTTTCAAAATAAAATTTGCCATAAAATAATTCTTTTAATAGCATTTTCAATCTCTGAAATGCTTCTGTTGCACTAAGACCCTTTTAAACAATTCTTTCAAAATTCCACAAAATTTTTGAGAGGTCCTCTAATGCCTAGATATCACTTTCATGCAAAAACCCACCTTGGTCTTTTAAAAATTTTGAGCAAAACATCATCTTTTCAATTCTGTCCCATTCTTGAGTTATAACTACAACCCCATTTTTCCTTTATCAATTAATTCTGAATTTTTTGCATCTTATAGTCCTTCCAACTAAACCCTTAAATCTAGAAGATCAGCTCCATTTGCATCTTTTATGATCACCAAATGTTCTCCTCAATTTCTGGTCCAGAACCGAATTCCTGTAAAAATTGCACTAACAAGTTTTTTCTTTTTGCCAAACCAACTTGACCATCATCACTAACATCCAAAGAGACCCCATCCTGCCAAGTTTCACTTCCAACAGAATTCTCTAAATAGCCTAGGCATTTTGTTGAATAGCTCATGTGCATGACAAAAATCTGCAAGTTCATAGACTTGCATTGGGCACTTGCTCATTTGACCAAAATACCATGTCAAGCGTCTCTATAGTTCCTAATAGCATCACCCTGCAAAAACTTAGCTCAAATAGGCCACCCTAGGGCACCCTAGTATTCGGTCGAGCACATTGCGTGCGTGTGTAGAGCGCGGCCAGAGTGCATGAATTGCACCACGTCGGCCGGGCCCCTGTTGCTCCTCTGCTGCTGCCCTTGCTCGTCCTAATCTTCATATGGATCACCATGATGCCCCTGAGCCTTGCCGACATCCTCTCCTCGCCGCTAGCGCCTGCCAGCACCGACCAGCCACCGTCCAAAGCCGGCGTATCGTGCATGCCACCGCCCTAGACGCGTGGCTCATCCCCGAGCCAACCAGCGCACCCCACCATTACTGCGGGCTGCCGCCATCCACACCGAACGCTGCTGACCGCGGCCACCGCCCTCAACGGCCTCAGTAATGGCCACCGCCGCCGTGCTTATCATCGGGAGCCCGCGAACTGACCTCCCTCGCCTATTTAAGGCCACCCCGAGCACGCTCTCGACACCAACAATCACCCTCCTCCCTCTGTAAGCTCCATGAGCAGCCAAACAACCAGGAGAGGTCGCCATCTTCATCTCCGGCCAAAACGCCCGCCGCTGCCTTTCGGTTGATCCCCACGCCACCAAAGCCTCCCCTCTTCATTCTCTTCTCCACTAGCTCCCCCTCAATCCTGTGATCCTGTTCCATCTCTCAAATTCACTCGGGAGCCACCGTAGGCGAAACCCTCATTCGCCCATAGCCACCGCCCGCTGGAGATCACACCACCGATGATGTAGAGCTCTCCGTTGGTCGTGACGCACACCGGGAGGATCGCCAGGCCCTCCTGAACCTGTAGGTGGTCTCATCTTCCCGAGAGCTACCGCCGTTCACCGGCTCCGGTCGTCGGAGCCCCGCCCCGTTCTTCCAGAGGAGAAGATGCGGGTGGCTAACCAGTAAAACCTGATTGGAGGGCCCATGGGACCCGCTGTCAGTGACCCCATGTCACCCGCATGCTGACTTAAGTGGAAGAGTAATCTATAAAGTGCGTCTCCTTCTCTCGAAAGCATATTCTATCCCGAACCGTTTCCTTTTTCTGTTTAAATTTAAAAACAAAAATTTGACTAAACTTTGATTGCCTCTAGTTTTTAAACCACAACTCCAAATGACTTAGATTCTTTTTTTTGTTATCCCTAAAATTACATCTAGTTTTTTTAGTATTTATTTCAAAATTTTCCAAACAACTTTTTTGTACTATTTTCAAATTATGTAGTGATTGCAATATTCTGAAAATAGGAAAAATGGAGGGGAGATGCATTTTAAAAAATTGTGGAGTGAATCAACATTGCTACACAGCCAATGCAAGCATCTTAGACACTTGATATGATCAATGTTGGGTAGTTTCCTTGCTAGGATATTTGAATCATGATTATGATAATTTTGGATGAAACTTGCATATTGCTATTTATACATGCGTGGGTCCTTGATAATATTTTAACTTCATTTAAGCTTGAAGTATGAGTGAGCATGGTTAATTTTGTATGTCACATATGCCTATGTTGGTCCAGACTAATCTGCAGGAAAAATCATTCACGAGAAAATTAACTGTAAGACTAAAATCTTGCTGAGACAAGAATGGTCAGTGAGGGCATGTTGGAATATGCCAGTGGGTGACCCTGTTTGGGGCTACCAAGGAAATATATTGTGCTAACCATTACAGGAAAAATTAAACCTCCTGAGTCGATCGTAGATCGAGTCTTGTCCGATAACCCCCATAGTTGTTTCGTGCTGCCACTTGTCCCTGCCACGGGTAGGGTATGGTTTAGTAAGTTGACAACCTCTTTCCGTGCACACACTGTACACAGAGGCCATGGTGAAAGATACCAGAAGTCTCTGGTAGGCATGTCACCTGGTCAGGGGGCATGGGTGTATCCAGCTAGGCCAAGAGGAGTAGCACCCCTGTTTGCGCGCGTTATAAATATTGTGATCCCATGCTATTGGAGCTGAGAAGCCTTACCACTTAGAGTTTTACTTTATCATTGCCTTGGGTGATTCTTGGCTTTGGTGAGTTAAGACTGGTGCGTGCTGGTTAGGTGTGTTCTCCGTCCAAAGACCGTAATCGGAATTAGTCAACATCTCGGGGTTGACTAAAGAAATCCTTTACTTGTGGGTAAAGACCGCACCCTCTGTAGAGCTTTAAAATCTATTCGAATAGCCTTGTCCGTGGTCAAGGACTACAGTCTGGGTTGGTCAAGTGTTGGTCTTAGTGTCAGTCTCTGGAGGAAATAATCAAATTGGGCATGATTCATTTCTGCATGTTTATTATTGTCACTACTGATGCTATCATGAATACTGTTCTTAACATGAATATTATTGTGGACTAACCTTTTCCTCCTATGTGCAACCTTGAGTATCTCTTGGGATGGCTAGACTACCTGAGATAATCAGTTTTCTTTTCTTTTCTAAGTATCACTTGGGATGGCTAGTCCACCTGGATACTCACTTAATATCAAGACCTCTCGAGGCGTCGCTTTCAGACACCCGTTTGGCATATATTTTCAAGACCTCTCGAGCCGTCGCATTTAGACACCCGTTTGGCATTTCTTGTCAAGGCCTCTCGAGGCATCGCATTCAGACACTTGCTTGGCAGTTTTCTTGGAATTCCTCGGGTGGTCCAACGCCCGATGTTCCATTTCATTCCCTTGATTTACTACTAGCATAATTTATTTATTCTTCCACACCGTATTAATATTTATCACGCCATGCTTTAATTTTCAGTCAGCATATGCACATAACATTAATCCACCATGAACACAGCATTTAGTATATCTTTTGTTCATGATGTTTGCCAGTACATTCAACATACTCACATGCTTGTCCCTGGCTATTGTCTTGGCCAGATCACGACTCGGAGAGAAGCACCACGAAGACCCCACAACCTAGGAATTGGAGATAGCAGCCACGTGAGATTGAAGTTAGCCAGGTCAGCTGTTCCTGTGGGAATGGGGCCCCATCAACATTGGAGATCCACGAGCCGCTTCCGTCATCCACCACTAGAGACCCTTGTTATTCTCAATGGACCTTTATGGCCTTGTACTCAAATTCTTCTAACTGCTTGGAATTCTGTATCAAGGAAGTGTCCACAAGCAACAGTAATCCTGGGCTGGTTATGACACAAGGGTCATTTGCTGGGATTTTACGTCCCGAAAAACCGGCCCCGACACCTTCTCGGTCTCGAAGGCGGCTCTTTTAGTCTCAAAAGCATCCTTGACTTTCTCCAGCTCTTCTACATAAGACTGCAGGCTCGATTCTTCCTTGACTCATAAAATTTGTTCAGCATCAAAATCTTTCTTTAAACCGGTCAATTTTGACTCAGCCGTGTTCAAAGTCTCCTGAAAGATAGGGAAATAATTCATTTACAAGTCATTTAAAGTCTCGAGCCAGCGAGGATGCACGACCCGACTGTTGGGGGCTACACAAGGCAAATTTACCCTATTTTTATGTCCCAAGCAGTTGAAAGCAACATACGCGGCACTTGGGGGCTAATTTAAGTCATTCTTTTTCACCTAAGGAGAGCAAAAGAACACCCGACTCATCTTTGGAAGATAAGCCGGCCCTTGGGGGCTACATGGTGTTTTTTTTTGTTCACTAGCCAAGGATTTATACGTGAAGAACCAGCTTATCATTAGCATGACAACCCTGCCCTTGGGGGCTACATAGTTCAATTTTTTTATTCCACATTATTAGAAGACCCGGTCTTCTCAAAGAGACTAGTCGGCTTGTTATTTTCACAAAGGACAATTTTTCAAAGAACCAGCTTGTTATTTTCATAACAACCCGGCCCTTGGGGGCTATAGCTAGTGGTTTCAAGATACTACATGCAAGTCTTACACATACTTATGCTTGCCTATGTCTAAGACTTGGGGGCTATGCATGTATATACAGTACGGGAAAGGCAAGTTATTTCATACCTCATGTTTTTTTCTTAACATGTTGACTATGTTCGCTTCAATGTCTCGGCTTTCAGACAGCCAGGTCAGAAACTCATGATGAAGCTCTTCCGTGGTCATATTATCAAAGCCAGGCAGCTCCAATTTGGCCTTTCCTTTATCTTCACAGACAGGCTCATCTTTGGTCGGGACCTTGGCCAAACTTGTTGAGGCATCAGGAGCACCTTGACCTTCTCCATTAATGACCACCTCTGTGTCAACCATCATCTAGTTGACGTCTTCAGCCTCTTGACGAGGGCTGGGAGCATGAGTCAGACTTGGCGGCTGGAGATTGTCGACCGGCTCGTCTGGCCTGACTTGCTCATCAATAATAGTCGCCTCTTCATCCGTAGGTGGTTTGTCAGTTATAACCGGCTCCAGAGTCTTCTCCGGGTTATCCATGTTTGAATGAGTAACCGGAATGTCAGGGTATCCTGTGGCAAATCTTGAGCCTCGGTGTCAGTAGGGACAACAGATGACTCGCCAATTTTTCTCTTCTTGGCTTGGGCCCTACAATCGCATTGAATATGTATAAGTAAACAAAGATATGGTCATAAAGAGAGTGAATTTTGGACATACTTACCCTTGTTTGATGATTAAGGGTGGAAGCTTCGAAGCAGTTGAGTCCCCAAATGATGGTGGCGACTCCTGATAATTCGAATTAGATGGGTTAAGAGGCTGCCTAATAAGGCCAGCTTGTGGAAGAGATGAGGTTGGACTATGAGGCACCTCGGTACGATGCTTGCGGGCGACTGGTGCATCAGCTAAGCCGGCCACAAATTCTCCAGACCCACTTCGAGTCTGGCATCTTGATGTACCTTCATGCTGTGATTTATTCAAAAGAAATTTTGGATCCAAATGAGCATCTGGGTGAGAAAATTTTACTTTCCGAACGACTTGTCTTATTTTCTCTGGAGACAAGTTCTGAGCCAGAAGAGATGGAAATTACCTCGATGTTGTCAGCCCGACTCTCTTTAGTGTTATCCTGAGAATAAGAGGCGTTAGCAAGTTCAATAAAAAGACGTCCAAGGGAGTCAAGTTCTACCTCCGACTCATCATCAGCCGTCTGCGACTCGTTTCTAGCTGCCGGCTCATTTGCAATAGCCGGTTTATTTCTTTTGGGAGCCGGGGCAGTTTTAGACTTGCGCGCTGTAGATTTCTTCCTTTTCCAAAATGCGGAATCATCCTACATAGTCGACAAGATTAATGAGTAAAGTCTGACTCAAGTTAAATCAATAAGCTGGATAATTGAATATGAGCATACTCATCGGAGGTGCTGAATTCTGAACACAGAAGGGATTAAGCCCTGTCTTGTTGCAGGCTTCTTGGGGCTCTCCTAGCAACCTCTTCATGGCTTTGTTTATTTCATCATCTGATAAATCAACCTTGCTGAAGCGTTGAACGTCGTTTAAGTCATCGGTGTACTTGCACATTAAGTCGCCCCTCCAACTTAATGGAAGAATTCTCTAGCTGACCCAACTCCGGGTCAAATCAATTCCGGTAAGGCCATTGGCTGTCAAGGCTCTCAACCTGGGATAAATGTGGGTGACTTCTTGACGATCTTCATTAGAAGGCCAACCAGGATAAACTTCAGTGGGGTTCAGTCGATCAGGCCGATAACTCGGCAGTGGATTCTCGTCACCAGGAGCAGTGTTCTTACAATAAAACCAAGTTTTATTCCATCCTGTCGGATGACTTGACAGAGTGGCTTTTCGAAAGGTACAACTCTTCCTCCTCTGAATAGAAATCCCACCAAGCTCTATGCTGGGACCATTTGCAAACTCGGTCTGATGGTTGATATAGAAAAATTCCCTGAAGATAGGGATGGTTGCTTCTGTCTCAAGATAGACCTCACAAAAAACATGGAACTGACATAGATTGGTCATGGAATTGGGAGCGATATCTAGCAGATGAAGGTTGTAGAAGTTAAGGAAGTCCCAGAAGAACTTTTACCCGGGCGGAGAAAAACCTCTATGAAGATGGTCAGTAAACACGACGATTTCTTCTGGACCGGGTTGAGGGGAATCCTCTATGCCAGGTGCTCGCCAACCAATTACTTCTTGAGCTGGCAATAGACCTTGTCCCACAAGATCATCAAGCACAAGTTTTGAAGCTTGGGACCTGATCCAATTGCAGGCCTTATTGTTTTTGGCCATAATGAGCCGCCTAAGGGGTCAAAACTGCACAAAAAGTATGAATGGCGGGTCATTTATGAATGATAAGTCGCCAGATGGTTTATACGACAAGTTGGCGATGAAAAATGGCTGTGATCAAGGGGCGAGTTCACATGTTTATTCAATTATTAATGAGTCGCCAACATTACAAGTCGGCCTAATGGAGAGATAACTATAACTTCTACTACAGGAGAGTTATAATACGCAATGATAACTAGGCAAGACATGAGGCGGCTCATCCTTAATTGAGGCCTTTGATTTTTAGCTAAGAGTTGGACAAACAAGTTTCTATTGGAAGCATCTATGTTTATGGATCTACAAAATGGTTCAAAAAGAAAAAAAATTACAATGGAAGCATGGGCTGATTTACTTGTGTTTTCTAGTGAAGATCTAAAATTCCTAGATGCAAAAATGGCACTACAGCTAGCAACAGAGTATTTTCTACAAGGAAGTTATTTGAAAATAGATCTAAAATAGCTGGCAATGGTGGCACAACCTATGAGTATTGAAGAACACTGATGAACTACGAAACCAATAAGGAATTGCTACAGATCTAAAAGGGGGTAATGAGGCTTACCTAAGCACGGTGGAGGCTTTCGAGGTATTCTTGAGCGGCTTCTTCAATGGCGCACGCATCATTGAGGGAGCGGTCAGTGTCGCCGGCACTCGAGGTCGCACGGTGGCTGGGCTCTGGTCACAAGCGGATGAGCGCGAGGAAGAAGAAGCGAGGGGGTGAAAGGGTAAAAGTGAAACAAGAGCCCCCTGGGCGTATTTATAGGGTAAAAAGAAGGAGAAAAGGCAGGCGCGAGAATTGAGGAGACACCGTAACTTTTTGAGTAAGGGATGCCTCAATTTTCAGGACTGACGAATATACATAACAGATTCACCGTGATGTCATATTTGGGCTCTTGGAATTTCGGAGGATGATGTCACAACTCAAAGGGGATATAAAATGACAAGTGTGAATGTGTCAGAAGTCAGAGCATTATGAGCCAGCCATGATGCAGAAGGATATTCTGAGTTATCTTTACCTTAAAGATTGACATGAATAAATTCAAATCAATCTGGTGGCTAATGATGGGGATATAACCCCACAATATGATTCAACCGTTTAGGGCCGGGTCATTCTGTTGCAACTTGGAGAGAAGGTTAAACAAGTAGGTTGTGGTTATCCAAAAGACTAGGTCCCAGAGGACGAGCCGCCAGGTGAGCCGACTCATGGCCCAGGGCCTGGAGTGTTGCTTCCGCCAAGACGCCGAAGGAGTTTTCTTACTTAGGAAGCAAGATAAGTAGGAAAGATATTAGTACACGGGTTGCAATGCGACCCGGGCACTGTTGTAAGCCCAGGGCCTCAACCTATATATATAAAGGGGATCCCCTAAGGCGGAAAGATGAAGTTACGAGCTCTCGAGTACTAGGTTAGCCCAGTTGCACCCTTGTAATCAATATCATCACCAATGTCAATCAAGCAGGAGTAGGCTTTTACCTCCACCGCGAGGGGCCGAACCTGGGTAAACCCTTGTCTCTCGATTCCGATCAACCCCGTTCAAGCAATCACCTAGCAGCGATGGCCTCACGACTAAGTCCTTTCACAAGGACATCTGCCATGACAAAACCACGACACCTTGGGCATCCCCAAGCTTTATCTCTTGTGTCTCCTTAATTCATATCTTATCACGGTTTCCCTGAATCTTAATAACTTCATCCACACAAAACTCAATAGGAACTCGTGAGATAAGTTAGTATAAATCAATGCAAAACCTTATCATTCTCTACTGTAGAAAATCACTAAAATTATAATTTAACATTGCATACTAAATTCCTCTGCATATTTAATACTCCTATCCTCAAATGGAATCACTAAATAGGCAAACATATGCAAACAATGCAAACATAACAACAATCTGTCTAAACAGAACAATCTTTAAAGGATGAAGGAAGATTCATACTTATTTAACTACAAAAATTATGAAAAATTACCACACTTTAGAAATTTTGTCATGTCTTACTGCGCAATTTTTTTAAGATTTTATCATGTTTTGACTATCCAGAAGAATTTAGACAATAATTGAAAACTTTATGTTTTGAAACAACAACTCATGAACATGCAAACTAAGCATGGTAGAGGCTATACTTGACACTTTTATTGAAATAAAAGATACAAACATTATTATAAATAACAACAAGAAAATCTCAAAAAATAAAATGATGCTCCAAGAAAAACACATATCATGTGACGAATAAAAATTATAGCTCCAAGTAAGGTTACCGATAATGTTGAAGACGAAAAAGGGGATGCCTTCTGGGGCATCCCCAAGCTTGGACGCTTGGGTCTTCCTTAGATATTACCTAGGGGTGACTTGGGCATCCCCAAGCTTAGGTTCTTGCCACTCCTTACTCTCCTCATATCAATATCTCATCCAAAACATAAAAACTTCAATCACACAAAACTTAACGAAACTTCATGAGATAGGTATGATAAAGAGCAAATCGTTCACTTTGGTACTATGAAGACAAGATCCATAATTGTTCTCAATAATTCCTACTGTACCCAATAATTTATACAACTTAGACCAATATAAGTCACAGAAACTATAAAACAAGCAAACTATGCATCGAAAACAAAATCTATCAAAAACAGAATAGTCTTTAATGATCTGAACAAACAACATACTTATGTAACTCCAAAATTTATGAAAAATATATTAAAACATAGGCAATTTGTGTATCAATAATATATAAAAAATTCAGAATTTTATCACATCCCAGTGAATTATAGTAATTCCAGCACTAGGCGCAAAAGTTTCTGTTTTTGCACAGAATTAATTCAACTATCGCCCAAATCATCCCAAAGGCTTTACTTGGCACATTATTGAAACAAAAGCTATAAAACATGATTACTACAGTAGCTTAATCATGTGAACGCACAAAAATAGTAGGTATAAGTATTGGGTTGTCTCCCAACAAGCACTTTCTTTATAGACTTTTAGCTAGGCATGATGATTTCAATGATGCTTACATAAAAAGTAAAGAACTAAGACATAATGGAAGCATCTGAATCACATGGAAAGCACATTTAAGCCTAACCCACTTCCTATGAATAGAGATTTTGTGAGCAAACAATTTATGGGAGCAAGAATCAACTAGCATAGGAAGGCAAAACAAGCAATACTTCAAAACTTTCAACACATAAAGAGGAAACTTGATATTATTGATAAGCCTACAAGCATATGTTCCTCTCTCATAATAATTTTCAGTAGCATCATGAATGAATTAAAAAATAAAGCTATCACATAAAGCATTCTTTTCATGATCCACATGCATAAAGAATTTATTACTCTCCACATAAGCAAATTTCTTCTCATCAATAATAGTGGGAGCAAATTCAATGAAATAAATATCATATGATACTTGATCAATTTGAGCATTAAAATAATGATAACAAGTTTCATGGTTATCATTATTGTTTATAGCATACATGTCATCACCATAATTATCATAGATAGCACCTTTGTTGTCATAATCAATTGAAACCTCTTCCAAAATAGTGGATTGGTTACTAAATAAAGTCATGACCTCTCCAAATCCACTTTTATCTTTATTCCAATAAGATTCAACACCCTCCAACATAGTGGAATCATTATTACCTAGAGTTGACGCTCTTCCAAACCAACTTTCATAATTGTAATCATCATAATTAGGAGGCATGCTATCACCATAATAAATTATCTCATCAAAACATGGGGGACTAAAAATATCATCTTCCTCAAATATAACATCCCCAAGCTTATGGATTTGCATATCATTAAAATCATGGATATTCATAGAAAGGATACTAACAACATTGCAATAATGCTTATCATTCAAAGATTTTATGCCAAACATTTTATTGAATTCTTCTTCTAACAGTTTGACACAATTTTCTGATCCATCATTTTCAAGAAAGACATCGTAAAGGTAAAGCACTTGATGCAATTTCAATTCCATTTCTTTGTAGTTTTCTTTTGGTAAAACCAAACTAGTGACAAATCAAGAAACTAAAAGATTCAATTGCAAGATCTAAAGATATACCTTCAAGCACTCACCTCCCTAGCAACGGCGCTAGAAAAGAGTTTGATGTCTACTATGCAACTTTACTTTTTGTAGACTCTGTTGGGCCTCCAAGCGCAGAGTTTTGTAGGATAGTAGCCAATTTCCCTCAAGTGGATGACCTAAGGTTCATCAATCCATGGGAGGCGTATGATGAAGATGGTCTCTCTCGAACAAGCCTGCAATCAAATAGAAGAAATCTCTTGTGTCCCCAACACAACCAATACAATGGTAAACTATATAGGTGCACTAGTTCGGCAAAGAGATTTTGATACAAGTGTAGTATGGATAGTAAATATAGGTTTTTGTAATCTAAAATTATAAAAACAACAAGGTAGCAAGTGATAAAACGGTGCACAAATAGTAGTACAATCTCTCAACAATGCTAACATAATTGAATCGTATAACAATCCCTCAACGTGCGATAAAGAATCACTCCAAAGTTTCTATTGGATGACCAAAATGTGTATCAACCTATGTGCCTAGATTACCTATTGTCACCACAGGAATCCACAAGTTGATTACCAAAACATACATCAAGTGACTCAATAGATTACCCCATTGTCACCACGTGTATCCACATGCAAGATATACATCAAGTGATCTCAAATCCAATATTTAATCACACATAACAAAACCTCAAAGTGCAAGACTCAATACATCACAATAAGATAGAGAAGGGAAAACACCATATGATCCGACTATCTTAACAAAGCCCATGGTTACATCAAGATCGTGTCGGATCAAGAACACGAGAGAGAGATCAAACACATAGCTACTAGTACATACCCTCAGCCCTAAGGCTGAACTACTACCTCCTCGTCATGGACACCGTCGGCACGATGAAGATGGCATCTCGTCATATTTCCCCCTCTGGCAGGGTGCTAGAGAAGGCCTCCAGATGATATCACTTTGGTACAAAGGTTTGCGTTGGCGGATCAGAAGTTATTGGTTTCTTTCCAGGGTTTTCTATATTTATAGGAATTATTGGTGTCGGTTTCACGTCAGGGGGACCCACGAGGAAGCGACAAGCTCGGTAGGCCCTACCTAACCCCCCAGGGAGCGCCTACTGAGCTTGTCGTGTTTTCGAGGCTCTTCTAGTCCTTCCTTGAAGCTTCAGGGGTCTCTTTTTGTCCATAAAAAACACCGTAAATTTTCAGCCCAATCTGAGAACTTCTATTTCTGCACAAAAAACAACACCACGGTAGTTCTGCCGAAAACAGCGTCAGCCCGGGTTAGTTCCATTTAAATCATATAAAAGTACACCAAAACCATATAAAATTGTTGTAAACATGGCATGAATAGTTCATAAATTATAGATACATTGGAGATGTATCACACACTAATACATACCTGGCTATCGGGCTACTCTTTTAGCATCTTCTTGATCACCGGGAAGTTGACATGTCTGAAGGTACTAGACAATCTGCGGCTCCCCTATTGGAGCCTGAGATTTAATAACGAGGACTAAAGGCAGTTCTTCTTCTGCGAGAGCGCTCCTCTCAATGGCAAGGACCTCTGGACCTGTTGGAGGCTGCTGCTCACCGACAAGAGTTGACTTGTTGCCGGCATCATTCTCGGTTGCTACTGGTATCTCTGCCGGAAAGTAGTTGCCAGAATTTGACTTTCATCTCTTTGATGGCCGCGTTAATGGTGTTACAGATGGCTGAGTAAGCTGTTCCACAAAAGTTCTTGGTTCCACAGGTAATCTCTTGGCAGCGCGCTTTGACAGGTCATCAGCAATGCTGTTCTGGGCACAAGGAATGTGCTTCATCTGTAGACCATCAAAGTGCTCTTCCAACTTCCTCACTTCATCAACATACGCTTCGATCAATGAGATCTGGTAATTCTTGTTGAATTGCATACCAACAAGCTGTGAGTCGCCTTTGATAATCAATTTTCTGGTACCAAGATCAATTGCTATCCAAAGACCAGCAAGCAATCCTTCGTACTCAGCTATGTTGTTAGTGGCCTTCTCTCTGGGAAAATGCATCTGAATGACGTACTTGAGGTGTTCCCCAGTGGGTGCGACAAGCAGCACGCTGGCACCGGCGCCTTGGAGCGTGAAAGCATAGTCGAAGTACATGATCCAGTACTTTGCATCTTCCTTACCGGGAAGAGAAGTTTCCGGTATTTCTTCAACTGGCGTTGGAGTCCATTCGGCAATAAATTCTGCCAAGGCTCTGCTCGAAATTGTTGATGTGCCCTCAAACTTGAAATCAAAGCTTGACAATTCCAACGCCCACTCCACAATCCTGCCAGTAGCTTTTGGATTTCCCAAGATACGCTTGAAAGGAAAGGAAGTGACGACGGTAACTTGATGTGCTTGTAAGCAATGCTGTAGTTTGCGAGAGGCCATGAGGAGACCAAAAGCAATTTTTGCACCCCAGAATACCTTGACCTAGCCCCCTGCAACAGAGAATTGACAATCTGCTTCTCTTCTTCTTCGGCACAATCTGCTGCTCTTGTTCACTTGCTTGCGCTGACTCAGACTTGTCGGCACCTACTACTGCCGAAGAAGATTACAGCTTATCGGCACTTGACTCTACGGCTACTGCTTCTTCGTCATCTACTTCCTTTTCAGCCACTAATGCAACAATTACCACTTGATTATGTTACGCCCCTGATTCAATCATACACTAATCATGCACGCAAATGTGTACGATCAAGACCAGGGACTCACGGAAAGATATCACAACACAACTCTAGACATAAATTAAAATAAAACAAGCTTTATATTACAAGCCAGGGGCCTCGAGGGCTCGAATACATCAGCTCGAACACAAATGAGTCAGCAGAAGCAAGAATATCAGAGTATAGACATAAGTTAAACAAGTGTGCCTTAAGAAGGCTAGCACAAAAGCAACAACAACCAAAAAGGCAAGGCCTCCTGCCCGGGAGCCTCCTAACTACTCCTGGTTGTCAGTGGTCTCCACGTAGTAGTAGGCACCTTCTGGGTAGTAGTAGTCATCGGTGGTGGCATCAGAATCCTGGGATCCGTCATCTGATCACAACATCCAGAAAGAAGAATGTAACACCCCAAAAATATTCTTCTGGATTTTAAAATCTTTCCTTTAAAAATAAATTCTTTGAAAATCATATTTTGATCATATCACTTTTCTTCCGTTTGAAAACCTTTTCAAATTTTAATTGGGTTTCAAATTTTCTTTAATGATTCTATTTTGAAAGGTTTAAAATTATTTGGATAATTAATTTGGAGGTTTTCAAACATTTTTCATTCAGAAAAGTTTTGGGAATAATTAAGTTTTCAAAGAAAATGGCCTTTTCACTTCCTTCTAGCCCTTCTAAAGTCTTCCAATAATTTTAATTCCACTCCAAATTTATCCCACAAGTCATGCACATCTTATAGGACAGTATCCAACTCCTTTCCACCTCACAAAAATATTCTTTCAATATTTTATAAATTCCAAAGTGGGAATTTATATTATTCATTATCCCTTTGGTTTACAAAGGAACCACCTTTTCTACAAGATCTCTACCTCCACCAAAATTATCCTCTCAACTAGACAGTACCTACAATCCATTTCACCAAAAATATTGGGTTCCACAGTTCAAAATTTTCAAATGCCATTCAATTCAAATTTGGACCAGATTCAATATTTCTGATCCAAACCTATTCTAGAATGCCCCAAAAATTCTGAAACTTTTCCAAACTCATTTTTGAGCATCAAAACCCTACCACAATAATTCACATAAAATCCTAAAATCCCTAGCACCTCCTGGCATTCTGTCATACACCTTATGTGCGCACTGTTCACAGCTGTAAAAAATTCAGTTAACTGAATTTTGCTTCAGAGGTAGTGGCAATCGATGCCGTGCACACTTCTCCTTCCTTCTCCTCCACGGTGTCGCCGTTCCTCTTCAATGCATCGACTCCCAGGCCCACTCTCCAGCCTCTCCTCGCTGATGAGCTGGCGGCTAGCTGGTGCAACGGCCGCCGCTCACAGCCACGGCGGACCGAGAGGATCAGCTCGCGCCACCGGCCACCATCAGTGCGCCGCAGCCTCCCCACCTAATCTCCCTCCACGCGGCACCCTCTCCGCCCCCTCCCCGCGCTGACCACGCCGCCCTGGCCCCGCTGGCAATCGTTGGAGCCAGGCAGCGCCGCCGCACCCATACGGGAGCTCTGCGCCGGGATAAGCTCGAGGAGCTCGAGTTCGTCCGCGCTGAGGCTTCCAGAGTGCTCCATCATCCTCCATCAATTCTCACCGTCCCTGACCACCTCCCAAAACCACCTCACCGGCCAGAGTTACTCCGGCGTCACCCGCAAGACACTGACCACCTCGGCAGCCTATAAATAGTGGCTCCCGAGCTCCATTCGCACCACACATCGCCTCCACCACCTCCCAATCGACCCCCATGCCACTTCCCTGACCTCGGGGAGGTCTTCTTCCTCCTCTCCGGTCATCGAGCCACCGCCAACCTCCCTGACCACCACGACGCCATCACACCACCTCCACCACTCAAATCTTGCTAGAAGCCATCTCTTGCACCAACTCGTCGATCCCGCACCTCAATTCCAGCATCCGAGCTCTCTCCGGCGAGTCCCAACTCCACCCGAACCACCGTCCGCCGTCGCAGACCTCGCCGCCATTCTGCTGCTCGCCGGCGACCACCACCGCCACCCACGGACCCGGACGGACTCCCTGAACACATCCCGATCATCGCCGCCCTCCAAGACCCCGGCGATCAATGTCGGTGATCGCTGTCTCCCCTCTGTATACGCGCGCGACGTGTTTGAGTTTAATCCTGACGGGTGGGGCCCACCCGTCAGTGTTTTATTCTTTTCCAGTTAAAACAGAAGGCGTATTCTCTGTTTATGTCTTCTACGCTGAAAAGCATACTTCTGCCCAAAGCGTTTTCTTTATAAACGCACAGGGACTGTTTTTTTACGGAAAAACCCTTGGTTTTGAAACTTTAATAACTTTTCAACCACAACCCTGTATGAGTTGAACTTTTTTTTTAAATTCTTATTTTTCTCTCTAGTTTTTTTAGTATTTATTTAAAAATATTTTGACACAACTTTTTGTACTATTGCCAAATTTTTGATTTAAGTTTGAATTTGAATTTTTCAGAAAAAGAAGAGGGAAACTTTGCCGAGAATTTCGACGGGTTTTCTCCTGACTAGTTTGGACAAGGCAAGCATTATTGAACTTGGGATATGGTGATTGCATTTGCATTTGCATGTTTGCATCGATTGGAGTTGCACCACATATATCACAAGTGCATGCATGTTTGGTCATATCAATTCTTGCTCCTAGCTTGCACTTCACTCAAGCAAGAAGTCCTTCTGACATGGTAAAGCTGTGGAAATTCAGGAGTGTGACTCCTGCCTTGGACGTGCTGGTGGGCACGTGCCATTATTTTTTACACGATGGTGTCACGTGACTATGTGGAACATGCCGGTGGTAATAATTAACATCTCCTGAGTCGGCCTAGATCGAGTCTTGTTCCGTTACACCTAGCTGGATACCGTGCTGCCACAGGTCCTTCCACAAGGAAGGTATGGCTGAGTAAGTTGTTAACCCCTGTCCAGGTACACACCGTACAGAGGGCCACGATGAGGGTTTCCAGGGCCTTGGACTAAATCCTGTCATCGGGTCAGGGGGCATGGGTGTTTCCGGTTGTAAACGAGAGGGGGGCACCCCTTGGAATCCATGCGTATTAATAGTGATCCCATGCTACTCGAAATTGTTGTCTCCCCGACTTAGAGTTTTTCTGAAACGATGCTTTGGGTGATTCCTGGCATCCGGACGGTTAATCTGGTGTGTGCTGGTCAGGTGTGTTTTCATCACAAAGACCGTAATGGGAATTAGGCAGTGTCACGGTACTGACTAAGGAAATCCCATACACGTGGGAAAAGAGTACACCCTCTGCAGAGTTTAAACCTATTCGAATAGCCGTTGTCCATGATCAAGGACGTTAGCTGGGTGGGTCAAGTGTCGGTCCCGGTGTCGGTCTCCGGAGGAAATAATTTTAATATGCCTGAAATATTTTGTAGGATAATTATTGACACCCTGATGCTACCATGAATATTTTATGCATGTTAATATTATTATGGTTATTCATATTATTGAGGACTAACCCATTTCTCCTATTTTGTATTTCCTGAGTGTCTCAGGGGCTGGCTAGACTACCCCGGGCACTCAATTTTATTTTCAAGATCTCTCGTGGCGTCCCTCGAGTTAACAAGCGGTTTATCCTGCCACTACTCTTGTGGACACCCGATTGGCATTTCTCTTCAAGTCCGACCGTGGCGTCACTTGACACCCGACTGGCATTTCTTTTCAAGACCTCTTCGTGGCGTCCCTCGAGTTTTCAGGCGGTCCCGCCACTACTCTTGTGGACACCCGATTGGCATTTCTTTTATTTTGCTGAGTGTCACTTGGGCTGGCTAGACTACCCGTGGCATTCATTTGCTTTATATCTAATAAGTTTGAATGTGACTAACATGCTATGTTCATGTTCGTATCATTTCATTGTCATGAATTAAATTTCAGTCAGCATGAGCATATGCATCCATTATATCTTTTGTTCATAATGTTTGTGAGTATGTTCCAACGTACTCACTGGCTTGTCCCTGGCTATTTACTTGGCCAGACATGGAGGAGGACGAGCTTGTGGAGGAAGATTGCGCTAGCGAGCCCGACGCTTAGAGGAGTCCCAGTCAGTCAACCTGTGAGATAGAAGTCTACCACATGTATCATCCGCTGAGCTTCTGCTACACAAATAAATAGTCAAGCCTCACACTAACGCTTGGCTCTATTTTATTGTACTAGTATTGTATCACCACCACACCATTGTCATATCCCGCCACTGCCATATATTGGCGAGTTTGTAATAAACTTTGTTGAGCCCTCAGACTCAACCCTGTGTAATATTATCTTGTACTGGTTATCTGTATCAAGGAAGTCCACCAGTTGTGTTGATCCTGCGGCTGGTGTGACTTAGGGCTATTCTGGGATTTA